>QJOB01000055.1:0-326746 GCA_004155035.1 Monosporascus sp. 5C6A | reverse complement strand
GGCAGGAACGGTAGGAGGTCCGTGCCACCCTGCTCGGTCGAGAGCGGCGCGTACATGGCGTTGAGGTGAAAGGGCAGTGTCGCCTTAAAGCCGACGGGATGGCCGCCGTTGAGACCGTGGTGGACGACGCTGACGATGAAGCCGAAGTGCGCCAACACGTTAACGAGGACCTCCTTCGTTACCGGGCCTGTAGGGAAGTCGACGACCTTGGCAGCGAACGCCTGAGCAACCCAGTTCTGTGGCTCGGGGTCCGCGGCCACGTCATCGTCGGACGCATAGTACGAGATGACGAACGCGATGAAGAAGTCACGGTAGATTTCTTGGATCTTCAGTGCGTCCTGGTAGAACGTGAAGAATTTGAAATTGAACTCGTTCTTCTCGTCGACGAGCCCACGGGCCCGGAAATCGTTCTTCAAGTATCCGGCTTGGTACGCCCCACGGGTCGGCCAGTTCTTAGTGACGTAGTCCCGGCACCTAATAAAGATTAGCAATGGCTCAGTAAAACGTCTCGCTGGGAGACATTGTCGTACCCAATATTGTTCACGTAGAACAGCTGATCCCAGTGACCGCCCTGGTTAAAGCACAGCTCTTCGCCGACGCTGTTGGTTGTTGTTAGCAGATGGCACAGACGTGGACAGCGAGAGGGTTTAGGTACACACACGCGCGAGAAGAACATCCTTGCAGCATCAAGCGCTCAAGGGTGATCATGGCCGGATGCTTTTCGCTGAGGGTGCGCAGCGCAGCCAAGTGAACCGCCGCGGAAACGTCGTGAGTCACAACTAGGTGGAACATTTGCGCGTGGAAGAAGTCGTCCACGTTGAATATCATCTTAGCGAGCAGCCAGTCGGTTGGGTCGTCAAGCGGGGAGTAGACGAGGTCGCTCCCGGCCTTAGTCCTAATCGCGAGCGGCAGGAAATCTCCAGACTCGGGATGGATATAGAAGTAGGCGGAGGAGGCCGCGCCATAGCGCTGCGGCTGGATAGTAGTTTTCTCCAGCTCGGTCTGGTAGCGGTCTTTATAGGTATTGGCTAGTCTGCGCGCCTGACAACGGGAAAGTTACTTACGGTCGACAACGAACAAGCTGCCGCTCTTGTGAGGTTGGTCCAGTGAGACGCCCGCAATCTGGGGTCTTAGGTCTTCTGGGATCTCGAAAGGTAGGGGGCTGGAGGTTCTGACTCAACCTCTCCATGCTGAATAGGATGTCCTGTGTAAAATTCGTCATAAGACCTTGGGTCTCCCCAAGGGGGTTCGAGTTCTTCCACGTACCCCCATAGAGGACAGTGACGTGGTCATCGAATGTCTTTAATCCGCCATTCTACAAGGACTTGAGTAAGCAGGGAATTCTCTGGTGGAAGGCACATGAGCTTACAGATTGTATGGCCGCGGTGGTAACCTCTACGTCTTTGGCGACGGCAGCGTCAATCAGATTTCTGTCCACCTCCCACACGGAGTAATCATAGGCAGTCCGGATGTCGCCCAGCGCTCCATTGGGGAAAGGTGCAGCTTCGCTGATGAGAGATGGCCCGTAGCCGAAGCCGGCTCGCCGCTCACCCACGCCCGCTGCATGACGCTCCGGGTCACTGTCGTTCTGGGGGATGCTGGCGGGAGACGTGTCACCGGTGAGCTGGCGAGCCCACGCGGACGTGCGCCGAGGCGCAGCATGGACCGTCAAGCTCAGGGTGCTAAACACCGCATATGTGGCTAGAGAGCGCATCTGGGAAGAGGCGCCTAGCGAATCAAGTCGAGCCTACGATGCATGGAATGCTGACAGTTCCAGGCGGAGAGGTTGAAAAGGGAATGCACGGATAGAGATAGCATGGAGGTCTAAGCAAGAAACCGTTATGGTTTCCATGTCTACTTATACTTCGGTGTTCCGTATTGACCGCGGGAGCGTCGCTTCACCTGTCTACCCAGACCCATATGCATTCATGATCTCCCGAGGATTATGGTAAAGCATAAGGGTTGTCGATGCCACTTTGTATAACACTTTCCTCACTGTTACTAGCTACGTTACTGTAGCTGAGTTATGTTACAGGTCTGAGTGAGGCGGTAGAGCAATTCAGTCAAGGCCGGCATTTATTTGGGCTTCGGCTCCGGAGCAGCCTTGATCAACGGACCCTCTAGTGCTAAGCAGCTCGGAGAATCCCGTCGGGGCTGTGTGGAGACCGTTCCGTCGTTCCGGCATCCTTTGCCTAGAAATGGGTTAACCGTGTTGGGCTACCTTTACGCAGTGGGTTCTGCGAGAACCATACGCGTTTGACGAGGCTCAAGAAAGAAGGAGATGTTTGACGGGAATGTTTACTGTGGATATCAGCTGGGAAAGTGATCAGTAAGTGCAACGGTCACCCCGAGCAAGGCGCATGGTCTTTCTGACACAAGTAGCTGATTATGGAAAGGTTGCTGAGTGATCTACTCTGTAATAGCGGAATCTTCGAATGGGTTTATCCTGCCAACGCTACAGGCGTAACCAGCTCTTCGCCTTCGGATCACTGGGGAGGATAGCCTTGCTTGTATTGTCACAGAACGTCGAAGATGAGTAAGCAGTCATGGTGCCTTGCTTTGCTAAAATGAGCATTTTGCCACTAGGAAAACTGAAAAACTGTCATATCATTATACTATGATGGAGGCTTGATCGAGGGGGCCAGATATAGATTTATTGACCAGAGGTAGTAAGCAGCTTTCAATATAATCCCCTCGCAGCCTTAGTACCCAGGAATTATAACCCGATCACCGGAGGCGATCATCGAAGGCTTAAGTGCGGAACGACATGGGCTAAGGCCCATAATGCTACAGTAAATTACAAGCAAATGGCTTTGCTAAGTTAAGCGAACCTCGGTTACGGTGTGTAAGCAAATCCATGCCTTGTCCTGTGTGCGAGGCACTGTGAGTCCATGTTGGGTTCATTGCAGTTTCGGGTGAGCTCGAGAATAGTGCTGTAATGCCGAAATTGAGCGCCATATCAGAAGTTGCAAAGTCGTCGAGGTTACCAAATCGTGCTCTGGCTTGTATCAAGGCTAAAGGGTTGTCTTAATAAAGTTGGTCAGTAGTGAAGACGAGGTAAATAACGGCCTGTTCTGCATTAGATAGGGAGCATCAGGGAACATAGGCCTCGATATACGCTCTGTTCACGAGAATTACAACTAAATGAATTCACTCACCTTTATAGCCGATCATTATACCTCACGCAAATCTCGAATATCCAGATAACATTGAACTCTGGAAACTAGTGGATCATTCAAGGTTATCTCGAGAAACCCATCAAAATCCGTGCATTAAAGGGGCTAGGGGTAAGGGTTACTCAAAACAACAGTACCTACGCAAAAACCGGCGTCGAAGGCAAATCTATGGGAAAGGAAGGCGAGAATAAAAGTCCTAGGGCGGCTTACGTGCGTTTACGATCACAGACGTTATTCTGTTGGTTTTGTGCCTACGGAACCATAGAGTTCTTACTAGGGAGACAGGTCTGCTACCAGCGGATTAGGGAATGACGGCATTACATAGTGTGATCGAAGGGAGAAGTCAACGCGATGGAATCAGCAAGCATACTCAAGATATATAGTTGCCACCTATGGTTAAACACACTGCGCAGAGAGTAAATACCAGCCTTGGACTATACTCTGTGTACCGAGACCCCCTCACCTTTAAGGTTTTAAGTGGATCTTTCTGAAGTACCCGCTCCTCCTATCTATTAACGTCTTCTCTTCAAACACATTCCCAGACAAATGGCGTAGTTCATGCCGGGAATCAAGTGTCCATCAACAGTCATATTACACGCAGTGAGCATTAGGAAAAGTAGGGGAGAGCGCATTAAACCCTGATGATCTTCACCATCAGAATATGGTACTGCAAACATATGCCTTGCCGGCCACCCAAAAAGCCTCTCTTCCCAGTGGCCTTATAGCCCAGGCATTTTCGTCTTAATGGGCTAACTACTTCTGCCGCGTCTAATTACCGCCAGCGAAGCCGCGTTATTACCCAAGCTGGCTGGCCCGGTGTCCTCATAATTGATAGACTCTATCTGGCTTGCAATTATTGCAATTACCGTCTCGACAGAGTAATTCGACTATCTGCAACCACCCCGGTCGTATGAATGGTAATTCTCCGATAACCGTCCTTGATAGGGAGTAAACGTGATAGAAAATACTGAATTCCCATCTCCGTTCTTCACTTGATTGGGTTTATTGCTAACATGCGGCGGATTCACAAGATCAACCAAGCAGGGAAACGCCTTGTATTATGCCCACGCCACGCTACTATATTTCCCGGTGACTCCTAATCCCAACATGCCCGTACCTGATTTAACTCGACTATCCGTACCCTACGCACCATTGAACCTCAGTTCCCCCATCAACCCAACCCAAGCAACCCTACCTGCCAACTTGCTTTGGCAACTTCTTGCGGTCATCGAGATCCTCAATGTCCTTCCTCTTGTGGAAGTGGGGCGCGACCTCGCTGAGCCAGCGGCGCTCGACGGGCAGGCAGCCGCGCATGTACTCCTTGGTGGTCTGGACGAGCTCGTAGTAGATGACGGTCTTCTCGGGGGGGTCGGAGCGCGCGAGCACGGAGCTCGGGTGAATGTAGACGGTGGTGTTGTTCTTGACGGTGCGGTAGCTGTGGCCGTCGCGCTGCATGACGGCGGCGTTGGGGAAGAAGCCCGCCGTGAGCGCCTTCTTGACGGGCTCGATGTTGGAAAGGCCGCCGCCGCTGCTCGAGGGGGCCACCTCGACGCGCTCGCACAGCTTCGCCAGCTGGTCCCGCACGTCCCGCGCCCGCGTCAGCGATCGCTGCTGCAGAAAGTTCTCCCGCGCCCACACCGGCGAGAAGTCGCTCTCCACCCACTGGTTCCAGATGTTGAGCAGCGTCAGATGGTCCCCGCCCTCCTTGACCGTGAACCGGTTGCGCGCGCTGTCCGCGTGTATCTTCTTGTCCTTGGGCCGGAAGAACAGCGCCGATGCCTCGCTGAGCATCGACACGATCGAGAGGACTTCGTCGACGCACTTGAACTTGTCCGCGGCGAGGACAGCTTTGGCGAGCATGGGGTCGGTCGGGAACTCGGCCATCTGCCTCCCCACCTTTGTTAACTCTCCCTTGTGGTTCAACGCCTGAAGGGCGAAAAGCTGGTTAAGAGCTCCGATCAGAGACTCTGTGGGCGGTGGGTCCATGAATTCAAACTCAAGAAGCTGGTTGATACCCAAAGACTTCAGAAGCAAGACGATGCTGTTGAGGTTGGTGCGCTGGATCTCGGGCGTTGTCGATTCGTCCATCTCGTTGAAATATGCGTACTTCGTGTAGAGACGGAAACATTTTCCGGGGCCCACTCGACCGGCTCGACCGCTCCGCTGATTGGCGGACGCTCGGGAACAGGGTACGACGACGAGGTTCGACATACCCGTTGCCGGGTTGAAGACATTCTCCTTGACATAGCCAGGGTCTATAACGTAGACGATACCATCGATTGTTAAACTCGTCTCGGCAATGTTCGTAGCAAGTACGACCTTGCGCGCGTTTGGCGGCGTAGGCTCGAAGATCTTTGACTGCAGGTCCGAAGGGAGGTTCGCGTAAATCGGACATATAATCAGCTCTTTCACCCGATTGCCCAACTTCCTCGCCGTCTCTGTAAGTTCCTGTTCTGCCGCTTCGATCTCATCTTGACCGGTCAAGAACACAAGAATATCACCAGCGCCCTGGGTCGTGTGGATCTGGAAAACAGTAGTGATGGCGGCAGCCAGGTAGTTAGCTTCTGGCGCCGGAGTATAGTAAATATCGACGGGATATCTCCGTCCGGGGATGTTGAAGATCGGCGCGTCGTCAAAGTACGTGGCGAACTTCTCCGCATTCATCGTGGCGGAGGAAATCAGTAACTTCAGATCCGGCCGCTCCCTTGATAGATCCTTGACTAAGGCTAGCAAGATATCTGTGTGGACAGTCCTCTCATGGGCCTCATCGATCATCAATGCCGAATAACCGGCGAGATCGGGCTCCGTCATGAATTCTCGTAGCAGCATACCATCTGTCATGTACTTCAGGATGGTCTTGTCGCTTGTGTTGTCTTCGAATCGGATAGAGTAGCCCACTTCATTACCAACCTTGACCCCCATCTCTTCTGCAACTCGAGCAGCTACGCTCATAGCTGCAACTCGTCGGGGCTGGGTGCATCCGACTTTGCGGCCATCCTTGGTGTAGCCTGCTTCATGCAGATATTGTGGCAGTTGCGTAGTCTTTCCGCTACCGGTTTCACCAACGATAATGAGGATCTGGTGCTGCTCCATGGCAGCGATGAACTCGTCTCGGTAAGCGTAGATAGGTAGACTCTTTCGGGTCTCCTGGATGGACAGCGCCTTCTTCTCGGCAGCCTCAATCTGAGCCTCTAAGAACCGCTGTTCCTTGGTCAAGGTTTTACCCTCGCCAGCCAAGGTTGTATCGTGACTCCACTGAATGAACTGGTCTTCGTCCAGGACCAGATCGTAGTCGCCTTCATACTCGCGCTCGGCGCGGTTGATTTGCGCTTTCGCCTTTTGAGCTTGTTCCCTTTCCCACTCTTCGTGCTCAGTGACGAACTTCTCCTGGCCGTACTCGTCCCTTTCCACATAGCGCTTGTAGAGTGCCTCCTCTTTACGCTTTTTGTCTATCTTGCCTTTCTCTGTGATGTAATCCTCAGGCATGTAGTAGCCATCGCGATGGTCATCGATCTTCAAGCGCTCTTCAGCGAGTCGTAGTATCTCTCGGTTCTTCGCAAACTCGGCTTTCTCTCTCTCGGATAACCGTATGCCGCTTCGTAGTTCGGCCGTCTCCTCCGCTACTTGTTTGCGTAGCAGAGCTAAGCGCTCGGCCTCGCGCTTCTTGAGGTAATCCTGCCGGGATCGCTCGCGCAGGTCGGGCATGGCTGCTCGGTTTGAGGCGAGTTCTTCGGCTAGTCGTTGGCGTTCCTTGCCACCCTTGTTGTTGTCGGTCTTCTTGGATTTCTGTTCGTCGCGTTCCTTCAGGCGTTTAGCAAAGGCTTCGGCTTCTTTTCGATCGCGAGCCGTGTCGGACTCTGAGCCATCGCCACGTTCATCGCCATCCCTTTGGTCATCATGGCTTAACTTTACGCGCTTGGAAGCCGACTCTCGGAATTCGGGCTCCTCATCTCCTGGCCGGGGAGACTCGGACTCCTCCTCATCACCCCATCGATCATCGTGGTCGTCGCCGCCACGCGTCCTCAGCGCTTTAGGACGGTGTCTATGGGATTCGTGGCGCGGCGACCGGCTACGACTCCGGCTGCGGCTTCGAGCACGACGCGAACTGCGGTGGGAATCTTCGTCGCGATAGCGGTGCTTCCGCCTTTTCTTTTCCTTCTCGACTTTTTGAGGTCCTACTTCTTCTTCATCCATAGGGACGAACGCATACCGTTTAGCACTCATGGCGGCTGACGATGCCGTTTAACGGGAGGTGGCGTTGGAGGAGAATGTTCGGGCCAGCGGCGACGTACTGGGCAAGACGGCCGGAATATAGTTTAGCGCCGCATAGGCCAAGCGAAGGCAGGGAAAAATCAGGCGGTCCAATTGTCCATGCGAATATTCTTCTCTGGGTCGCGACGAATTACCCAAAGTACGTAGTAAATGAATTGGCTGTAGATTTGCGGAAACCAGGCCAGGATCGTATGTAGTAGATTCTACCTCTGTAGGCAAAACGTCTTAACGCTAATGCGGCCGAGCCAGCCTTCCGTCTAATTGGTTATCGTGGCCGGCCTGGTGGGGACCATTCGGTTACCCTCGATAGTTGAATATCAGGGGCGACATCTTGTGCTTGTGATTGGTATTAGAAATCGATAGATTCGATGGCATGAGAGGATATCGAGAACTATCTTCATTTAATCCGGTCCTTTTTCCTAAGATCCAGCAAAGCTGATTGTAAATGAGTAGATAGGCTAGTGGACACCACTCACCCTTCCATATATGTAGTACTTATTAATCTAGACTAGTTCTTAAGTTATGTAGTTACTGCAATGCAATAAAAGAGGTGAACGAGGTATTGAAAAGAAGACTTCCGCTTTCAGAGAATAGTAACCAATCAGACCAATAGGGCATATGCCAAGACTCTAGTAGACTTTTCTTATCTTATCGGTCGAAGCTCAGTTCAATTCAAAGCCCCTAGTCGTCTTAACACGTTGACAGGACGGTATTCTGAAGGCCATACATATATCATTGTACCCAAGTCACTTACATACATAGAAGAAGAACAGGCAGACTTTAGTCGGAGAAGGCTACTGTCCCAAATACTTGCTCCTATGATTCATAACATTTCCCCAGAGAACAGACCTACTTCCCTCTACCAGCGACTGGCAAGATGCTATCCCACGGGGCAGCCCTGCTGCTCCTCTGCCTTGCCTTTGCGCAACTCGTCCTCTGCGCCGAGGACTACTACAAAGTATACACACCACTGATTCCCGCCGCTTAACAACCGAAGGCTAAGCCGTTACCCTGCAGGTCCTCGGCATAGATCGCAATGCCAACGACAAACAGATCAAGTCGGCTTATCGACAACTCAGCAAGAAATACCACCCCGACAAGAACCCGTGAGTCTGGCCCCTACACCCCCACCCCCTAGGGGTCACACACCTGTCTTCGTAGAACCGTCTAAGCTGACAAGGCCCGGCGATAGCGGCGATCCGACGGCCGAGACCAAGTTCGTCGAAGTCTCGGAAGCCTACGAGGCGCTGATCGACCCGGAATCGCGCAAGATCTACGACCAGTACGGGTACGAGGGTCTCAAGCAGCGACAACAACAAGGAGGCGGCGGGGGCCACCACCACGACCCCTTCGACCTGTTCAGCCGGTTCTTCGGCGGCGGGGGCCACTACCAGCGCGGGCAGCCGCGGGGCCGCGACGTGGAGATCCGCGTGGGCATCGCGCTGCGCGACTTCTATAACGGCATGGACACCGAGTTCCAGTGGGACAAGCAGCAGATCTGCGAGGAGTGCGACGGCACCGGGTCGCGCGACGGCGTCGTCGAGACGTGCCGCTCCTGCGGCGGCCACGGCGTGCGCGTCATCAAGCACCAGCTGGCCCCCGGGATGTTCCAGCAGATCCAGACGCAGTGCGACGCGTGCGGCGGCCGCGGCAAGACCATCAAGCACCGGTGCCCCGTTTGCGGCGGCAACCGCGTGGTGCGGCGGCCCACCACGGTCAGCTTGCGCGTCGACCGCGGCGCCGCCAGCGGCGCCAAGATCATCTACGAGAACGAGGCTGACGCGAGCCCGGACTACATCGCCGGCGACCTACACGTGATACTCGTCGAGAAAGAGGCCGGGGACCCCGAGGACAACCCCGACCGCGTCGACGGCGCCTTCTTCCGCCGCAAGGGCGACGACCTGTTCTGGCGCGAGGTGCTGTCGCTGCGTGAGGCCTGGATGGGCGACTGGACGCGCAACCTGACGCACCTCGACGGCCACGTCGTGCGCCTGGGCCGCGCGCGCGGCGAGGTCGTGCAGCCGGGCCACGTTGATACCGTCGAGGGCGAGGGCATGCCCGTCTGGGACGAGAACGGCGACTCGGTGTACCACGAGACCAAGTTCGGCAAGCTCTACGTCGAGTACGCGGTCGTGCTACCCGACCAGATGGAGCCCGGCATGGAGAATGAGTTCTGGTCCGTCTGGCAGAAGTGGCGGGGGAAGTACGGCATCGATCTGCACAAGGACAGCGGGAGACCGGACGAGCCGGTGACGGGCTCCGGGTCGAATACGAAGGATGAACTATGACCATGTATAGATATAGAGCTGCGCAATATACCACAAATGATAGGTCTTGAAAGAGCGGTATCCTTACATAGCTGCTAACTAAGTACTCAGCTGACGGTTATATGCCTCCTGTGCTAGCGCTAGTTGCGCTGTCTCCGCCGTATGTTTAGGTAATAAGTGCCCAACCTTGAACAAAGGTGCAGCTGGAACAAATTCCCACCACGCGCCTCACTTCATTACAGCCATCTGCAGGAATAGCTACACAAGTCATTATCAAGTCTTCGTCTCAGACATCCAATCACTGGGCGTGAATATCAACCTTTAGCAAGACTCCGATTCGAAGAGGTCGTTTGGGCCACAATAAGTAACGTACGACTCAGTATATCATCCCGGACCTGTCCCAATCCAGGAGTGGAGCGTCTCCGGTCTGCCGGCGTTCTGGGCCCTTCGCGAAGTATTTAAAGTCAACCTCTCCCTATCCTAATTCCTCTGCTGGTAAAGGCATGCTGAATTTCTCTTTGAAGAGTATTGCATCGGAGTTCTTGACAGGGCGGCAGGTGTTCCGGTAATCCCGGCGCGCCTTCCCCCTGTCCATCTAAGGTAGCGGCACGCCGATCATCCTTGGGACCCCCTGGTATTGTTGACGAGTCCGCCCCCGTGGATTCCATACGTACCCCGTCTCTCCCCCCAGCCATGTCGGACTCCTCCCCGTCCGGACCTGGACCGCGCTCCGCGGGCTTCTCGACCCCTGGCTCTTCCTTTGGCAGTCGGCGAAGCGTCTCCCGGGGGCGGCGCTCGCCCTGCTGCGCGCAGATCTCGGGCTCCGCGGGGGCCCTCCTGCTGCTCTCCTCCCCGGGCCGCCTGCGCGATGTCTGGTCCGGCCGGTTCTGGGCGACCGCGGGGGCTGGGCGGTAAGCGATTTCTGGGGTTATTTCTTCCCCATCTTCTTTAGTTCAAGGGCACAAATTTCCAAATGTGGGCTTTCATGAGTCGACGGCTCCCCGAAATATGTCTCAGGACCCCCTATTATTCGCCCAATTGACCAGATAGGGCACTTACTGACCCGGGGCGTTGTAGTGCAACAGGGCACCGAGTGGCTGGTCCTCGCGCTGCCTGAGGGCCGCGCGACGGACGGCCGCGTCGTCGGTACACCTCTAAGCCCCGCCGTGGGCGGCACCGTGCTCGAGATCGGCGCCGGGTCCGGGTTCTAGGTGCACGTGTTCTCGGACCGCTACCGACGCCACCGCCGGCGGCAGCAAAAGTCGTTAGACTCGGAGGAGAGAAGCCAGAGAACCGAGAACGAGAAGGAGAACGTGATCACGCGCGACTACGGCGTCGAGCCCAACAGGGCCCACACGCGAGCCTGCGACGGCGCGTCGAAGCCGCCGGCCTCCGGGCCGTGTACCGCATCGCCCCCGTGGGCATCGAGGACCTCGGCGACGCGGAGAAGTGGGGGCGTTACGACGAAGGCGACGAAGGCGCGGGGATCGAGAAGGGGTCCGTCGACTGCATCGTGTCGACCCTGTGCCTCTGCAGCATCCCGAACCCGGAGCGGAACGTCCGGGAGCTCTACGGGTGCCTGCGGGAGGGCGGCGGGTGGTACGTGTACGAGCACGTGCGGTGTGACTACGGCTGGTACATGCGTGCCTATCAGCGTGAGTTTTGCGACCGGGACGGGACGGAGCGGAGCGGCGGGCTCTGCGCTGCGTTGCGTTCGGCTGACTTGCTAGCTGGCTGCTAACATGGAGATAACGTTATAGGTGTCCTGAATTTCTTTTGGCCCGTCTTCGTCGGTGGCTGCCAGCTCTGCCGTCCCACCATTGAGTGGCTGCGGGAAGCGGGCCCGTGGAGTGACATCGATGTCGGACAGCCGCCTCACGAGGAGTAGTATAAAGCCATCCTCTATCAGCTCGGAGTCTTCACGAAATAACGAGATTTCGATTGAGCATACCGACCACGGACAACGTTGCAAATCATGGGGACGACTCTACGGGGGGACGGTGCCGGATGATCTAGTAAAGGGGCCACCCTATTCTGACTATATTTTATTTTTCCTGCCATCCCTTTGGCAGCTGCCCACTTATGCCAGTCTACAACAAAAGGCGAAGGTTTTAGGTGCATTATCCAATCAAATCAATGCTTTCCGACATCGCGATTTCTCATCGCAATTGCTTACAACCGGGTGCGCACCCGGTTACAACAAATAACATAATAACAACGCAGCACCACCTGCCCGCTTACGGTCTCCGTCTTACAAAAACGCCTTTTTGTTATTAAATACATCATGTTACACCTTCGCCCCCCCTTCTTAAAAGGCGGCCCCGGCGGCCGCATGCCTTATAATACCACGGAAGAACGTATGGACTCTCTAAATAATTTCGCTTTTCCTTATAAAAATTAAATCAATTATTAAGCTTAGGAATAATTAACTGAACGAATATTAATTTTTATATATATTATTTGTTATAATACGTCGCATTATATGTAATATAAGCTAGAACAAATAAGTTATTATGATATTAATATAAATTAAAGACGTTACGAAACACATACCAAATTAGGTGTATTAAGTTGGTACAGGAATTGCAGATGTACAGGTGGGGCACATACAAGTTACTAGGAAGCTGACAGCTGTTAAGATGCCTAGGAAAATAGAAAAATAGCCGGAATAGGGTGGTGGCTCTAGTAAAGCGTCGAGAGATGCTAGTCGACTCGCTGCCTACGGCATCCGACAGTCGCAAATGGATTTGACATATGTGCGTGACCAAAGGAAGTTCGGCGCACAACTATTAATATCGCCGGGCTATGCTCGGAGATTATCCGAAGCGGACCTATGCAGGTGTCTACAGAAGTAACCGCATTGTATCCTTCCAGTGCAGGGATAGAATCCATTGTAACAGCTTTGAACCCGTGAGCTAAGCCTTTCGTGGTCGTGTTGCTGAGGCTGAGCCGTGATCGCGAAATCCTAACTCCCCCGGGTAGTTAGGCAGCCACTTACTAGAGCTCCACCAGCGAAGGAGCGAAGGAAGCACTCCGGGATGGTAAAATTTGATATACGAAGTAGGATATTTGCTTATTCACACAGCTCACACCCTGAGCATGGTCTCTGTTTCCTACCATTGAGCTTTCTTCGCATCCTCCCCGTCGACATCGCCAGCCTGCCCGTCTGTTAATCTGTCAGTTAGCGCGTCAGCCAGCCAAGCAGTCGACATGGCTAACCGCTGCAACACCATGCACGCATCATCAATCTTCTCCTTCTTTGTGTTGTTGATATCCATCGCGGCGACTCCGGTGGCAGCACAAAACGAACCGAGGGTCGACGTCGCGCGGGAAATCACCATCGTGGCCGCCGTCACCATCAGCGTCACCATCGTGGTCGCCATCTTGATCTGCGTCTGCGCCCACTGCGGGCCGAACCTAATAATGCGAGCCTGGAGGCTTAAGCCCAAGCCCAAGGAGGCCATCGAGCACGACCCCCTAGAGGTGTAGCAGCCGCCGTACGTCCAGGGCGATAACAAGGCTCATCCACCGGGCGGGCGCGGAAACGGAAGCAGAAGGAGAAGAAACCGTGGACGGCGCTGGACTCTTCGGCGCGGAGCGCATACTCGGAAAGAGTCCATGACGGCTGAACCCCTGTGCCGACTGCTCGCGGTTGCGCCCCCCTCAGCCGAGCACGGGCTCTACGAATGAAGCGTTGACCATGGGGAGTTTCCCGGTCGGTGTCTTTCTGGTGCCCCCGGTGTCTATGCCAAGCAGAGAGCCCAGGCGCCGGCTGCGAAATGCGCTATATCAGCAGGGCGGCCAGGAGGTTGGCGAGGTAGGCCAGCACCATCACTGCCACAACTCAAATTCCTGGTCTTCATGTCGCTCCTGTGTTCGAGGGCCCCTAAATTCGTCTTCAGCCTTATGAACAGGCAGACGAGCGGATACTTGTACGAAACGATGGGAATGCACACTGGAGTTTCTATGGGATTTCAGAAGGAAGCGGGGAGGATTTACCTAAGCAAAATCAAATATGGTATTTTTGTTTGCATTGGACATAGGTAGCTGATTCTCTGCTACTTGGCTGTCTTTATGCGGTGCATACGCGTCGGCGAATCGAAGCGCGAGCACTCATCCCATATTTGCAACTCTGGGCAAAGTGGGTCATGTTAAATTACATAATACACCAGCGTTCCAACTTGGCGGTGCAGAACAATAAGTGGCTGATCCTGTTCTATCAAATCCGATTACGCCACAGCTCTCCTATGTGCGCATATTTCTTGATTTCAAGTAAAAGGTCTACTCCAACATGACGTCATACCTTTGTGCCCAACTCACCACAACGTCGTACGACTGGACGGGGGAGGCCCAATGGGCTGATCATGAAATTCAAAGAAGGCATACATTGGCTTTATGAAGCTAAGGGCGTAACACGAGCACACGTCATATGACGAGCCAGAAAGCCCGATCATCGTCCAGGAAACTGCGGAGCCGTTCTAGGCCATGGTTCTTGTCGTAGGCGTATGAGTTATGAGATCTTCTCAGCGAGCATGTCTTACCGCATCTAGAACTGGACTGTGTTGGAATGCTACTTCCCATAACAATCTCCCCCAGTCACTGATACACAGAACCGGGCAGAAGCGTCATAGTCATACCTGTGATTGGCATTGCAGACAAACCTGTAATAAATACCTACAAACGTGCCCAAGCACACCTTCGCTCTCTCTTTCACCATCTTAGGTCCATCTAGCAGTCAACTCAACCAACAAGCACCTTTACAATTGCGTGTAGTAGAGCGCTCTCACCCACGCAAGCTTCTACGGTACCAAATACGTAAAGCGGTATCATATCAGAGCACAGTACGTTCGCCAAAATGATCTTGACCGACCTCGTCTCCATGATCCTCCGGATCGCCGAGTTGGTCTTCGCCGCCATCGTCGCCGGCGTCAATGGCCAGTACCTCCGCATGATCTCGAACACCAGCCACTGGGACCAGTCCCGCTTCATCTACACTGAGGTGGTCGCCGGCCTCGCCATGCTCCTGGCCCTCATCTGGCTTTTCCCCTTCTCGGGCAGCTTCGTCCACTGGCCCGTCGACCTCTTCATCTCCGTGTGCTGGTTCGCCGCCTTCGGTGTCCTGGTCAACGTAAGTTTTATTCTTTCTGTTTTTCTTCTCGTTGTAATATATGTTCCCATCGAATGAAGTTTGCGCGGGAATAGAATGGCGTACGATGAATGGTTTAGCTAACACGTCTCCGACTAGTACCTCGACGGCTCCTGTGGTCGCGTCTTTGCCTGGGGTAACATGGTGCTGCGTGGCGACAACCTGTGCGGCAGATTCAAGGCCATCATCGCCTTCTCATTCCTCTCTGCCATCTGCTGGCTCGTGTCCGCCATCATCGGGTTCATGTGGGTCCGCGATCACGAGAACCGCTACCGCCGCCGCACCTGGAACCGCTCGCGCGTCTAGGTGCGCCGCTGCTACCTAATCAGAAGATCTTCTCTGGTTCGCGGCGTCTTCCGAGGTGCAGACGCTACGTACTCACTGTGTCGTTGGCCAAGTATGGCATTATGAGGCTGTTTTCTTTGGGGCTACACCACGGCGTGCTACATGATACCAAATACTTTTTCTTCACACTACCGTTACTCTGTTTACGCGAATGGTTACGAGTGATTGGGTTCGGGACACCCCTGAGGGTCTGCGGAAGATACCAAGGTTGATGATGGCCCCAAAATTGATACCCCTAGTACATTACATAGTACCTATTAATCATATCTCCTAATAACAAGTCACTACGTTGCGCTGCGAGAAATTTCAACATGTGAGGTTTATTACGTGGTTTGTCTATCAACACATAGGCTAACGAAGGATGCTGCATAGTGAAATAGAGGCAAACGGGGCAAATAGCTCACAGCGTCAATTAAAGCTGATACCTGCTAGGCAACTCGCTTAAAGACGTGGATAGTAGTGTGGATACTCGGCGTCCGGTGTCAATCAAGCTTCAAATGTGATTCGTTCCGACTCAGCTGTCTGACAACTGAGTTGTCGTCAAACGACGTATCAACCTGTCTGAACCCAGTCATATTTTTTTCAAGCTCTCTAGTAATTGAATCCACTTACTGTACCGACAAAAGCACCCTTTATGCTGACAATTCGAACAGATGCCAGGACTCCTTAGCACCGCTCCCTCGACGTCGGCCAGGAATTATATGGCAAGAAGTCAACATGGCACCGTTGCCCCTGGGGGCACGCCCCGGCCGCAAGCCTCTTGCACATTCGACGGCGGTGTGGACCTCTAAGCGTAACCATTTCGCGGGCTCAGGAGTGGTCTCGATGGGGAGATGCCTTCGGATGGATAATCCTCGTTATGGTTGTGTGCATCTTGTTGGGTCCCTTGGATATTGGATTTGTAGGAGGCCAAGCGCCCCTTGCGGACGGTGAAGTCGCGGCAGAAGCAACAGGCGGATCGGATATCTCGTACCCACTTGGGAAGCCCAATTATGCGTATCTGATATCATTTTGTATTATTTTGGTACACCCCGATATCACGCGATCATGGCCATTAGGTAATCAGAGTATCGTGCTACGAGGTCGTTGGTTATGGAAGAGCGACGAACAGAGATGTACGGCCCGTATACGCCCACTGATGCTGAATAGGTTAGTAGCAGATGTATGCATCCAAAGAAGGGAAATAGATTTGCTTCTCAGGCATGACAATACGCCGTAAGATAATAAACCAAGGGGAAAGGGGGATTTTACTTGTACACTGATCACCCCGTAGTACGGACAAAAGTGCTTGATATTAACCCCTGACTAAGTAAAGCCCAAACCTATTTACCCTGATATGGAAACCAGCGACGCGGATATGCATCTCCTATTCTAGGTGCCTTGGCTATAGGGCAGAAATGCTTGGTCCCTGCCGCATCACTACCCGCGTGGTACTCAAGGCGTCCATCTCTCTGGTTAGTAGAACAGCAATTCTAGGTAGAGACATCGGCATACTACCAATAACGCTGGGCACTGGGTCACAGGATAAGTGCGTTTGGGCCTCAATAGGCAGCCCCGGAACACATCACCAGTAGCCGGCCGGCGGCTTCCAGCATCTGGGTTCTGGCGGTGCAGGGAGGCTTCGGTTATCCGACGCCTGCCTGCCAACAGACATATGCCTCACTACCGAATTAAGCAAGGCATACTTCCTTGGCTGTAGTAGCATATAGTCTCTAGGTTGCATTCAGACATGTGCCTCACATTTGAGTCTGAGCTTTTGCTGAAATCAGTGGATTCTCATGGCAGGCCTTGAATTGGGCCTGACTCCAGATAGAAAACTGCAATACTGGATGGAGTTGCGTTTGCGAACGCATGTCAAACAGTCTCTATGATACTACGAATACTAAGAATCAACTGGCAAATCATAGTTCGGACGTAGAGACCGACCTAACCACCTCACAGCGGCCGGTCTTTGGCTGTTCGGTCATGGGCCTTGTGAGCCACTGCCGTTTCATATTGGGACCTGGTGCTCATGTACCTAGGGAAGGTGCGTTTGACCCATACGATAGGTACTGAGCCAGGCATGTGTGTCTAGAGCGTGTTTACCTTATCCTGCGGCCTGTGTTAGAAAACATCAAGACTCAGAGGAGTATAGGTTCCCCACCACTTCCCTTGGGCCTGGACTCAGCCTAAGTTCTTTGACTAGACTTTGGCTTATTCCCATGATCGCTTCGGTATACTTCCAAGACCCAAACGGTTAGGTAAGGAGTATAAATCCTCAAAAGAGGGGAAGTGTATACATCGTGGCGCCGCATACAGTATAATTCGACTTGCATTAATCAAATATGAAGCAATACCAAGCTTTGCTTTAGGGGGTCGCAAGCCTGTATTGCCTGCTTGTTCCCGCCAAGATTCAGCGCAAGTACGTAGCATTGCACAAGCTCGGGGATTACGAAAGGCCATTCATAATTCGGCTCCGCGAGATGCAACGAATTCCCCTCAGCAAACCAACAAGATCACACCTGATGGTTGTGCTACCAAATGACTCGTGCCTACATAATGCATAATATTTCGTACTTTCGGATCAGACGGCTTAGGACCCTTCAAACAGGAGGTTGGGGTTGTTTGGTAGGGCAGTCGATGACCGCATCGGTGGGGACGGGAGGGGCAGCCATGGCGTACAGTGACGCCACACGCCCCGCTGACTACCCCAGATATTACAGTACTATTACTTGGGCGAAGCTACATCAGCTACAACTTTCCCATGCATGCATCGAACTGCAGATGAAAAGGGCAATCTGTGAATGGTGCTGTCGCCAGTACCGAGTGGACCTCAAGGCCTCTTGTGGGTACCTGCTACACAAGAGCCTCAACCCAGTCTAGCATACCAGCCCCCAAATCGGTGGCGGCCGCCGTTGGTGGGGAAGGAGTGAGAGTCCAGACTCAGCCCGATTCGATGGCCGGACGATCAGCCTTAAACGTCACCAGAGCATTTGTGTAGACGCGTACTATGACGCCAACCGCTTGGGTGCAGAGTTTCCAGGGTCACTAGAAAACGAGGTGCGCACCTAAGTCGTATCAAAAAGGGTGTTTGGGGGAATTGGGGGGCAGTCATGGTAAGCGTACGTTTGGGAGTATCCTTGAGTGGAGGTTTCCGATAAAGAGCCATGACGACATATCGGGTAATTAGGAGGACCCCTGAAATCAGATGATCGACACGTGCTCGGGGCGCTATCTCTGTGCCTTGATGTCGGTTCCAGGGATCCAGCTCTCAGCCCGATGTGATGTGGATCATGACGGTTCAAAGTTATGGACAAAGCATGAGGCAAACTGGTCGGACTTGCTGTCGGCATATTCGTATTCGTTGTATCACCATGTATGTACCTCGTTACGTTGCCGATGATGACATCCAGAACCACAACGGGAAAGGGGCATTGGCATCAAAACAGACACGAAAACGGCTGTTTGTCATCCAGGTCCACGAAAGCATAAAAGGCTCCTCGTCTTCCTCCGTTTAAGACTTTCGATTCTCCCGTCATCAGCAATCATCACCAAACGAACATCTTAATACACTATTGATACCCTAGAACTACCAACGACTTCATATCAAGCCTTTGAATTTAGAAATCCAGAGCATTACAAGAAATTTCCATCATGTCTTCCATCATCAACAAGGTCAAGGACGCTGTGACTCCTAGTCACCACAAGGACAACACCACCACCAGCTCTTCGGCCCCTGAAGGCACCCACGGACCCCACTCTGGCCGTGTCGCCAACGCCGCCGACCCCCGTGTCGACAGAGACCGAGACCACCGCGCCGCACCCGGCAGCACAGTCGGTGGGACCCACGGATACACCTCCAGTGACAACTACACACACTCTAGCACCGGCCCCACCGCGGGTTCCCGTGAGGGTCCCCACGACAGCAGCATGGCCAACAAGCTGGACCCTCGCATCGACTCGGACCGGAGCGGTACGAAGTTCGGCAACACCGCCGGAGACCAGTACGGCAGCGGTCGTGAGGGTCAACACGGCCCCCACAACAGCCGCTTAGCCAACGCCGCCGACCCTCGTGTCGACAGTGACCGGGACGCATCCCGAACCGTGGGCAACACTTACGGCAGCTCTGGCACCAGCAGCAACACTCATGCCTACGGCGCACATGGCCCAGGAGCCACTGGTAGCCACGGAACCAGCGGTCTCACCGGCACTCACGGCACCTCTGGCACTCACGGAACCAGTGGTATCCCCGGCACCCACGGCACCTCTGGCACTCACGGAACCAGTGGTATCCCCGGTACCCACGGCACCTCTGGCGCTCACGGGACCAGTGGTATCCCCGGTACCCACGGCACCTCTGGCGCTCACGGGACCAGTGGTATACCCGGTACCCACGGCACCTCTGGCACTCACGATACCTCTGGCACTCACGCCTACAGTACCACAGGCCACAGTGGTCCCGGCCCGGCCTCGAACACAGCCGGGCCTCACTCGTCTAATATGGCCAACAAGCTCGACCCCCGTGTCGACAGTGACCTAGACGGAAGCAAGACCGTCGGTGGGGATAAGACGTACGACGCATAAAGTGAGCCCTTAGTTGAGGCAAGCCTTGGACATCTTCCCTAACATAAGTCAATAGTACTACCACTGGCACTACCAACCGCGATGTCTATCGAGACCCGACCGACGCTGCTCAAGTGCCCCCGTCTACCCTTGCGAAGCACATCGGCAAACCAACAGTGGAACATGACGATCATCACCATGGACGGGACCGCAGACACGGGTCGACATCGGCGCAGGAGACGTTTAATGGAGTGTAAACAACAGCACAAGACTGATGATTTAATGATGGGATAAGGCTGATACCACTTGATGTATACTTTACATAGCCCTATGAATTGACGACCTTTTTTGCTACCGCAATACTGGTATTTTGTGTCGCATTGAGAGTTCAATAACCCATGTCCCCATCGACCCCTAATAGTAGACTATTCAACCGTCTCATAACCAGATCTTGCTCGGAGCGCTCTTCCATATTTGAAGATGACGAAAGGGAGGGGCATCATGGCGACGGCCAGGAAACCGAAGACGCTCGTGGCCCACTCTACGCCGAGCTTCTGGTAGACTAGAGAACTCGTCAGCACTGTGTCCTGAGACTGCTTTTTTATTTTCTCATGCAATGGGCGGGATAGCAGGGGAGGACGTACACTGGAGTGCTAATAGGGGAAAGAAGGCCGCCAGTGCGTGGCACGCAAAGTAGTGTGCGGCCGCGGCACTCGGCCAGTTGGCGCCGAGGTAGACATCTCGGTGATACAGCACAGCGCTGATGAAAAGTGAGACATTGCCGGCGCCGAACAGAGCAATTCCGATGAAGGGGAAGAGGTTTCTGTCGGCAGACAGGTGAGCGGTCCATCCGAACCAGAACAAGCCGGCGGGGATCAGGACGGTTCCGATCATGGCTGGCAGGATGTGGAACTCAGGAGGAATTGAAGCTGGCTGGAAGCGGCGCAAACACTACACGGCAGTCCGGGGTCAGTAAAGGCTAGATCTAGAGATCAGGCTTCGAATAAGGGATGGGACTCTCTAGATACCCACCTTGAACCGGTACCATACGCTGGAGATCATGGGGATGAACATTCCCACGACGCAGCCGGATCCGAGGGCGTACGATATGCAACGACACTCCCAGGACGTATAGGCGTAATCTGTCTGGAAGACCCAGAAGAGGCCGCTGAAGAACGCGAAGGGAATGGCGAACACACAGGCGACGTACAAGGACAGGAGGCCGACGAGCGGCTCCGTCGCCAACATGAGCAGGGGCCGCAGAATGGTAAGTTCGATGAGCCCCCGGAAGAGGGCCGCAGGGGTGGGCAGCTGCGCCACTTCGAGACCGAGGCGGATGTAGCGGCGGCGGAGGAGCCTTTGGTGGTATGTATCACTCGACAGCTTTGCCAGGACGAGGTTGAAGAGCGACAAGAGTGCCACGGAGTGCTGAGTCCATCTCCAGGCGAGTTTCTTGAGCAGGGCTATGCCTATCGACGGACTAATTTTTTTTAGACAAGCGTTAGCTAACGTCAAGTAGACAGGCAAACCCACGCGTGTGAAGTAAAAGAAAAGGAGAAAAGCAAGAATCAAGAGGACAGAAGGGAAGAAACTCACCCGATAGCGGAGCCCACAAGCGGGCCGAAAGTGACAATGCACAACGCAACGCTTCTTTTCTCCCCTTCGAACGTCTCGGCGATGACGCCGGTGCTGTTGAAGAGGCCCGGGCCGTAGAAAAATCCACTAATGAAGCGAGCGACACAGAACCAAGAGAAGCTACGGGCCAAAGCCGCAGCGATACAGAAGGTACTTCCTGAGATGATGGACACATACCACACGGCCTTTCGGCCGGCGATCTGTGTCAGCGACAGGCCGGCGACAGGGCCGAAACTGAGACCCAGAAGGTAAGTAGTGATGGGAACGAAGGCCGCGGTGCTCGAAACGTCAAACTCGGCCATGATCTGCTCGTGTGCAGCGCTGACGATCGAGGCGCTCATGGATCTAGGTGGAGTCTGGAGTCAGCAAGTAACCACAGAAAAATTAAGAACGGCAGCCATCCAGGTCCAGGGCGAGGAAAATAAGGGGGGGCGGTGGGGCGGTCGGAGATTGTAGGCTGTAAGGGAGAAGGGGATACTCACGCGGTAAACGCGATGAAGAAGCACACCAGCAGCTGGAAATATTTCTTGCAGGAGCCCCAGTTGACTGGGTTCTGAGGATCGATGGTCCACGGCCACATGTAAGCGTCTCGGGCATCTTCAGCGGCTCGGCGAGCCGCCTCGGCACTGTCACGGGCCTCCTCGCCAGCGGCCGTGGCAGCAGGTGCGGGTGCGGGTACCATCTCGATGTGCTCTACATCCATGGCTGCAGAGATGAGGATGAGGATATCTGGCAGGTATTGTGTCTGTTTTTACGATGGTGATCTTGCTCTGGGGGAACGGAAGAACAGATTTGGCTTCTGGTTGCGGACGTCTAGGAAGAGACGGCAAGAAGAGAGATGTTTACATGAAGGCCAAGACGCGAGATGAAAAGAAAGTGAGAAGCAGAGAACGCGGAGGGAGGGTTGCTTAAATAATTCTTGGTTTTGTGTGTGCGGTAGGTACCCTTGCGGGCCCCTTTCGACTGGCAGCGGCTGCTCAGGAACCGCGAGGAGCTTCCGCGCCCCTCCGTGGTGTTCCCCGAGACGACATCATCATGTTGTCGTGTTGGTAGATACTTCAACGGGGCAGGCGCTGACTTATGCGCGGGTCTCCGCACCCTTCTCTGATGGTCCTCAAGATGACATCGTTATGCTGTCGTGCTGGTAGACGCTTCAATGGTAGCAGGCGCTGACTGACGCGCGGGTCTCCGCTCTTGGAGGGGGGGCCTCGTCAATATACAGTTCTGAGCCGTTCCCCGATCTCCGCCGAGACGACATCGTCATGCGGTCATACCGGTAGATGCTTCAACCGGGAAGGCAGTGACTCACGCGAGAGTCTCCGCTCTTGGCCGGGGGGCGTGCCGCCAATATGCGGCTCCGGGACGGTACCACCCCGGTGGGCAGGCCGGGGCGTGCCCCTGAGTGTTTCGGGGGACCCTCGGCTGGCCATATTGGTGCAGTAGTGCCCGCATATAGGGTCCGTCCGCACTCGGAATATAATATCTGTTCCTTTTGCATCTCAAAAATTTCAAATCCGAGTAAACTGCATCCAGTGGCGAGGAGAGAGAAGGATGGTGCTTGTTATAATGACTGAATGATCCGTGTTTCACTGGCACAGGGGATTAATAATTTGGTACTAGAAGCCTTTGTATAGTTGGATCGTCGAAGTTATGTATTTCTCGCACATATTACTGAAGTTACTACAAGGGGGGGTCGCATCACTGCTTGACAAAGTGTCTAAAAGTTTAAGGTATACGATGGGCTGATAACCGGGGATGGAAGTACCAAGCTTTGCGTCTAAGACTAACACAATATCGCAAAGCTAGTTAAGGATGTTAAGCAGCGGACAACGCCACTTTGTAACGCAAGTATTACAAAGATCATATAGTCAGGAATCATGTTGTCAAGAACATGAGTTCAAATGGCCATGAACATGTGGTTTCTGAACGGCTACGTGGGCCTGGATGAGCATAATGCTAGCCTAGTCCAAGAGCATTATGCTACCTTAAAGGCCTGCCGCGTCTTCTGGGGTTCCATAATGTTACTATGTAGACCCATCATTGGGACTCACTTCATACTACTAAAACACGCCAGTGGATAGTAGATGATGGTTAGAGCTGGGTTTTGTACTATCTAGTCGAATTTTGTACCTTAAAATCATGGACAGTATATACTTCTTGTCTTACCCTTTTCACTTTGACATAAACCATTGAAATCTTCACAGCCAATATACGTCGCCTCTCCTATCTTTCACTGTCTTGGCTTTGTTTTATTTCTTATTGTGGCGTTCTGGCTAATCCATGAATGACCTTAGAGGACCGATCACATTATAGCTGATTAATAAGATTCTCTTAATCTTTTAAGAAGCCGAGGTTAGGGGAATAGGGGAATAGGGGAATAGGGGAATAGGGGGATAGGGGGGTAGGGGGATAGAAAGTTGGCGGGTCAAGTGGTCGACTATATGAGAATGTGAATAGCACACAGATTGAAGGCAGAAGGCCCCGCTATCTGGGAATTAGTTTTTAGCCAAATTCTTTTTAATCCACAATTTTCTTAATCTAGATCCAATATCTAGGAGATGAACACTTTGCATAACCAACTTTTCAATGCCTATCTTTTGGGCGGATCTTACAAGCGGCTAGCTGGTCTGCTCTCAGGGCTAGGGTTTGAGGGGTTAGATGTTCGGAGGCGACTTGATGACATAGATTGGTATGGCGTTAGATGATTAATATTTTGGTTAGCTTGTTACTATCTACATTTATGGGAAATTCGTTAGGTCTCTGTATTAAATTTCGGCAAATTCCAGGTTCTACATTTGGTAATGTTCAATGCCTCCGGCAGTGTCTTTCGAATTCCATGTCGAGATTCGTGGGCAGCAGGCAGTATATGTGCAATGGCCGGAGTTTACTCGGATGGTCAAGAATGAGCCCCCGGAGATGATATATTCCAATCATGAGCATCATGTGACCAGCCCGACACAGACTAGTCGAATATAAGGGCATTTCCTAGTTATTTACTGATCGTTGGAAACTGGATAATGGAGGAGCCAGGTGTTTCTGCCGATCCTATTTAGGGGGGGGCATATAGGATATAAATGTTACGCAGGTATATCTAACAACTCAGAACTTTATGCATTGGGGTCAAAATGGGAGCTTTATGCAAAGTCGTTACAGTACTAGTGGTATTCAGGCGTGGAAATGAAGTTGGAAAATAGTCATGCCCCTGAGAACGATCAATCATTCACCAAGTGGACCAATGCCGTGAAAGTGAATTTGTTATTATTCGGCTTTGGTTCCAGGATGGTGTTATTAACAAATGCATAAGATGCTGCAGAGCCACTGCCTCATAATAGGGAGACAGAGTACATGGGTACCCAACCTGCCCCTATGGAGCCTCTCCCAGTCCAATCATATATGCGTTCAATATGTGCCGCGCGGGAAATTGAACCAGCCCAACTTTAATACGCTTACTATCAAGGACCGCTCTTGGCCACTTATTCCAGGCTTGTATTTTGGATGAGATGTCATGGCCATAAAGGACAAGCGTGTCAAAACCCTAGTTTAAGCGTGTGTCTAGTACACTATTCCAATATGAAGAAAGAAGCTCGAGAACTTTCGGAATGGAGATTGAGTAAGTTTCAAGTTAGCCGAGAAGTACATTTTTTTGACAACGTAAGCTGGTCCCAGGTCTCGCTCGATCACTTAACTAGTAGTCTTTCAGAAACATCGAGCTTGTAATGAGAACCGTTTGTCAAGGTGCTTTCCAGTTTTTCCAAGGCCAACTATTATCTATCGGCAGTGCTGGCTAAATCACGTGGCGGATTTCTAAAGCCAGTAGTTGTAGACTTGGGCAATAGTTGTTTAGCCTCCATCCCCTGACTCAATTCGCTCCGCCGACGTCGCCCCATCTTCGTCACCTATTAGGGTACCCCAGGCGACAAAGGGCCATGTACATTGTATCAGCGACGTGTTTCCAAGAATAGTACACAGAAGAGCTCATATTAGATGTCGCATGGCGGCCTTGGAGAGCTATTTAGAAGGGCTGAGGAGCACAACCAACGCCCTGCTTCCCAGCAGGTTATAGACTCAACGGCTTTCGGAAACTGCAGACTCTCCGACAGAGTGACGCGAATGTCGCAGAAGTTCCCGGAACCGAGAAACGCGTAATCTCCAGCGACCAGATTCGTACACCAGAACGCCTCAACGAATTCATCCCGAGCCTCACGTCTTTAGTGAGCACCTCGAGCACCAGACTATTAGTAGGCTCGAAGCGCTCCCCAGGCACCAAGTGATGTAAGGCTGACTGACGGGAAGCGTGGGACAAACCTTACCCAGCCCAAGGCTGGATAAGCGCCGTGGAACGGGACAAAACTCGAGGAAGAACACGGGGCTTGCACTCGCTAGCGGATTGAATTCTTGGCGTAAGCGGACGTCACATTGGGCTTGTTTCTTGCTGAGCTGCAGTTGCATCCCGTTGAGGCCACCCGGATCGTATATTTGAAGTAAATTGGCGGACCAAGTATGCTTCAATTGTGATGGCAATGGTTTTGATGCCATTCGTTTGAGCGGAAAATGGGGCGGTCGAAGTGAGGCGACTGCAGGATTTTGTACGCACTCCAGCGGGAGCCATGATGCATGTCATCTCAACTCCAACCTTGCTTGCTCGAGCGGTGTGGCCCGTGTGGGCGGTAATGGACCCTTGCTGAGTAAACCGGCGCCAAGCCGGCTCAGCATCCAAGATGGCGCTCAGGATACAAGTATAAACGTCCGCACAGGACCTGCTCACAAGAGGGACCATCCCTGTTGATCTTCACCGTTTCGCAGAAACCTCCCTGTCCGTTGATGTTCAATAACACACATTTCGTTGCCGTTCAAACATGTCGTCTGCTTCCCCAAATAGATATTGGATTCCGCAAATGGATATCAACAGGAAAGTCATTACTCAAGAGCTACAATATTACTTGGGACCAGGTGCGACGGTTAGACCCTTCACGCGCGAAGTACGATGATGAAAACGACGACTCTTGACGACGACGCACTTACACATCCTTTTCACAGGGGGAAGACGGCTTTCTGATCACTACGACCGGTAGCTGCCTCAGCGATGTGAGTAAGTCTGTTCATGGAGAAACGTGCCGTTGACGTCGACCAGGAGCAAATAGACGACATCTGTTTGAAATCAAGGGAAATGTGGGAGAAACAGGCAGCAGCCAGATCGCAGCCTAACCCCGACAAACCATTGAAACGCCCACTGCACCAGCCGATCCTGATGCCCAAGGTCCCTAGCGAGACCTTGAATCGCCGGAGCAGAGACCGAAGAGGGCATGGCCCCAGGCGACCATACGATAACAGACGGGGCGTCGATGCTTCCCGAAAATGAGATACACTAGACCCCATATATGGCAAGATTTGCCATCACGCAGGCGTGCCGAAGCGGCGCGAATATGCGTACCTCCAAGGAGTCTAGCAGCCAAGGCCAGTCGGACGTACCAGTCATGCGTTTTGCAGAGTTTGGCGGCTGAATAGCGCACGCGGCCGAGCAGGAGATTCTGAGATTGAAGTCTGGCAACAAGAAGTATCATCCAGAGAGAAGCTGCCATCTGTTCCTTGTGGATACTCAGGCTTAGGAGTTGTCAATTCGATAGTCGTTTGCAGAAGCCCTCCAGCAGGAAAGCTAGCCGTTTTTGGTTGGTGTCTAAGCTCGATTGGTTTGCAGTAAGCATTCCATCAACCTGTTCCGTGCAGCTCATGCAGAAACCCGGTCTGCATATAGACTTGTCATACAATTGGGTGCATATAGACAGTAATACAAACTGCCATGCTTCGAACCGGTTCCACGACAATGTAGGCGAAGGACGAATATGATTGGACCTGTACACCTGAAGGGTTGTTGAATGTAATCCTATAATCATGATGGCGGATAGCACTCGAACTTATTCGAGGGTATGCCATTCATGCCTCCCGTCAGATGCGAAGTGGACAGCATCGGAAGACGCAGAAACCTGCCACCTGAGTATTCGATTGAGTATCACTTCCCCATTCGAGAGGCAGGTCATTGAATGATGGCGATACATACAATCAACGACCGAAGTTAATGTTTGGGTAGTCTGGACATGGTTGGATCGTTCTGAAGATGGGTGTACGCGCTCCGATAGTGGCAATATGTCGTTCCGAGTCCCTCTCCGGTCCGCTGGGTTGCCGGCACCGTCCAGGGGCTGGCTTCGGATTCCATTGCGTTACTACGGGGTTTGGGCTGCTGGTCGTCGCGTTGCCTGCGATGCTTGCCTGACCGACTACCAGAGCATGGCCATCCGGAGTGTAAGAGCCCCTCGTAACACAGCCTTGGCCGGGGTAAAATATCGTTGCATGGAGGGCCTTATGACGGTCTCAATGAGGGGA
The DNA here is from genome assembly GCA_004155035.1 of Monosporascus sp. 5C6A. Lineage (NCBI taxonomy): Eukaryota > Fungi > Ascomycota > Sordariomycetes > Xylariales > Monosporascus > Monosporascus sp. 5C6A. Next base: position 298,985 of record QJOB01000055.1, on the reverse strand, counting down.
TGAGCTATCGGAGCTCCGTAGGGGTGTACGACTCAATCCTTATCCGTCGCAAGGGCTCTCTCGTAGGCTGAAATATCCAGATCTTCAGCAGTCCAAATCAATAGGGCCTGTATGCAGACAGTCCCAAGACAATGTGCCTTATCGGACTTAGTCGGCTTGCTCTCCACAGACATGACATATCCGATTACATGTACCCAACTACCAACATCTGTTTGATTGGTCTTGAGTGATTGGAGGAGGAGTGTCACATCTACCGCAGCTCTCACTGCATTTCCCTTGGGAAAGGCATGCTCCAGTGTGAGAGTTGCGGATGGGATGGTGTATGACACTACGCTTCGCCATTGTTAGTTTATTCGTCAATGAAGTGGTCAAGAGGAGGGTAATTCATAACGACCGCATTGAGCCCGCCACATCACGAGCAGGGTCCTATTCACTAGAAGACTAACTGTATGCCAACTTGAAATGATCGGGGATATTCGATCGATTGAGAAGTAAAACAGGCATTGAGGGCATCCTACCATCCAAGAAATCTGACCTTATCCCCTATCTCCTTCGTGGGGAGATCTGAGAGAAGGCACTTTACAGAAGGGAGAGGTCCACTTGACATTGTCGCAACGCGGCATAAACTAGTCGCATCTTCGGAAGGCCATCCGCTGGTAGTTATAAATCATTGATACTCGATCATTGAAACGGGACAACGGTCCTTCTCGATGCGTAAGTACCCTTTGATGACAATAAGTGAAGTCTAATAGGCGTGCATCTAGGAGATGTCCTTCGTCGTGATTTTGTTGACAGCTGACCGACTGACTTAAGCCCTCTGGTTTCTGTGGCGCCGACTGTGGCTGAACAAGCCTTTCCCCTTCCGTGCTAGACAATTGGCCTCAGCCGCTTTGTGGCTAGTTCAGTTAAGCCCCACCGGCTCATATGGGGGATGCAGTAGATACAAGAGGCTGCTTGGGCCTTGGCCCTGTGACCTCCGGAGCCTGTTGCATCATATCACTTCCTCCGTTCCTCGTTCAACCATCGACTCTCTTTCTAGGCTCCCGTATTCCGACCCCCGATATTATCCGCCGAATCACGAACCTGACGCTATATAATCGACAGCATCTGCTCATTCTCGAAACTAGCTAGGCGAGCACCTCGGTCGAGGCATCCAGTACATTCCATCTCGGCCTACACAACGGGGGTTTTATCTAACTCAGTCTACCCCACCATCGCCGGACTTCCATCTCCATCATATCTGCAATCTTGACTCTGTCGACAGGCCTCGCCGGTCGCATCCCCATACTCGTTTCGGTTCGCCATTCTCGGCCTCCTCGGCGTTTAGCCTCACGCCTTTCAAGTACCGCGTTACTGTTGTCACCACCATGTCGGGTATCTGGGGCTGGTTCGGCGGTGGCGGCGCCCAGAAGAAGAAGGATAGTCCAAAGAATGCGATTCTGGGCCTGAGACAACAGCTAGACATGCTGCAGAAGCGCGAGAGACACCTGATGACACAGATGGAAGAGCAGGATGCTGTCGCACGGAAGAACGTCAACACGAATAAGAACGGTAAATATCTCGTTGTTATACCACTGGCATGATGGGCCTGAAACTGATAATGTGTTTCTAATAGCCGCTAAGGCTGCGCTGCGGCGAAAGAAGGCGCATGAACACAGCCTAGAACAGACAGTAGCACAGATTGGCACCCTGGAACAGCAGATCAATGCTATCGAATCCGCCAACATCAACCGGGAAACCCTAGCGGCGATGGAGAGAGCCGGAGAAGCCATGAAACAGATCCACGGCAAACTTACACCGGACAAGGTCGACGAGACTATGTACGCAATTTCGTCCTGTCTTTCTAACCTCCGCGGATGGCTGACGGATATCAAACAGGAGCAAACTGCAAGAGCACAACCAACTGAGCGAAGAGATCTCCAACGCCATCACAAGCACCACCCTAGGAGAGCCGGTGGACGAGATAGACCTGGAGGAGGAGCTCGAGGCGATGCAACAAGAACAGCTCGACGAGCAGATGCTCAAGTCCGGGACCGTGCCAGTGTCGGATGCCATCAACCGGATGCCGGCCGCCGCAAATGGAGAAAGTAAGTACCCTTCAAATATAGGAGATTGGACTGGCCGGTTAATGATCCCATCAGTCAAGGGCAAACCGCAACAGGTCGAGGAAGACGACGAAGAAGCGGAACTCAGGAAGCTGCAGGCCGAAATGGCCATGTGAGATCTGGTCACGGTCGCGCCCGCTTAATCTCCTCACTCTATGACATGGTATGCTGGGGAGGCTCAGGGTGCTATCTACAAGGGGAGTATGCACTGAATGACAGAGGTATGTCGGTCGTAACATATTGTACCGCCTGGGAATTATGCTTAGTTTGCGGCGTTGGCGTTGTGAGACCAGGGGTGCCGAGTTTGTACACATTTAATTCCCACTTTATACGAGGTACTAGGACGGGCAAGGTTCGCGAACCGCGGAACCAATCACCCGGTATCAACTACGAACCGCATATTCCTTTATAGATTTGGTGATATTTAAACAATGGCCCATCCGGGACTCGGGCCATAAGGTTGGGCCTGGCTACAACGATGTTGTTGATGTCCTATTATGTCCATCTTTCAAAGGAATCGGATTTGAATTGGGGGGTATTGATGCAGACAGATCTCAATTTCGACCGTGCCCCCCATGCGCCACCCCCTGGACCATTACATCCCTTGAGTCTCCTGCGCATGACGTTCGGTGTTGGTTGCGTGGATGCTTATCCGGAACCTATTTATTCATGTAATAGAGCACATACAGTTCCCAGGACAGCTACAACGGCAGCCGTGACACCGTGGTGTCAATTTGAGGAGCGAGAGATATGTAGTTAGTAGGACAAAGAAAGGGCTTCCTGATCCTGCAGAATGCCGTTAGGAGAGACCAATGGCATGGACTTTGATACCACGCACGGCAGCCCTGACTGAGAATCCCGCTCCATACGGTCAATTCTCCCTTCTCGGTTTATTCCCCCTTCATCCTATCCTTTCTGCACACGTCGTCCATGACAATGATTCTCTCACTCTAATCATTATCAAGACACGACATAAATCTGAGTACCCAAGATGGGTAGTTCGTCTGTTATTTGGTCTACCGAATGAGCTTCACGACAGGATCGCCAGTTACCTCGACTTCCGCGATAGCTTCAACCTGAAAACACTTTCCGACACTTCTACCATGGAATCCTCCCTCTGACCCTGGACCGCCTCTTCCAAACCGAGCAGACCCATGCGGCTGACTATCATAATCTATACGCCTGCAGCATGTGCATGAGACTCCGGCCGGTAGCCAAGCCCGCGGACCGTTCGCGAAAGTCAAAGGAGGGCAGATGGGGCAGTGAAGCGCGGAAGCGGTTCTGTCTCCAGTGCGGTTTCAATCCTCCCGACGGCAACCCACGCTATAGATACCGGTGCTCTCCACCTGTCCTCTTACAGGGAGTCGCCCATGGCAGATGTGCCTGATGCGATCGGTTCGCACCCGATGGCGAGCAGACGGTTTCTTATTAGGTTTCTTCTGCGAAGAATGTAACCATCACGCTGACGAAGAGGAGCGAGAGCCGCCAGAGACAGACTTGTATCGCGGAGGATATAGAAGCGAGGCGGCGGCGCCGGACGGCCCGGGCCGAAAGAAGCGAGATTTACGGCTCGGATGATTCTATCAGTGACTACGACTCGGACTTGGATGGCCCAGCTCTTACCATCGAGGAATTCTGCTTGCGGCAGATATATTCCGACTGTTCAGCTGACTGGGTCCGACTTATCTTTGACTGTGCTGTGGTGGCATAACGACTTGAGTCGAAAGTGATGGTGTTATTTTGACTGAAGTAGCACCCTCATGCCTTCACTTTAGGGTCGGGCTCTTCCACATTTAGCCTTTACATCGGATCAACTGTGAGGCTATTATCTTGTCAGGAACCAAGTTATTTAACGGCGTTTAATCGATTCGCTGAAACGATTCCAGCGACAAACGATGACATGCCTCTACCGGCAAATGGGATGCTAAGGGCATGCGTCCATTATCTTGGCCAGATTATTATGTAGAGATACTGTTGTTTCGAATCAGAGTGTCCCCGCCCCACTTAGCTTTTGAATCACACACCTTTTTTTTGCATCGCAACGTTCAACTTCGAATACGTTTCAAAGCGATATATCTTAACAAACAGAAAGCTCCCGATTTGCAGCCGTATATCGTTATGTAGCCCTCGTCGAGGGCTACATTCTGATGCTGGTTAAACCTCTGTAACACCTATATTCGACAAGATATAAGTCTTTAAATAACAATTTTCCGTTTAAACCATACGGATTTTTAATAACTTCGCCAATATAACAGTTATAAAGATGCACGCGGTACCATTATATAGCCCTCGTCGAGGGCTACATAATAATATATGGCTGCACGTTAACAACTTTTTAATTGTTATTATATATTATTTTAAAACCTGATATATTCAAAATTAATTACTTAAAACAACTTCGAAAAAGTTTCCTGTACGTAATAACAATTAAATACGCCTTATTAAAAACAGCTTAATGCGGAGCTGCTATTTTTAAGCTAATAACGAAATAGCCTTATTAAAAAGATTTAACGCGGGGTTAGTACTAGGCCAACCCCGTACTAAGCCTTTTTAAAAAGTTTCCAATTATTATTACGTACAGAAAATTTCTTCGAAATCGTTTAAAATAATTAATTTTAGTTATATCGGACTTCAAAACGATATAACGTCTCAGACAAGCGAGCTGTACAGATAAGCAAGCTGTACACTTTTTTTACTATTTTTACTGTTTAACTTTAATTATTTATTTTTCAATAATTAAAATATGGAACGGTTTACAAAAAAAACGAAAATAAACCTAGCCGTTCAGGCTAAAAAAAAAACCCAACGTTTAGTTATAAAAAGCTAAGTTCTATTTATAACGTTCCATTTATTACTTTAAGAACGTAAATTAACGGTAAATACGCCCGATTCGATATCGTTCTTAATTTGCGAAAATTAACGCCGACCAAAAAAAAATCGATTATCGACCGAATTTTTGACTTAGATACGTAAACGTTTCTTATCCGGCTTTAACACGTTAAAGATATAGCTAATATATTGCTTACTTAACGCATTACAGGACGCGTTAAAGTTAAATAAGCGTCGAACTTTATTAAATAGTAAGAAAAATTTTAAACGTATTTAAATCGAAAAATCGATTATTAACAAATTCTATACGAAAATCCAGAAACGTTTCGTAAATAATTCGAATTTATTCGGGCTATAATCGCGAAATACGGCATCGCAAAAAAGGATATTTATAATTTCGACAAAACTAGATTTTTAATAAAACTTTTTATGGTAATAGGTATAATAATTACCAGTACCGAAAAACGTAAAAAACTTAGATAAACGTAACAAGGAAATAAAAAATAGGTTACAGTTATTTAAGCTGTTAATTCCTAAAATTCGGCTATACCGTTATTTATTATTATAACAAGAAAAAATTACCTTAAAACCTGATACCGCAATAACTTATTATTAGCAGCCGATTAAAGAATTATATTAAGTAATAATAATTAAATAATAAATAAATTAGGTTTAAAATAAATCCAGTATTTTAATAAACATATTCGGACGCGTACGAAAAATTCGAAACGTTTCCTTATTTTCGACAGCTACGAAAGTTATTATTCGATGGAATTCGAAAAATACTGCGTTAATTACGACATTATTACGTTTTATATACCCGCGTATTCTTCGTATCGGCTTTAACCTCTTAACGTATCTTGTTTTTCTGTTTTAAAACGTACTTATTCGCAATATATCGAAAACCTAATACGACGTTATTATACCCATATTGCTAAAAAAAATTTCCTCGCCGGCTTTTACAACGCGTTCTAAGCTACCATAACGTCCGATAATATCAAATCTGGATTTGCAAAAACTGGACTTATTTTATTCGATCCTAATAATATTCTTTCCGAATTAGAAGTTCCTCCAGTTGTACCTACGCCGACCGTCTCCCCGCTAACCTCTGCCGGTTCCATTCGTTCCCCGCCCGCAAAAACCCCTAAAAATATTAAAGAAATAACGAAACAAAAACGTTACTTGCAAAAAAAAATTGAAAATTAAAATAATTCGTCAAAGGTTATTAAATCGGCTAGTTTTTTAACAAAAAGTAACTTATTACTTTTACACGAAGTTACTTTTTTTCGAGAAAAAAACGCCCAATTACGCGAAACGAACCATACCTTAAACAAATGTCAGAAAACCAAAAACAAACGTTTTCAAAAAAAAGAAATACTTACTATACAAAAGGAACAAGCTCTTCTGGCCCAAAAAAAGGGGGTAATGAAAAAATACAGCTAATAACAGCTGGAGGGGGTCGTCGCAAAAGGGTTAAAACCAAGGAACGGAAATATAACGTTTGCAGCAAACCCGGACATAATGCGCGTACTTGTAAAAAAATTATAAATACGTCTAGCGAAAAAAAAATCCGATTAATTTGAATTGATTTGATATATTATGGTTAATTAATTTGAATTTGTTATCGTAAAATGCCAAAAAGTGTACAGCTCGCTTATCTGTACAGCTCGCTTGTCTGGTACGTTATAATAACAACCAAAAAGTTACCAAAATACAGCCATATATCATAATGTAGCCCTCGTCGAAAGCTATATAATAATACCGGGTGCACCTTTTTAACTGTTATATTGGCGAAGTTATTAAAAATCCGTACGGCCTAAACGGAAAATCGTCATTTAAAAACCTGTAACTTATCCAATATAAATGTTACAAAGGTCCAACCAGCATCAAAATGTAGCCCTCGACGAGGGCTACATAACTATATCTAGCTGCACGTTCTCAGCCTTTTAATTATAAAGATACAGGGCTTTAAATACCGATATATCCAAAGTTGACTGTTATGTTGCAAAAAAAATTGTGTGATTCAGAAAGCTAAGTGGGGCGGGGACACTCTGATTCGAAATGAGAGTACGGGTGCTAGCACGTGATGCATCAGGCACGCTGGGTGTGATTTATGTTTTACCAATGGCATCGCTGACCATGCGCCATGAAATTGTGTCGTGCAGATGCTGACCCACTAGCGCTTATATATGCCTATCCTGGATTATTACATATTACTGAATACGTAAAGTGTTTGCTGCAGACTATCAGTAAGCGCCTCGCAATGTGAGCTAAATTATGATTAGCTCATCAACAACTTCGCTATCCAAAGTATACCGCGCCGTCCGGTTGCCCCCACTCGTGGCGGGTTGCCGGATGCATCGATCGGCCTAAAGCGAAGCCAACAGAGACGACCACGTTGCAGACCATACAGGTGTGCGCATGGATCTTGCATGCTCCCGTCCCAGGTAGTGGATTTATCCAGACCAGTCAGTCCAGGAACCCAACTCAGGCGTTTGGTTGTTGAAGCTTTCCCGGGGAGCATTGAACCGAGCGAGATAATCGATGCCTTCCCGGCTGGAGGGCAGCTTGGGCCCCAATGGCCGCGTATGGCCGGCCGTCTTACATATACTGTTTGCTAGTGGGATTTTATGCCGGAAACCTGTGCTGATGCATCGACCCAGTGGTTGTGCCAGTGCCTGCATGCCCAGGCGGCGTCTTCCTTATCACGACTCCTTGATGCATGGTGCCATGCAGATGCCCCGTTCTGTCTCTTCGGCATCCCTGAGACATTGGGCCGCCACGAGCTACGCATTACCCTATTTGCTGCCGTGTTTGCTGTTCTCCATCTCCGTTCAATGGGGCCTGCGTTCCAAAAGCAGCCGCATGGCTAGCCCGACTCCATTGCGACGTGGCGTCCCCATTGGCGAATGCTATCTAGTGGGCCAATGACTCGCGAGCACGATATTGGTCACAAGAACTTCTGGACCTCCTACCCGAAACCTTCTTCTTATCGAAATTTTCATTTGAAGTTCAGTTAGAGAGATGCGATGCGAGTGGTGGCATTGGTGGCCTTACGTCACACACGGAGAGCCGAGCTCGCATTGAGTGCTTTTCTACGCCTACGCATTGTGTTCCAGGGAGTTATCCTCGCCGCTATCATCTCCAGCCATCTGAGTTTCTCACATTAAGCAGAGCGTACATTTGCCTGTATACATCCAGGGGCGCTGTCATTGTCTCATAAGTGCCAATCCGATACCCACTGCAAAATCTCAGAGTCCGAGGTCCAATGGTTGCGTGTAACTGCTGCAACTACCCGCCAATTGAAGCTGTAATGCATCGGACAACTTGGAAATAATAAGATTAAGTTCTCGAGTCAGTTCTCAAACCACTGATGCCTTAGTTGATCGCCGGACAAAGATCAAGGAGGAACCATGAACGACGACTATGGAATAACATATTCTCCTATGAGGATCGACCCATTAGCGAATGTTCAGTATGCCAACTACTCCGAAATACAGTACCTTGAGATCGTACACTCAGATGACGAGGATGAGCAGAAGGGTTTGTTTTCCTCGCACTAATCTGCGTGCCATATCTCTGACATAACGTTTAGGCGAAGCGAACGAAAGCGGCGAAGATGATGTAGACGAAGGCTCATCCCGCCCCGCAGGTCCCTTATCACAAGTGGCTGCAGAGGAATCGTCGCAACCACCGGAAGAAGCAGCAGAGGAAGCTTCATCGCCGAAGCCACCCAAGGCCAAGGTAAAACAAGCCAAGGTCAAACCACCAGTACCCCCAAAACCTGCATTCAAAAAGAGAGCTCCAGAGGAGGACTCGGAAGTTAAGTCGAAAAAGGGGACGAACGCGAGGAAGAAGGAGAAGCAGAAACCGGACAAAGCCGCGGAGAAGGTCAAGAGCGCCGCCCCCAGGAAGCCCGAACAAAAGTCCACTCCGCCTCCGCCACCTACCCCTGCCCCTGTCCCTGGAGAGCCCGCCGCGGCAGAACCCTCTTCACAGCCTGCTACCGATGATACACCAACCAAAGCGGCCCCACCAGCGCCGGAAGCTGCTGCACCCCCGGTGCCGCAGGCGGAGCCGGCCGACACAAAAGATGAAGCGAAGCAACCCCCGGCCGAATCGGCTCTCGCCGAACCCGAGGCCAAGAAGGACGATGCAGAAGAAGCAAGACCAGACGCCCCGCCCGCGGACAAGCCGCCAGCTCCGGAAGCACCCACCGCAGAAGTAAAGGAGAAGGGTGCTGTCACTGCGGATTCTCAGAGCGACTCCGCTGTAGAGACGCCGGCGGAATCTGCAGCACCCCAGCCAGAGCCGGAAGCTGCGAAAGACGACGACAAGCTGGCGCCGGCTGATCCCGAGCCGACAGACGATGCTGCGACGGTAGAGACCGAAGAAGCTCCCAAGGATGACGAAGCCAAACTTGGAGATGCGGGTACCGAGGATGGCAGTCCAGCCGCCAACGAAGAGCCTCCGGTGCCGGAGTCTGAGCCGGAGCCGGAGGCTGAAAAAGATGATGGCAAGCGGGAACTGGTGAATCCCGAGCCACCGACAGAAGCTGCTGCGGCGGTAGTTGTTGAAGCTCCCAAGACCGACAAAGCCGAGCCTGAAGATGTGGGTATCGAGGAGAGTAGTCTAGTCGTCCAGGATGAGCCGTCAGCGCCCGAGACAGGGCCGGAGACTGCGAAAGAGGGCGACAAGCCGACACCGACTGATCCGGAGCCAATAGAAGCCGAAGCTCCTAGGGGTGATGAGACTGTCGAGGCTGATGAAGCTCTCAAGGTCGATGAAGCTCCCACGGCCGACGAAACTCCCAATGGCGACCAAGCCAAACCCGAAGATGCGGATGCCGAGGAGGCCAGTCCAGTCGCTAACGAAGAGCCGCCAGCGCCAGTGCCCGAGTCGGAGACGGAGGCTGCTAAAATGGACGACAAGGCAGCAGCCGCAGATTCTGAGCCGACGGAAGCTGCTGCGGCAGTAGAAACTGAGCTCCCCAAGGCTGATGAAGCTCCCGAGGTCGACCAAGCCGACTCTGAAGGTGCGAACGCCGCGGGAAACAGTCCGGTCGCCCAGGGAGAGTCGCCAGCTCAAGCGACCGCCGACGACAAGCCAGCAGAGTCTGAAGCAGCTGCTGAAATACCTAAAACGACCGAAGGCGCTGAAGAGACTGAAAACGCCAAGCACGTTGAAGTATCTAAGGAATCTGAAGAAGCTAACGATGCTGAAGAATCCAAGGATTCTACCGCTGGCACTGCTCCTAAGAGTGGTCCTAGTGCGACCGAGGAGAAGCAGGAGTCCGAGAAGACTGAAGCGCAGGCGGAGCCTTCTGAAGAGCCTGAGCCACCCGTAACGGAGGAGAAACCGGCGGGGGCAATAAAGGAGGGACAGGTACCAACAGCGGAAGAAGCGCCGGCAGTACCACCAGAAGAGACTTCAGCAGCTACTCCTGGAGAGGTACCAGCAGAAACACCGGTAGCAGCACCAGAAGGCACACCGGCGGCCGCTCCAGAACACGCAGCGGCGGCACCATCGGCACTGCCAGAAAATACACCGGCAGAACCCCCGCAAGAGGATTCAGCCGCGGCGCCGGAGGAACCGGATGACACTTCCAAAGAGCCAGCGCCAGCAGATGCCAAGTCAGAAGCTGAGGAAAACGGTGGTAGGTCCGAGACAGCGGAATCGCCTGCGGCCAAAGAAGATGAATCCGCACAGCCGGAACAGGCTCCTGCGTCGGAAACTGCGCCGCAGCCTTCTGCCGGTGAAGAATTGTCGGCGTCACCAGCTGAAGAATCCTCTTCTGAGACCAAAGAAGCATCTAGTGACACCCCGGCTACCGAGGCCTGTGAGGTCACGGAAACACCGGAGAGAGCTTCTGAAACTGAGAGCTCCCCTACGGAAACCGAAGGGGCATCTAAGGACGCGCCAGGGGGTAACTCCAACGTAAAGCCGGACAGCGCTGCTAAGCAAGATGTCGAGGCCCAGCTCGACTCGGATATTACGGTGAGAGAAACCACAGAGGAGTCCAAGGATGAGCCCGAGCCGGCACGTGCAGCTAAAGCGACCGAGGAGGATCCCACTACAGACACAGCTGAAGCCGAAGCAAAACTTGATGACGCCCCCGAAGCTGCGGAGTCAAGTAACCCTCCGGAGGAGCCCGGCGACAACGAGGCGAAAATACAGGAGTTCGAAGATGGGCAGTCCAAGGACAAATGTGCACCAGAATCTACTGAGACCCCTGCTGCAGCTGAGGAGAACAATTCACCCCTTGAAGACGCCGACAAGGGCAACCAAGCCCCTGCTGGCAAGGCAACTGCAGAGCTGGAGCAACCTAACGAAGAGGCTAAGCTTGAGTCTCCAGGACCTGGCGATAAAACTGAAGGGGAGTCACCGACCGTGGAGCCTTCAACAGAATTAACTCCAGAAGCGAGTCCTGTGACAGAACCACCAAAAGCCGAAGTGGACAAGGGAAAGGCCGAGGAAGGTTCTGCAGAAGCTGCTCCCAGTGAAGATAAGTCTCCGGATCAACCTTCAGAGGAGATCGCAGCAAAACCGGCGGTGCAACCAGCAGCGGAGTCGGCAGCGGATGCGAGCATTGCGGCCGAAGAACCGAACACCGAGGGCAACAAGGAGGAGTCTAAGGCAGATTCGGCGAAGGTTGCTTCTAGCGAAGACAGGGCTCCTGAACAACCTGTCGCGGAAGCAGGAGCAGAACCAGCAGCAGAACCAGCAGCAGAACCAGCAGCAGAACCAGCAGCAGAACCAGCAGCAGAACCAGCAGCACTAACCGCTGACGCAAGTTCAGCAACAGAAGAATCGAAGACTGGAGATGATTTCGAAGAGTCACAGCCGGTCGAAGGATCTCCGCCGAGTGAGGACAAGCCAGCTGAAACGCCTGCCGACAAGCCGAGCACCGAGTCTCCTGAGGATAAGGCGGTGGTGGCTGCCAACAAACCAGCTGAAACAAACAATGCTCCGGAATCTGAGTTAGCGCCAGAAAAGAAGCGAGATGGTGGCGAAGCTCTAATGCTGGATCTAACTGGAGATGGAGCCGACGACGTCTTAAAGGAACCAGAGCCGGCCGCCTCTGAACCATCTGCTCCTGAAGCTGGTGTAGCCGGCGATGAGACTAAAGATGCTGGGACGCCCGAAGGTGATGCCGACGGAGATGAAAAGGAGGCCAAGAAGACCCATGAGCCTGCACCAGTCGCTGGGGAGGTAACAGAAAGCCCGAATGAATCTAAAATGGAGGCTGATGCTGAACTGGTGGTCGCGGCAGAGGTGGCTGCTGATACCAGTACCAAGGTTGATGGCGCTGCTGCTACGGATGACGCAACTAACACGGAAGCCCCCGCCGAAGCTGCCGACAGTGCACCGGCGAAGAATACTGCTTCTCCGCCTCAGGAGACACCTGCCCCTCAAGCAGCCGACCAAGCCAAGCCTGCCGAGCAACCAGAGGAATCTGCAGCAGCTAAGAAAGCCCCTGAAGCCAGCGAAGAGCAAATAGACAAAGCTCTAGATACCAAGGAAGGAGTTGCTGAAGCAGCAGAGACTCCACACGCTAGCGAACCTCCAAAGGACGTAGAACCGGCAAAGTCCCAGACTAATCCGAATGATACAAATGAGGTAGTGGCGTCCGTGGAAATCGAGGCCCAAGGTTCTGGCAAGCCTGTGGAGGATGCGGAATCAGCGGACACGCCAGAGGCTAGCGCGAGCAATACAGAGGGCGACACAAGAGAGGTCGGGGCACCCGTGGAAAGCAAGACCCAAGATGCTGGCGAGCCTCTAGAGAGCGAAGCACCTGCTTCTCAGGACAATTCGGAAGGGGACAAACCGTCCCAGGGCGAAGAAAAACCAGCTACCGCAGACGCTTCCGCTGAATGTGGAGGAACCAGTGAAAGCGCCTCGAAGGAACAAGAACCCCAAGAAGGCGGTGCAACTGTAGAAGGACTGGTGACACCAGCCGATGAGGCGCCAGGGCCCGCGGAGAGGGATGAAGCTGTCGATGCTAATGTCACTCCGGGGGCGACAGAGGCTGACGCAAGTGTCCCTGCTGCGGGTGGTGCTCGAGCTCCTGCGGATAGTGACAGTAAGGACGAGGACGCAGACACGATAGCTACGGTTACAGACCCTGCCCCTGCTGGGGCTACTGCCGCAACCGAGGCTGTTGAGCCTGAAACTTCATCGAAAGAGACAGAGGCTGCAGAAGAGACTACGCCGTCCCAGAAACCAGCTGAAGAAAAGCCGACTGAGACACCAGTTGAAGAGAAGCCAGTCGAGATACCAGCTGAAGAGAACCCAACTCAGGAGAAACCAGCTGAGATACCCGCTGAGATGCCAATTGAGGAAGAACCAGATGAAGAGAAATTAGCTAAAGGGCAGCCAACCCAGGCAAAGCCGGCTGAGGAGCCGCCTGACATACCAGCTGAACTACCAGCTGAAGTGAAACTAGATGAAGAAACGTCGACTGAGGACAAACCAGCAGCTGAAACACAGTGTGAAAGTCCCGTAGGTGAGACGGCTGCTGAGGCTCCGGCACCCGGTGTTTATCCTGTCGAAACTCAGACTGAAGAAGCCGAGACTGCGACTTCGGCCGAGACTACCGAAGAGACACCTGTGGCGGCTGAAACCACAAAGACTGTTCCTCCGGAGACCGGTAACAACTCCAAATCAGAAGAGATTTCAGAAGAGAAGCTCGAGGATCCGCAACCAGTCGAGGAGACGAAAGATGGAGGCGCCGAAGACCCTCCCGCTCCGGCCGAAACGAAGGAGGATGAGGGCAAAGACGCCTCACCAGAGAGCGTAGAAGCGACTGCGAAGCCACCATTCGGAGCTGGCGACTCCGCCGAAAGCGCCCCTGTAGCTGACAGCAAGGATCAGTCTGCTGCCGAACTGTCTTTCGAACTGCCGGCCGAACAGCCCGTCGAAATAGGCGAGAGTGGAGGTGAGTCGGAAGCACCAGCTTCTGAGCCTACTACTACGATCGAGGAGATACCGTCGGCTGCGAAACTGGAAGGTGAGGCAAAGCCTCAAGATGAGACCCTCCCTGCGGGATCGGCGGAAGAGAAGGTAGAGCCTGAGGCCGCCGCAGAAGAGGCAAAGGAAGACACCTCTGCACCCACGGAAGGCACTGCTGAAGGCACCAACATCCAGGCTCCTCCGGAGGAACTAGCAGAGGATACCCAGGAGCTAGAACCTGAGACTGAAGCGCAGCCTGTAAAAGAGGAAGGCGAAGCAGTGATTGCCAAGGCTGCCGTGGATGCAGAAGAGCGAAAGCCCAAGAATCCGGACGAGGATATATCAGAAACTGCAGAGAAACTGGTCGAAGCTGTTGAAAGCCAGTTGGCCGAAGAGGCTAAGGAAGAAGAAGCTATGCCGGTGCCCGCCGAGCTGCCAGAAGCGGCAGCCCCTGAGACAGCAGAGGAGGTCAAGCTTGAGCCTCCACCCGAAGCCGAAGCTACAACTACCGAAATTGCCGACGAGCAACCGAAGGAAGATGAGACACCAGCAGTCATTGAAGTCGACAAGGCCGTAGAACGTCCAGTGATGGAAGAGGCAGCTCCGGAGCCATCCGCCGACGTCGGGAAGACCAAATCTGCGGACGATGCTGCGGAGCCCACTCCAGTAGAGCCAGCTGCCGGAATTAGCACAAAGGAACAACCGAAGCAAGGGGTGCCAGCGACCGATGAAGCTGCCAAGGCCGAAGAGCCGGCGGCTGTGGAACACGCCGTTCTGGAACCACCAGCCGAGGCCGAGGAGACTAAGCCCGCAGAAGAGGCAGTGGAGCCCACTCCGGCAGAGCCAGCTGCCGAAGCCGAGCCTGAATCCCACAAGGAGGCGGAACCTGGAGTTAATGAGGTGGAGCCTGAGGCTGGCAAGGAGGAAGTGCCGGAAACCCGTCTTGACACAGCCCAAATCGAGCCACCAAAAGATGAACCTGCACTGGCGGAGGCTGACACGGCGTCGGCGCCAGAGGAGCCTGCCACTGAGCCTGCCGCTGAGCCTGCAGGAGAGGAGGCCGTCCCTGCACCTGAGAGGCCTAAGACATACGAGCCGGCGCCAGCTGCGGCTATGGACCCCTTGAGGATTACACCGGAACCTGAAGCTGTGTCCAGAGAAGTTGAAGAGCCTGCCAGGGACGAAGGCGCTGCCGAGGAGACCCCTGTGGAAGCTGAAGGTCCCGAAGAGGAATACGCTACCAAGTCCGAAGACATTCTCAACGGAGTCCAGCCCAGCGAAGAAGTTCCTAAAAAAGAGGCTCCTAGTGAAGAGACATTCCTCAACGACAAGGAGGAAAAGGCGAAAGAGAAGTGTCCCGAATCTGAACCTACGGAAACCAAATCAGTCCCGTTTGAGAAGGAATATGATGAGGACAAATCCCAAGAAGAGGAAGAACGCAAGGATAAAGTTGGGCCGATATTGAGTGATAAACCGGCTGAGAAGACTAGTAAAGGTGAGAAGCGAACACTGCCCTATCCCCCTGGAGAAACCCCTGTTGTTTTGGAGCACAATATTGGTGAGAGAACCCCTCAGCCGGTTCTGGAGCGTGTTGAACAACGAGTTCTAGAGGAGCCTGTTGAAGATGTGGCGACGACAATCGTTATTGAAAGCTTAGGGTCGAGTGAACCAGTTGCTACGACGAAAACCCTATTACCTCCATTGGAAGAAGTTCTCTCCGAAGGAACCACACCGATTGTTAAAGGTGCAACTGCCGAAGAGCAACCAAAGGAATCTTCCGAGCATGAAAGAACTATCTCACACGGCGGACCCGCCCCAGACAAGCCTCCAACGCCAGAAGAGCATACACGGGAAATCTCCGTCAGTTCAGACGGTCCTTCCCCGCAGCAGTTGAGCCAGGAGAAGCTAGTACTAGATCAACATGATATGTACTTTGTTGTTCAAGAGGTGCCATCCGGAGAGAACAAGAATGTCCAAAAGGGATCCTATCTGGAACGACCTGTCGCTTCGGAGCCATCTGTACCTGAAGAGAAAGCTCTTGCCAAGGACGGTCCCGCTCAGGAAATTGTCATGATTCGACATGGCATAACCTCAGGGGAGGATGCCGCTCCAGATAAGTCTATCTCAGAGATGTCCAGTCAGCTCGAGGCTATCCCTAGTCCGTCCCTGGCCCAAGATGCCCCTTCCCAGGAACGACCGATACCTCCAACTTCGCCAAGCCATGGGGACCTCGTCAAAGACGTTTCTGCTCCTATTGACAATACGCAAGCGACGATTGATAATTTGAAGAAGAGGGAACCGGGAGAGGAAGAGGAAGATAAGGACCTGCCGTCTAATGAGCCAGCCGCACCCGAACCACCAAAGGGGTCCAATGACTCGATTGCGGCACCAAATAATGGGACCAACGAAGCAGCCGAGCCAACCCTATTAGTTGAAGCAGACACCGCTCAATATGATACTGTAACCCAGCCAATATTGATCCAACCTCTCATGGCTCTCAGTAACAATGCTGTGGCCCCAGCCATTAGGAACTACCCGAAGCATCAGGAATCTGCTCCAACACCAGCTGCTAGCCCAACTTCTAGTCCAGCCATCTCAACACTGCAACTTGTTCCTGAAATGCCGAGCGAGCATCTTCAGTCCAACCAACTTTCCGAAGTAGAGCCTGAAGACAATATTCTTCATCCTCCAATTGAATTTTCCGTCGCCAGGGGGTCAGATCAAGAGCCCAGTGGGTCGTCACCCATGTTACATGGAGTTGAGCAACCTAAGACTTCGCCGACTATTCCATGTGTCGTTGGCAGTGCGATGCTTCCCGAAAACCAAATTCTGGGCGATGTCTTCGATAGTTCTGAGAAATCTGAACATATGGCTGGAGTAATGTCATCTCTCATTCGCCCTCCTTCCCCAGACACACCTCCGGAAATCGTGGCGGACCATAGTAATGAGTTCAAACACTTCATAAAAGAAGATCCTGCATCTGAACTTGCTCTCCGACCTGCCTTAAGCACAAGCGGGCTCCGGGCAGAGTTTACAGCAGCTGCATCTGCGGAGGACCATTCATATGAAAAGCTTGACAGATCTCCACTCAGCGTCGGACCTCTCGACCACCTCGAAAATTTGAGGCGAGCAGCTAGTCGAGGGCGAGGCAATACTCGGCTTATCTCGGTGCCATCGAAGACCGCAAGAGACAAACAAGGCTTAAACACTATTAAGGAAGCGGATGAGGAGCAAGACTGCAAGGATATCGACGGGTCACTATCTCAACGAACCGATGACCCCAAACTAGAGAGCCTGGAGAATTCTCAAGTTGCCTCAGTTAGCAAAGATTCTTCTGAGGTAATATCAACCGGCGAATCTCAGAGTAATGCCATTGCTGCTACCGTTACTATGGACCTAGCTGAGGTTACCGGTGAACTCAGCCTCTCCGCCGCATCAACGCAGCTAAGGGAAACCACGCAAGAAGATCATCACATAACACCCGCATCGGTAGACGTCGATCCTTCGGGCGAAGGGGACACCCACCTCCCAAAGACTATCCCGCGCAATTTTTCACTCAGCCCATCGCAAACCCTAAAGAATAAGGATGCGGCAGAATCTGGCTTATGCTCCTGCGATAGTAGCCTCGTCGAGACGCCTTTGAAGTCTAGCAAAGACTTGAAGGCTGGCACTGATAGATCGCCTCCTGCCTTCAGAAAGCCCTTAGAGCATACTAGACTGCAGACTGAGGTGGCCTTATATGATAGCTGTGTCGTCAACCGCACTCCAGCCCAATCCCTATCCAACAGCATGAAAGATCATTCTCAGTGGGCTGATACTCCATCTCCAGTTTCCCCAGCCACCGTCGTGTCAAACGTATCGTTTTCGGATCACTTCGCACCAATTCCGGAGAAGAGCCCCACAAGAAGCAGTGAGGGGCCCAAACGGCCACTTCTTGTACATTCTAGCACCCAAACTTCGGAAGATGATCTCTTCTATTCTCGCTTCAGCAGCCTTTTACCCCCCTTATCCGATTGGGACGATCCAAACCTAAGATCAGTCACACCAGAAGTGGAACTTCCGGATCCTACAGACCACGAGGCCCAGGCGTTGGGCCGTGCAAGAAGTCTCAGAAAGCACCAGCGTGTGACCCTTAAAAAAGCAGAAGAGACAGTAGCAGCTGCTGTCGTGATTTACGCTGCGACTCAGCAGCTCAATGTGTCTCCGACGTCTCCTCTGGGTAGTTCCCATGAGGGGCTGCAAATATCGGCTACCTCCCCAAAGAATGAAGAACCAGCTCAGGAACCAGATCGTGCTTTTACAACAGATATGCCAGGGGGTCACAGTTACGGCAGAGTCGTGGCACTGGATGTTGCTGACCTATCGACAGATGGCGAATTTAAATCATCAAGGTCACATCATAGCGAACGGTCTCACAGCCACCGACACCACCATCACCACCACCATCGTCATCATCGTTCCTCGACATCAAGGGAACGTCATAGCACCGACAACCATCACCGTCATTCCCGCCGTAGAAGCGGTAGAGCTGAGAGTGACCCGTCACTGATGTCTGGCTCGGACCGGTCCTCGCCCCGAACAACAAGGGGACATGATAGCGGTTTCTCGCTTAATAGCTCTCACTCATCGTCAAGTAGGAGATACCGGACTCCCGAAGCGCAAGTTTCTCATGACAAGCGGAAGGAAGAACATCGCGCAGCCCGCGATGCCCGTGACGAAGAGAAGGAGGGCAAAGGCAAGGACCCAGAGATATCATCTGGCGACAGAGCAGCTAGGGATAGGCGCTCCCACCACAACTCAGAGCATCGCAGGCATTCCCACAGCCGATCTCGGCCTGAAAAGCAGTCTCTGAGGGTTGAGGCACCAGCCGTCGCCAAGAAATCCTTCGGAGCGAAGAATGTTGAAAGTGTATTGCAACCTACTTCTAAACAGCCGCCTAAGAATGATGCTGCTCATCCGCTGCCTCAAGAGCCACCTAAGCCGGATGCTCCAAGACGGGAGCATACAAGTCGGTCTCATAGAGGATCCGAGGATATGACCCAGTCGAGGTATCGCAGATCCCGGGAGGAATCACCAAGGAGACGCAGACGATCATCCAGATCCGAGGCGGTGAGCGGTACTAGCCATACCTCTTCGTCTCACAAACGATTATCAAGACCGGATGTTGTGGCTGCTACTACCCCACCGTCTTCGTCTCATAGGCAATCGTCAATACCCGACTTTGTGGCCACTACTCCTCCTCCGTCTTCATCTCATAGACGATCATCAAGGTCCGACCCTGCAGCGGCTGCTACTCCTCCGTCTTCGACCTCCAAAGCGGCCCCTGAAGTCAAGGAAGAAAGATATTCGAGACGCGAAGAGAGACAAAGAGCCCGTGAGGCTGAGGCTGGGGCTGAGGCCAAGAAGAAACCTACCGGCTTGCGAGCTTCTTTCAAGAAGCTCTTCACTTAAGATGAATTGTCACGCACACAGCACGTATGAACGAAGATACATAAGCAAGGAGCCTTTAATTAATGACTAATGAATTCGTTACTGTACGATGGGTTGAATCACCTTCGACAATGTATCGGCAGGG
Source organism: Monosporascus sp. 5C6A (assembly GCA_004155035.1). NCBI lineage: Eukaryota > Fungi > Ascomycota > Sordariomycetes > Xylariales > Monosporascus > Monosporascus sp. 5C6A. Next base: position 279,524 of record QJOB01000055.1, on the reverse strand, counting down.
TCATTTTGATCTGTACGGATATTGGTGCTGGGATAACTTGGTTTCCAGTTGTACGAGATATGAAGTTTTCGATTCTTGTTGTCCAATTATGTCAGGAACTTAAGTCAGTTTCATTAATTTTAACTTCTCATTCGCCCGATAAACCGTCTTTTTTGGAAAAGCTGCTGGTCGCTCTTGTCAGCTAGCCAGGTGTGCTATAGCACACTAACTACAGAAGGCTACGCTCTGATCGGAGGATAATTGTTCCGTTGCTAGGCTACACAAAAGCTCTATACGTACTGAGAAGCTGTATAACTAGCTGAATATAATAACGCAACTGACATCCCCTATATCCGATAATTAAAAGTCTTATTCGTTTAATTTAAGCAATTATTAATTAATTACTTGTTGTTAAAACGATATAGGCTATATATTAATAGCAATTATCTTTATATACTTTAATAACAATAATAACGACTATACTATCGACGTTTTTAGTTATTTATAAAAAACCTAAAGACTGGGACCGCTTTAAAAACTAATTCCAATTTAAAACGTACGCGTTTAATATTTACAACTTTATCGACCTTAATTAATCATTTTAATAATCTGTCAAACCTATAAAACCCGATATAACCTTTTATTCAAAAAGATGAATTCGCAACTTATTGCAAACTAATATCTTTTTTTTTCGTTTTTAAAGAAAATTACCGAAAAAATCGACTTTATAAAATACTTAATAAATATTCTTGAAATAATAATAAAAGATAGATAAATTTATAATTAAGGTTTTACGGCGTATATTCATAAAAATCGCACATACGATATTTTCTGAAAAAATATTAACGACTTTATTAAATAAATCCTAAAGTTTATATTTTTAGTAAAATAAAAAAGATTTTTAAAGAAAAAACTTACAGAAGTAATATGCCAAAATAGCCGAATCCGGTAAGGTATATAATAGCAGATTTTTAATTAATACTTAACGAAAATACCGGAAAAAACTAAAGCAAGCTATGAAGTTAAGTAAAAAATTAAATAAATAGATTATAAAATAACAAAAGATAATAACTTAAAGATAACGATACGGCGTTTTAAAAACGAAAATAATAGTTATATAGGTTAACAATTTATATTAGCTTTAGTTTCCGTTATAAAAATATAGATAATTACTTTTTAAATAATAATAAAAAGTTAAAATTAATAATGGAAGGATTAGTTACTAAAAAGTAACGGCTAACTTTCTGGATTATTGAACCGTAACTTAATTTCTTTTATTAAGGAATTTCAAGGCATCGTTTCCGACTTTTTACAGAACTTCTGCGGATTTTATTAATTAGGATAATCCTAATTAAGAGGATAACAGATTTTTTAACCGTTAATCGCAAGGAAGAACCCCTGGACGAAGCCCGAAACGAAATAACCGTGGAGGTACCCGTATGGACCGAAACCTTAATAAGCGAAAACGTAACGAATCGGACGTTTAAAAGATTTATTACAAAACGTACTTAAATCTAATGCATTTACTGCCTTAATATTATTATGCGTTCCTTAATAAAACTTTAGCAGAATTTATACTTAATAAAACAGTTATAAAATTAAACCGAAATCGGATAATTTCCGATTAATTCCTAAAAAAGAATTAACCGAATATTTAAATCTATAAATAAATTAATTATATAAAAAATAAATTAACTCATAAAAGAAATAAAACGAATTCTAGCGTACTTCCTAATTACTAATTAACGGATTACTATAAGCCTATCGTTTTATCCTTTACGGAATTTGTCCATTTTGGACTTAGGGCTTATAATATACGTTTTTAACCTTATTAGCAGGTTTTTAAATTTTAAATTAACCGTATAAAACAACAGGGTATACGTAGGTAACAGCTTTATTCCGATTAAAGGATATAGAAAGATTAACGTATTATTTCGAAATCTCAACAGTACGAAAGCGTTACGGTTATATAACGTGGCTTATTAGGAAGAATTCGTATATAATTTGGTATTATTTCGACAATTTCGAAAAAAAGTTGTTAACAAGATAACCGAAAAATTAAAAATTATGTCCAAAATAACTATAACCAAATTATAACTACTTTAATAAATAAATTTAATTAATTTATTATTAAAAATATTAACGTAACAAGGTTTTTCGTAACCTTAAATACTTATAAACGAAATATTAACTTAAAGATATCGAAATTACCGCGTATAAGTAATAGTACTTTGTAATATTTGCAATTAAGTTACTTAAATCTTAAAGTAATAATTTAATTGCAATTTCATACCAAAGAATTCCGGTTAAATGGTCTTATAATTATTAAATGCTAGGCATATAATAAAACGAAGATTAAAAAGCAAATACGCCGTAAGCCTAAAAAGGAAACGTTTTAATTAAAACAAAAATTAATTATTAACTTTATTAATTTCGAAAAAAAAACCGTAAAAAATATAAATATATTATGTTCGCTACCGATAGATATTTAGACTTTATTTAAAATACTTACCTTAAAAACTGAAAGTAAAATATATTAATTACTACGTTCCGATACTTGCTAAACGTTTTAAAAAAACCAAAACAAAATTTTCCTATAAAGAATCGAATGCAATAACGAAATTTTAAAAAATCATCTGTTTGGAAATATTCTCTAATTGCCTTTCTTTAACATTAGGTTTAAACCCTTAATACCATATACCCAGGCCTAGAACGGAGGTACAAAACGCCTTAGAAATGTAATTAAAAAGAAAACGATTATTATACGAAATAACGCTAAGTTATCTACGTTTTTAATTGTATACATTTTCAAAACAGCAGTATATCTATACAACCGTATTTCCAAATACGTTTTCATTTAATAAACTTTATACGAAATTTATTATATTTATTTAACATATAAAAAGGGCATTTTAATACTTAATTACAAGCCTTAATAAACCCATTTACGAATTTACGGTTATATGGCTTACGTTATAACAACCGTTACTATAAAGAAAAAATAAAGATTTTAAAAGCTAAATTTTAAAAACATATAAATAGGCTTTTTCGTTAATTACCGATTAACAAATATTTACAAAAGTTGGAACCTTTTAACGAATAAAGTTATTGCTATTCGAAACGTACAATTTAACGAAAAGGTTACCTTTTTAAGTAATATTAAAAACTCAAAAACGACCTTTTTTACGTTATCGAAAACGAACTATAAAATTTATTCCAATAGGTCCACGTATCTAATCAGGCTTAAAATTACCTTATATACATAGAAAATAAAAACCTAAATAAAATAATTTAATTACTAGCTAGACAGGAAAAATAGCTTTAAAATAATATAAGCGTTTAAAGTAATATACGGAATAAGGAAAAATAAACTTGTTTATAAAAGATTAATTATTTTCATATAACTACTATATTTAAATTATTTCCGTCTTTTAGATTATCGCCGCCGTTAACGTTTATTTTAATAACTATTACGATTATTACGTCGACGGAAAAAATACAAAATCTTGAAGCTTTTGTTATTTTATTTATTTTAAAATAACGGTAAAAAACAAAAACTCCTTACGAGTTACAAACCTAAATTTTCCGTATGTTCTATATCGAAATATTAATTATTAATATAATTATTAATATAATTATAAGATATGAGAAACCAAATTTAACGTTAAACGATTAATTCATTTTATTAATACGATCGATAATCGGCCGGTAAATTACGGAAACTTAAAGAAATAACTTAAAATTTGCGTTATTTTAATCGGAAAATCTTTAATATATTAAAAGTAAAATTAAAAACAAAAGTATTAGTTAGGTTACAAAACCGGATATATAAGCAAAATTTACCGTTATTATTCAAAAGCCATAAAAAACTAAGTATATACCCGTTAAGAAAAATGTTTTTGGAATTAAAAAGGCTTATTTATAAAGTTATAAGAATATATAATTTGAGAAGATCGTCGATTAGTCCGTGATTAAAAAGAAACAAGTTTTAAGATATTTATAGATGTATATTATAAGTTTAATAAGCATAACTGGCTACAGAAATATAAAGCTCGTTTTATCATACGAAACGATTAATAACTTAAAAACGTTTATAACGATATTTACGTATTTATTTTAATTAAAAAGTTTTTTAAAGCTTCAATAATTATTATAGCTAAGTTCGACTTAAAACTTAACTAATATAACGTTATAAACGTTTTCATTAACGTAAACTTACTTTATAAAGTTTTTATAAAAACGCTTCCAAGATATCCTTAATATAACAGGGTATTTCTGATTAAAAAGATCTTATACGACCTAAAGAAATTACCGTTACTTTAGCAGAAAAACTTTATTAATACGTTTAAAGATTTGGAATTTAACTCCGTTTTTTACAAACTCTATTGTTTCTTTCGTTAGGAAATCTTACTTTTTTTTTACGTCGACGATATTATCGCCGCGTATAACAAAAAAACCAAGCCCTCGTCGATCGGTTAATTTAGTAAATATGAAAACGGTATACCTTTATAAAAGGTAAAGATTTATAATAGTTTTTAGATATCGAAGTAATTAAAAATAAACCTAATAGAAAAATTTAGTTATTCTAACTAAATTTTATAAATAAATTAAATAACCTAATTTTTTAGAAAAGTTTAAATAGCTTTTAAAAATACCCATAGCAAACGTTAAGTTATTGCCAAAATTTAATTTAGCTTATTTAGGTTTTATTTTTTATATTGCGGTTTATATACGATTCGATATATCTTTTGCGATATCCAGATTTGCGCGATTTAACCTACACCTTAATAAAGTATACTATAAAGCAATTAATTGCATTATACGGTATTTAATCAGCACCAAAACGTTAACGTTATAATTCGGTAGTAAGGATTTTTTTAAATACTTGGAACGACGTTTTTTTCGTAAATAATATACTTAAAAAAACTTTTAAGTTTACGTTATAAACCTGTTTGAGAAAATTATAAAATAGCACACGAATAAGCAAAATATAATAATCACTTTTATAACCGAAACGGAATCGCTATTTTTTACGTAAGTTATTAAAAAAACCTTATTTGCTTTTCGATTAATTAAAAAACTGAAAATTAGCTTGGATATAAAACCGTTAAAATTATAGTGCGATAATTAACAAACCATATGGTTTATTAACACTAACGTTGCCTTTTTAAAAACAAAGCTGCAATACGTAGATATATATAATTACTGTTTCCGAAAAGCAGCAAAGAAAAGCTTGATTAAAGTGGATTATACGTTTGTAAGCGATATGCTGGTTGATGGATTAACGAAAGCCCTGCTATAAAAACCTTTTAGACATTTTAAAAAACAGCTAGGATTAGTGGATATTACAAAAGCCTTGGACTTGCGGAAAAAGACTTTAAGGGCTATTTTTAATAAGGAATTAGCTAATTAGGAAGATATAATTACCGTAAAAGAGGTTAAGTGGAAAGCTGTGGTTTTAAAAAGTGATAGAAATATAGCAATTAACGCTCCGAATTTTTTAAAGCGTTAAAGGGGTATGTTAACTAGCTAGGTATGCTATAATATATTAATTACAGAAAGTTACGTTTTGATCGAAGCATAATTATTCCGTTATTAGGCTATATAAAAGCTGTATACGTACTGAAAAGCTGCATGATCAGCTAAATATAACAACGTAACTAACATCTTTTATATCCGACAGCTCTTGCTTATAACCTTAAAAAATGTATTAGCGTAAACTAATATTGGCCGAAACCTCTCAGGTCGCAAAGTTTGATAGTTATTAGCAGTTATTAAAGCTTTTTTCAAATAAAACTAAAGTTTTATATTTTTTAAAAGCAAAAGAAAATAATTTTACTGATATATTAACGGATCAATTAAATCCATGCGCTTAGACACCCTACCTCCTAGCTCTGAAATACAGTGAGAAAGCAGAACTTACGACGTTTTCGGATTTTGTCAGATATAGGCGATGTTAGTTGCGTTATTGTATTTAGCTAATTGTGCAGCTTCTCAGTATACGTACAGTTTTTATGTAGCCTAGTAACGGAATAATTATTTTCCGATTAAAACGTAGCCTTTTGTAGTTAATGTGCTATAGCACCTCTGGCTAGCTGATATACCCCTTTAACGCTTTGAAGAATTCGGGGCGTTAATTATTATTTTTGATTACTTTTTAAAGCTACAGCTTTCTATTTAACCTCTTTTCCGATAATTATATTTTTTTTAATTAATTAATATTTTATCAGATATTGCTTTTAAAGTTTTCTTTTAGAAATTTGAGTTTTTTATAATATTTATTAATTTTAACTGCTTTTCAAAATGTTTAAAAGGTTTTTATAATAAGGTTTTAGTTAATTTATTAGTTAATATATCGCTTATAAACGTATAATCCACTTTAATTAGGTATTTTATTATTATTCTTCGCTATTAATAATTATATATATTTACGTACCGTAATTTTATTTTTAAAAAAGCAACGTCGGCGTTAATAAACCGTATAGTTTATTAATTATCGCATTATAAATTTAACGGTCCCATTTTGTACGCCAATTTCCATTTTCTTAATTAATCGAAAAACGAAAAAGATATTTTTAGCAATTTGCGTAAAAAATAATAATTCCGTTGCGGTTATAAAAGTAATTACTGTATTTTGTTTATTCGTTTGTTATTTTATAACCTCCTTAAACAACTTTATAACGTAAACTTGGGAATTCTTTCGGTTAAATATATTATTTACGAAAAAAACATCGTTTTAGATATTTAAAAAATCCTTATTACTGAATTATAACGTTAACGTTTTAGTACGGATTAGGTACTGTATAACGCGATTAGTTGCCTTATAATATATTTTATTAAATTTTAATTAAATTGGGTAAGTTTAAGTATTACTAAAGATATATCAGATTATATATAAACCGTAACGTATAAAATGGAACCGACTTTTTTGGTATTTATTAATAAAGCTTAAATGGGTTAAATTAAAACTTGGCAGTAATTTAACCTTTATTATTAATGTTTTTAAGAAGTTATTTAGACTTTTCTTAAAAATTAAGTTAATTAATTTATTTATAAAGTTGGATTGGGATAGTTAGATTTTTCGGTTAGGTATGTGTTTAATTATTTCGATACCTAGGAATTATTGCAAGGTAACTATATAGGTCCAAGCCTGGAAAACAAGGCTGAGCCAATATACAAAAATCATGCCACGATTAATTTTCACGATAGATACTATACCCAGTATCTTCAAACACGATGACTTTTTAAATGGTTTTTCCTACCTAGGAATTATTATAGGTTTTTATTTTTTATAAAAGTATACCGTTTCTGTATTTATTAAATTAACCGAACGACGAAAGCTAGGTTTTTTTTACTGTACGTGGTAATAATATCGTCGACGTAAAAGAAAAGTAATACCTTTTAACGAAAAAAATAATAAGGTTTATAAGAAACGAAGTTAAGTTTCAAATTTTTAAACGTATACAAGGTAACTATATAGGTCCAAGCCTGGAAAACAAGGCTAAGCCAATATATAGAAATTATGCTACGATTAATTTTCACGATAAATACTATACCTAGTATTTTTAAATACGATAACTTTTTAAATGGTTTTTTACAGTTTGGATAGATTATATACCTTAGTCCCATACGTTATTCCGATTCCGATTGGTAGTTGCCGATAAGCTTCAGTCCTGGTGAACCTTATACCCGCTGGGGTTTAGCAGGGTCCTTAAAAGCAGAGAATAGCTTTGTACGGTAAATCTTAAAAGATAAACCTTAAAAGCGCATAAAAAGCGCATGAAAAGCTTTACAAATCCTTACCATTTTACAACTAGAAAGTTTAATCCCGATCGTTTTTACGGTTAAGAAAAAGATGTTAGTACGATAATTAATAAAAAAGTATTTAGTACCAGACCACTTTTTCAAGATTTTATTAATTAAAATACGAGCTAAAACAATATAACATGCTATATAAATATAAAATACCAGTTATTCGGAACGGGAAGGTTTCAATAAAAACCGTTCCGTTTACGGTAATCCATTCGAGAAAAATTACCGTATAATTTAAAGCAATTAACGTAACTGTCGATTTGGAAAATTATTTAAAAAAAAAAATCGACTGCGTTTTTTAATTTTCGGGTATTACCTTATTTTCGATATTAAGAATTCGCTTTTTACGAGTTTATTATAAATAATTTCGATTTAATAAAAAAAACTGCTGGCGAAAATATAAGGGAAAAAAGATAATAAAAATAATAAGTTAGATAATTTCGAGATTTAGTTGCTGGAATATTATACGTTGGAAGATTACGAACGTGAATTTGTTCGGTTGCTTAAAATCGCAAGGAACTTCCAGAATTCCGAGAAGAATCGACGTGAATAGGAGCACGATTAGGCAATTTGGAGTTGCTTTAAAGTGAAATACCTGCGAGACGGAAAAGGGTAGTGAAGCTAGGAGTTTAGGTAGCAATTTATTATTTTGTCTAAGTATATATACGGTTACGTTTCCTCGAGGGAGATTTTAAACGTATTAGTAAAACTTTTTTTATTAAAATAACTGTAATTCTTATAGGCCGTATAAAGCCTTTTTAATTAAGAATATCCTGTTACGTTAAGGGTATTTTAAAGGCGTTTTTATGTATATTTCGGAAGATAAATTCGCGTTAATAAAGGTATTTATAGCGTTATATTACTTAAACTTTAAGTCGAACTTATCTGTAATAACTATTAAGGATTTAAAAACTTTTCAGCTAAGATAAGTACGTAAATATTACTATAAGCGTTTTTAAATTGTTAATTACCTTATATAATAAAACGAACCTTGTATTTTTATAACTAACTATATTTATTAAATTTATAAACATATATTTATATATATCTTAAAACCTATTTCCTTTTAATAACGGATTAATCGACGATCTTCTAGGATTATATATGCCTTTAATTTTGTAAATAAGCTTTTTTAGCTTTTAGAAATATTTTTTAACGAGTGTATTGAATTAGGACGAGGTAATTTAAAGCTGTTATATACAGACTTTTTAATCAGAAGCTTGGGAAAAGAAATATCGGCGTCCCTTACTTGTTATGAAAACTACATACAAGAGTTGGTAGGTTAGCATTTTATAGACCATCGCCGACCCACTTAGCGTTATAGCCTAAAACAGTTAGAAACGGTTCGAAACGATTAGAACCGGTTGTAGCTAGTTAAAAACGGCAGCAATTGTAGTAGTAACTGTATCAACTGTACCTAATACTAACCCCATTTTAATTCTTTTTTTTGCAGCGGAAAGTTCCTGACGATACTGCAAAATAACAAGAAATAAATCCCAAGATATGGGGGGTGGAAAAAAAAATCGAGATGCTCTATATTATTTTTTGCCATGCAAATTTTATATAACTTTATAAAATTAATTTTTAAAAAAGATTTCCCTAAACCGGACCTCCTTAAACCTTACTTCAAAAGTTTTGGAAAGTTATCCTTTTTTTTATTCCCCTAACTTAAGACTTTGCTTATTATAAGCCGGTAATATATAAAACTTTTTCGACATTTTAATTTTAAATCCTATATAAAGTTAATTGATTAATATATATTTTTTTAACCTGCGCTTTTTTCCGACCGTTATTTAATATCTTTTTTTATATTAAATTAAATTATTTTAATTATTGTAACCGGAAAATATGCATATTACCGTTTTTGTAATAACTGTAACGGGTACTAATTTTGAAATGTTTAATTTTTTTAAAAAAATTATATGTAATTTTCGGATTAAAATTATTTTTTGTTTTGTTATATATCGTTCATCCGTATTCGTAATAGTAATAAGTCGATACTTAAATATAGAAATTCGACGATTCGGAAATAAGGTTATTTTAACTTTGCTATCGGTAGCTATAATTAATTATTACCTTAAATCGGAAAAATAAAACGTTACGGTTAAGAAATTATATGCAAAATTATCGGAAACGACCTAATCGATAATAAAAATAACTAATCCTATTAACGTAACTAACAGAAATAAATTGCTATAACCGTAGCTATAGCTGTAACTATAACTATAACTGTAACTAACTGTAATTACAACCAACTGCTACCTTAGCTATCGGCAGCCATAGTTAATAACGGACGGTACGGACGTTTCGGTAAAGAAAATGTATGCGTATTTATCGGAATCGACCCGATAAAAAATAACTAATCTCGGCGACGCAGCTAATAGAAACGTACTATAATTGCTAACGAATTTCTGATAGATTTTTAATAACGGCGATAACGGCGATAATAGTTGTAATGGCGATGCTAAAATAACAACGATTATTCCGAATAAGTAGCTCCAGATACCTATCTATACAAATCTATATACAGACATGTCGGTAACGTCCCTATCAAAATAACTATAGCCATCTCGACGATGCAGCGAAAGCTTTGCTAACTTGGCTATCGCAAACTATAGCCGAATACGGATAAAAAAAACGTATCTGTATAGAAAATTATATGTAAACCTGTCGGAATTGTCCTGATCAGGACGAAATTAATCTATTTCGACGACGTTGCTGATAAAAATCTGATAAATGGGCTATTGTTAACGGCGTAGCAGTAACTGGTTAAAAAGCAAATAGCTGCTATAGCTGATTATGGCTGTAAGGTAACTGCAGATTTTTTTTAATAAAAATTGTATAGGAAGCTGTCGGAAACGTCCCGATCAAAATATTTGAAAAACAGTTATTTAGGACCTTAAAAACTTATTCCCGAAACAAAAAAAACGAAGCGAAAAAACAACCGAAAAAAAGGACAAGAAATAATGGAACGCTTTTAGAAGTAATCGATCAAGAAAATTCTACATATAAAACAATTAAAAGAAACCTTTTATAAAGATTGTAAATTCGTTAGCAGCTAACTAAAGCCATTCTTGTCCGAAAATACCAAATAAATTAAAACAGGGTAATTTAAAGCTGTTATATACAGACTTTTTAATCAGAAGCTTGGAAAAAGAAATGTCGGCGTCCCTTGCTTGCTATGAAAACTATATACAAAAGTTGGTAGGTCAGCATTTTATAGACCATCGCCGACCCACTTGGCGTTATAGCCCAAAACAGTTAGAAACGGCTCGAAGCGGCTAGAATCGGTTGCAGCTGGTTAAAAACGGCAGCAGCTGCAGCAGTAACTGCACCAACTGTACCCAACACTAACCCCATTTCAGTATATTTAGTTCTTTATGGCTTTTCGGCAATAACGGTAAGTTTTGCTTATATACCCGGCCTTGCAACCTAGGTAATATCTTTATTTTTAATTTTATTCTTAATATATTAAAGTTTTTCCGAGTAAGATAGCGCGTATTTCGAGTTAATACTTTCCCTAAATTTTCGCCGCTTATCGGCCGATTATTAACCGTATTAATAAAATAAACTAAACGTTTTACGTTAAACGCGGCTTGCCATACCTTATAATCGTACCGATAACTATTTTTTCGATACAGAATATATAGAAAATTTACGTTTACGACCCGTAAAAGGTCTTTGTTTTTTATTGTTATATTAAGTTAAATAAAATAATAAAAACTTAAAGCCTTTTTTATTTTTTTCGTTAATGTAATGATTATATAATCTATTAAAGTAAATGTTAACAACAGCAATAGTCCAAAAAGCAAAAATAATTAAAATATAACGGTTATATAAGGATAATTAGCTTTTTATGAGTAGGTTTTCTTTTTATCTTATACGTTTTTTTAGAAGCTTATATTACTTTAAAGCCACTTTTCCTACTCAGCCGGTAATTAAATTATTCTATTTAAGGTTTTATCTTTTTTTATGTATATATAAAATGGCCATAGGCCTAATTAAATATCTAAACCTGTGGGAGTAAGTTTTATAATTCGTTTTCGGTAACGTAAAAAAAGTTATTTTTTAGGTTCTTGATATTACTTAAAAAATAACCTTTTTGTTAAATTATATATTTCGAATAATAATAACTTTATTTATTAACAGGTTTTAAATTTCGTAAGTATTTGTTAATCGATAACGGATAAAAAATCTATTTACGTTTTAGGATTTGACTTTTGAAATCTTTGTTTTTTTAATGGTAATAATTATTATAACGTAAGTTATATAGCTGTAAGTTTATAAATAAGCCTTTTAAAACTTGCGATTAAATATTGCAACGCCGTTTTTATATGTTAAATAAATGTAATAAATTTCGCATAAAGTTTGCTAAAAAAGAGCGTATTTAAAAGTACGGTTATATATATATACCGCAACTTTGAAAATATATACGATCAGAAACGTAAGTAATTTAACGCTATTTCGTATAATAATTACGTTTTCCTTAATTATATTTTTTAAACGTTCCGTACCCCCGTTTTAGGCCTGGGTATACGGTATTAAGGGCTTAAGTCTAATATTAAAAAAAGAGCGATTGGAAAATATTTCGAAACAGGTGATTTTTTAGGATTTCGTTATCGTATTAGACTACTTATAGGAAGATTTCGTTTTAAATTTTTAAAATGCTTAATAAATATCGAAACGTAATAATTAGTGTATCCTGCTTTCGATTTTGAAAGTAAATATCTTAAATAAAGCCTAAATATCTGTCGGTAACAAATCTAACGTATTTGTATTTTTAAGGTCTTCTTCGAAATTAATAAAGCTAATAACGATTTTTTAATTTGATTAAGACGTTCCCTTTTTAGATTCGCGGCGTATTTGCTTTTTAGCTTTCGCTTTGTTATATACCTGATATTTAACAGTTGTAAAACCTTTTAATTTAACTCCCTTAATATAGAATTACAACTAGGTTATTACTTTGAGGCCTAGATAGCTTAATCGCAGATATTACAAAATACCGTTACTTATACGTAATAATTTTATTATTTATAAATTAACATTTCGTTTATAAATAGCTAGGGTTACGGAAAACGTTATTGCCTTAATATTTTCGATAATAGATTAATTAAATTTATCTATTAAAATAACTACAATTTAATTATATTTATTTTGAGTGTAGTGATTAATCTTTCGGTTACTTTATTAATAACCTTTCTTTCGAAATTATCGAAATGATACCGAATTGCAAGCGAATTCTTAGTATTAGACCAGACCTCCTGCCGTACGTAATAATATTCGATTCTGATATAACGCTTTTTTCGCGATATCTGGGTTTTTATTACCTATTTAAATACCCTTATATTATCCTTTAAAATAAGAATAAGGCCTTTTAATATAAGCCCTAGCTTTGTTAGAAAATTCCTAATCCCTGCTGCCTTTATAATAGCTATACCGGCTTTAACGTACTTTGCTTTTATAACATACCTCGTAATAACACCCTATAATTTCGAAAGCCAAAATACGGGTATTTCAACCATGAAGAATATATAACCTATAATGAACTTAATTAATTTTTAATTATCCGTAAAACTTATATCCATTATTCCAAATAATCCTAAATCGTTATACTGTAAATGTAAATAACCTTATTCCAGTTTTCAGTACCGAAACAACAGGTTTGCTATACCGTTTAAGTAATATAGCAATCTTTTAATATATTCTTAATATCTTTAAAAAGAGTTTCTTTTAAACTTAGCCTAGGTCGACATTACAAACATTATATTAAATTTGGTAATACAACTAAAAAAGTTAAATTTCCTTACCAAGCTTATGTATTCGAAAATTTCTTCCTTACTAGTTACGTCGTCGTATTTTATAACGTACTTTAAGTAATTTTTAATAAATAAGGTAAACTTTTTTCGCATTTTGTTCAGGCCGACTAACTTTAATAACTTTTTAATATATCGTTGTTAATTTAGCTTAACGTTTTTAGTTAGTGAAAAACGGATAAGCCGTACGTCTAGGTACTAGTCCGTATTATCTAAATCCTTAATAAATACGTCTTTAATTAAATCCTTCGTAACGTTTTTTAAACGTTCCCTGCTAACTTTAAAAAGCAGAAATTTATCCACATATAACAAAATAACGTCCCCTATCTTGTTACGGTAAATTACGTCGTCCGATATTAACTGTAGATAATCCAGCTTTACAAATAGCTCCTTAATTCTTTTTTACCAGGTAACTCCGGCTTGCTTTAAGCCGTATAAAGGGTTTATTAACTTAATAATTAACTTAAGCGAATATCCATACTTCTCTCTATTTTCCGGATATACCTCGAAATATTTTTTAAACATAGCAAATTGCTTTATGTAGATATCCTTCTTTAAGTTGCTATTTAGGTAAATTATAATAAAGTTAATTTATATAATATACCATCCCAAATAAACTATAAAGGCCATTAAAATTTTCCAATATACAGCTTTTGCGGTACTTATAGCTATCTTGTTATAATCGATACTTTTCCGTTAAATAAAACCTTTAGTGTAAATACGGGTCTTATACTTATCCAGTTTCCTTGTAGACGTATACTTCTTTTTTAATACCCATTTTGCGTCTACCAGATACCCATGGGCCCTATCCGAATTAAGGGATATAAACTTGAAAGTTCTACGCGAAAGGTTTTTCTTAATCTTTATAAAAATTGTTTTAAACTACATTTTTCGTTCTGGGTTTTCCATAACTTCCTTTAATAACGGGCCGTTATTTACTATAACGTATCCATAGCTCCCAACAAAGTCGCTATCCTCCTTGCTATTAATTAACAATAAGAAGCTCTGTAAGCCTTCTAGGTTTTCTAAATCGTAATCGCCTTCTTAAGTTAAAGCTAGCTTTAGTTCTCGTATTAGTTCCGGGGCTTCGTCTGGTGTTTCCAAGGCGTACAGCCTTGGAACTATCTTTTTGGAACGCCCTTTTTTACGCTTGGTTTCCTTGGTTTCCTAATTAATATCATCCTCCGAAATAACGTTATTATTTTTGTTTTTTATTTTAACGCCTAGCTTTTAACGGTATTTTAAACGCTTCTAGATAAGCTACGGAAATATTCGAATAATATTTTTTAAATTAAGGGGTTATCCTAGCTTTTTCAGGTTTTTATAAATTGTAACGTAAGGTGTAATAAGTACTCTACCGCCTTTTAGCAACTGCACCTTATAATTATAAATACCCTGATAACCCAATAATATACCTTTTGTTCCACGGGCTGCTAACTTCTCTAACTTAGTCCTGTAATTCTTATCGATCAGAACGGTGCACCTGCTGCCAAGGATTCGAAAATGGCTATTATTAGGCTTATAAGATTTTTCAAAGTTAAGGTCAAATGCTTTCTTAAAGCACTCGATCAGCGTTACAGTATATCTTTTACTATAAATTATCCAGTCCTTTTAATCGTATACGTTATAGCTTCTATAATAAAGTCCCAAAAGCAAGTCGGTATTTTCATTTAAACGGAAGTTATACGGGTTTCGTTTTGGAAAAATTGGATACCTTTTTCTGTTACACCATTCTAATACTAATTATGGAAATTGGAAATCACCAGTTCAATACCCTCCACTGCGTAAAACTTTTTAATAATCGTTATGCCAAATTTTCTACCGCCGTTAAGGCGTAAAATCTATACTATCTTTTTTCTTTTAAGGAAAAAAGCTTCCAAACGTTTGCTAATTCGCATAGTATACGCGTATAAGCTTTCCTATACCTCGTCCTTAATTTTAAACGCATAATACTTTCTGTAACGCAAAAAGTTATCTATAATAAAACCGAAATAACCCTTATTTTCGATATTAACAAGCTTAACAGAACCCATATTATACCAAATAATCTTTCTTATAAACATTACTCTTTTTTGGAGGTTAATAAATGAGATTTTCCGTATTTTTCCTTCGTTACAAATTATGCAAAGAAATCTCTCCATTTCTTTAAGGTTTAAATCTATCTCTGTAAATTTCTTAATAATCCAAATTAATTGTTTTATACTAGGATAACAAAAACAGCAATATCAAAAAATAATTTTCTTTATAACTTTTTCTATCATAAAAACCTTTCCGTCCTTAAAAACGTTTTAAAAAACTTTTCTTCAAATTATCGCCGTCCTTACCGAATGCCTTCCCCAGCCCGTACCTTTATTAATCGTTCCCTAGTTTTAAAGCCCTAACGAAAAACTTTGGTTTCCCATAAAGCTATAAAAAAACCTTTCCGAATAACGTTAATCGTTATCAACTATAACCTATCAGGGTTTACTAAAATATTCTTATTTAAATACCCCTCTTCCTCCCTTTTATAAAATATCTTTTCAGAAAACACCTTTAGGGAAAACGTATTAATATATAACATATACTTTACCGTAATTTCGTTTTTTTTTACGGAACCCCTTTAAAAGCTATTTTGTTATCTTAATAAAGGTAACAACTATTAGGCCACCCTTTATCAAAATCTGTATTTTTTGGATCTAATATCTAGAACGTTGTTACGTTCGAAATCCCTGATATTATTGGTAATATTAACGTTAATTCCTAAGTTTTAAAGCAATTTGTTTTTATCGTTTTTTATGGAAAAATGGACCCGTAAAAGCACCATAACGCTTTTTATAATAACTACTTAAGTTACTTTAGGGGTTTTGACTACTGTAACTTCAATGCATTCGATTGCTGTAATTATAGTATATTTGGTTGCTGTAGCTATCCCTGCTCCAAGCTTTCGTCCACTGTGGCCACCGTTCCAGGGCAATCAATTGCTGTAGACATTTCCTGAAACTCCTCGTCGATAGTTGCTTTAGGGCAGTCAGTTACTGTAGCTTCAGTAGTCTCGACTGCTGTAGCCGCTGCCCCAGGGCATTCAGCCACTGTAGCTTCAGTGCTCTCGGCCACTGTAGCTACCTCTGCTCCAGGGCATTTAATCGCTGTGGCTCCTGGAGCTTCCTTCTGAATCATCTCGTCGTACCACTGCATAAGCTTTTGAAGCTGTTGCTCGTTGACGTACGCGCTGAACGTTCCTCCGCTGGAACGATACAGGTCTTTTAGGCCCTCTAGGATGAACTGCTCCTCGTCCTGTCCACCTCCACGGGTGTTGCGAGAGCTGTTGTTGCTATTGTTGCCCTGACGTTGGCATCATTCTGACCTCGCTTTCCTTTCTTTCCTTTATTCTCCTTCTATGATTCAGGGCAATCCTTGGCTAGGTGCCCGTACTTCCCATAGTTGAAGCAAAGTGGCTTACCGTTCTTATTCCATGCGGGCTTATTGTTCCTGGAGTCCTTGTTGCCTTCCTTACCTTTGCCTTTCTAAGCGTTGTTAAACTTTTTATCGTTCTTTTTCTTGTTACTAGAACGCTTATGGAATTTACTGTTGAAATCGTCGATCAGTTGCTAAAAGAAATAATCCGTTTGCCGTAATACTGATTACATAGTTTTATATTAACTGCCAGGTGGGTTTTTTACAGTAATAAAAAACATAGTAATATATTTCTTATTACGGAACTTTATTTCGTAACCTTTAACTTTTTTAAAAAACTTTTGAAATTTAATAATAAATTATATTAAATTTTTATTATCGTAAATAATTTTGTTGAACTTTTTTTAAAAGAACCTTTACCTAACCTTATTTATAATAACGTAAGTTTTCCGTAAAATCCGTAACATTTTCGTATTTTTTTAATATCTATAATTAATTTTAAAAATACCTTTTTGTAAATCTTAATAATGGTTTTAACGAAACGTAACTAATCCAATTATTTTAGCTTTATACTATCTTTGTAATTAATTTTTTCAAACGTAAGGCTTAAAACGTTACTTCAAAGCTCTTAATTAACCTAACCTAATAAGTAATTTTCTTTATCGAAAATAAAATCGAAACGTTTCTAACAAAGCTTTAAATTATTACTAAACTTTTTTTTCTTCAAATATGTATTTACCCCGTTAAAGTTATCTAAGCTGCTTAAGATACTGCTAAAAAAGCTATAGCTTTTTCTGTACTTTGGGAAAGAAACTGCAAACAAATCTGCTAAAAAAAAATAATATAAAAAAAATATCTAAATTATTAAAATTACTACGTACCATACTCTTTCCCTTAAATGGCTTAAATAACTTTTCGCTTTTTTATAAACCACCTTCTGGGCTTTTTTTCGCCTTTCCTAAATAGGTTAATTTCTTTTATATCACTTTAAACTATAATAAAAACTTTCTTAAAACCACTCGTTTTAACTTTAAACCAGACGCTTTTTAACTTCTTGGGTTATATACTTATATTTGGCAATTTCGGCTCCTTTAAACCTATTATATCCAGAAATTGTATTACTATTTCGTTTAATCGCTTTATTATCTTAATGGTTTTTTAATTCTGAAACTTTAACTCTTTAACCTTTTTTTAAACCTGTTAATAACTATCTTTTCGTGCCTTAACGTCCTGCTTAATGCTACTTATACTGGTGCCTAGGAAGTTATAAAGCTTATTCAAATCAACCTCGGATTGTTATCTTTAAATAGATATTCTAAATCGTTCTTCCGGTTATTACTAAAATGCTGGGGTTTCCTCTTTTACTTCTTCTTCTTCTTTACTAAAAAACTCTTCTCTTTAAGATACATCCTAATCATCAAAAAGTTTAGATTATGAAAAAGGAAATAAAAAAAGGTTTTTATCACTTATATGCTTCTAGCCCTCTTAAAAAACGAAGCTATTATCGGATAAAACGTTCTTAACAGGGAGCTTTCCGCAGTTCTTTCTTTTGCTCGCTATCGTTAACTGTTAAACTTTCTTTTAAATCGTTAGTTAAGTAACTTTTTTTTAAATCTCTTGTTTTCTTTATTAACTTAACTATCAAACTACAAATAACCACTTTATATAACGTATTAAAATTACTAATCAACTAAAAATATTACCATATTAACAATTACAATAATTAAATACAAAAAGCTAATAAGTTTTGTATGCGATAATTCTCTAATATTTAAATAGACAAATCCTATCCGTAACAATCGCCTTTAAATACATAATTAGGCGGTTAAAAAAGAAACGATAAACAAGGCATATCGCAAGCTACATCCTGCAGCCCTACACCGACAAAGCCTTCCAGCCTGCAACACCTAAAAACACCAAATGCCGACAGTATCGAAATAATCAAAAATAAATCTAATAGAAAATTCCAGCTATCTTAATCCAATTATATAAATATATTAATGAATTTAATTCTTAAAAAGATTTAAATAGTTTTTTAATAATATTAATAACAAATATAAAATTATTACTAAATCTTAATTTAACTTACTTAAGTTTTATTAACGAATACCAAAGAAAATCGAGTTAATTTTATACGCTACGGTTTCTACATAACTGTAAAGGAATAGAAAGGACTAGCTACTCCGCTACATAATTAAAAGATCAGCAGTTCCAACGCCAGATGGCGTTGGAAGTCCTTGTCCGTGCTTAAGTAGGGAACGCCCCGGGGCCATTCCCTTACAATAACCCGATATATCTTTTGTAATATCGCAACTTATCCGATTTAACTTAAACCTTAATAATATATATTATAAAACAACTAATTGCGTTATATAATACTTAATCGGTCCCAAAACGTTAACGTTACAGTTCGGTAACGGAAACTCGATATATACTTAAATCGACGTTTTTTTTATAAATAATATAATTAAATAAAAAGGTTTTCAAACTTACGTTATAAAATTTGAAAAAGTGATAAAATAATCACCTAATAAACAGAATATAATATTTACTTTTATAACTAAAACGGAACTGATATCTTATACGTAAGTTATTAAAAAAAACCTTATTTACTTTTTAAATAAACTAAAAACATTACAAATCGACTTAAATATAAAAGCGTTAAATTTATAATATAATAATTAATAAACTATATAGCGTATTAATATTAACGTTCTATTTTCAAAAATAAAGTTACGGTAACGTACCAGATAAGCGAGCTGTACAGATAAGCGAGCTGTATACTTTTTGGTATTCTACGATAACAAATTCAAATTAATTAACCATAATATATCAAATTAATTCAAATTAATCGGATTTTTTTTCGCTAGACGTATTTATAACCTTTTCATAAGTACGCGTATTATGTCCGGGCTTGCTGCAGATGCCACATTTCCGTTCCTTGGTTTTAACCCTTTTGTAACAACTTTTTCCAGCTGCTGTTAACTGTATTTTTTTACCACCCCTTTCTTTTTGGGCCAGAAGAGCTTGTTTTTTTTGTATAGTAAATATTCCTTTTTTTTTGAAAACGTTTGTTTTTGGTTTTCCGACGTTTGCTTAAGGTATGGTTCGTTTCGCGCAATTAGGCGTTTTCTTTTCGAAAAAGAATAACTTCGTGTAAAAGTAACAAGTTACTTTTTGTTAAAAGACCAGCCGATTTAATAACTTTTGACGAACTATCTTGATTTCTAATCTTTTTTTGCAAGTAACGTCCTTGCTTCGTTATTTCTTTAATATTCCTAGGGGTTTTCGCGGGCGGGGAATGAATGGAACCGGCAGAAGTTAGCAGGGAGACGGTCGGCGTAGGTATAACTGGAGGAACCTCCAATTCGGAAAAAACATTATTAGGATCAAATGGAACAAATCCAGCTTTTGCGAATCCAGATTTAATATTGTCGGACGTTATGACAGCTTGGAACGCGTCGTAAAAGCCGGCAAGGAAATTTTTTTTGGTAATATGGGTATAATAACGTCGTATTAAGTTTTCGATATACTGCGAATAAGCGCGTTTTAAAACAGAAAAATAAGATACGTTAAAAAATTAAAGTCGATGCGAAAAATGCGCGGATATACAAAGCGTAATAATGTCGTGGTTGGCATAGTATTTTTCGAATTCCATCGAATGGTGGCTTTTGTGGCTATCGAGGATAAGGAAACGTTTCGAACTTTTCGTACGTGTCCGAATATGTTTATCAAAATACTGGATTTATTTTAAACCCAATTTATTTATTATCCAGTTATTATTACTTAATGTAATTTCTTAATCGGTTGCTGGTAATAGGTTATTGCGGTATTAGGTTTTAAGGTAATTTTTTCCCGTTATAATAATAAATAACAGTATAGCTTAATTTTAAGAATTAACAGTTTGAATAATTGTAATCCATTTTTTATTTCCTTGTTGCGTTTGTTTAGGTTTTTTACGTTTTTCGGTATTGGTAATTATTATGCCCGTTGTTATAAGAAGTTTTATCAAAAATTTAGTTTCGTCGAAATTGTAAATATCCTTTTTTGCGATGCCGTATTTCGCGATTGTGGCCCGAATAAGCTCGAATTATTTACGAAACGTTTCTGGATTTTCGTATAAAATTCGTTAATAATCGATTTTTCGATTTAAACGCGTTTGAAGTTTTTCTTGCCGTTTAACAAAGTTCGACGCCTATTTAACTTTAACGCGTTTTGTAACGCGTTAGGTAAGCAATATATTGGCTATATTTTTGACGTGTTGAAGCCGGATAGGAAACGTTTGCGTATTTAGGTTAAGGATTCGGTCGATAATCGATTTTTTTTCGGTCGGCGTTAATTTTCGTAAATTAGGAACGATATCGAGTTGGGCGCGTTTGCCGTTAATTTGCGTTCTTAAGGTAGTAAATGGAACGTTATAGATAAAACTTAACTTTTTATAACTAAACGTTAGGTTTTTTTTTAACCTAAACGGCTAGGTTTATTTTCGTTTCTTTTGTAAGCCGTTCCATATTATGGTTGTTAAGAAATAAGTAATTAAAGTTAAACAGTAAAAATAGTAAAAAAAATGTACAGCTCGCTTGTCTGTACAGCTTGCTTGTTTGAGATGTTATATAAATATATATAATTATTAATTACGACAAATAATCGAAATCCCTTAATTAAAATCATGCATATGTATATAAACAATATATTAATTGATAAAATAACTAAAGCTTTATTACGAACAGTTTTTATTTTAAAAAGTAACGAAAATTAATAGATATTATATAAGCTTTAAACTATCGGAAAAGAACGTTAAGAACGATTTTTAATAAGGAATTAACTAATTAAGAAAATATAATTATCGAAAAAAGTGGAATAAATAACTGTAGTTTTAAAAAGTAATAAAATGTAACGATTAACGCCCCAAATTCTTAAGGCGTTAAAAGGGTATGTCAACTAGCCAGGTGTGCTAAAACACCCTAATTAAAAAAGGCTACGCTCTGATTCGAGGATACTTGTTCCGTTACTAAGCTACACAAAAGCAATACGCGTACTAAGAAGCTGCTCAATTAGCTGAATACAACAACGCAACTGACATCCCCTATATCTGACAAAACCCGTATAACTAGGTTTAATAATTAGTTAACTAGGCCAGCCGTCATACTTCACTGGTTATTTATTTCACATTAGGTCCGGTAGCATACTAAGGATCGCAATCATATACATTCCGACCTCTTCAAAAATAATACGCGAATCGCCGTGCAAAAGCTTCATCTACATTGCCAAATCTAAACCGTCCTAAAACCTGCCTGCTCAGCGGGGAGATCTCGGCACCCAAGATCAATCTCCCTGCAGGATGCATTGTGCAATCTTCTCGGCTAGAGCATCTGTAAGCACGTTAATCGAAGTGCTCTATTCGAACGTGCTGATGGTGATGATTGTTGCAGTATTCAGGGAAAGGGGGTTCTTACAAACCGTAGCCATTGGATGACAAGCGGGCAGGACGGGAAAAGTTGATGCATCCACCACGCGAAGTGCTTCCACACCATAGACCCGGGCGTGTGAGTCTACTACCGCCATCGGATCATCGGAACGCCCCATAGCGCATGTGCCGGTTGCGTGACTAATGGTGGCGGCAGCCTCTTGTACCCAAGCGAGAATTGCTGCATCAGACGAGACATTGAAACCTGGGAAGACCTCATAGCCCAAGACCACTTCGCTCATCACTGGGTTGCGTGCGAATAAATTCCGAGCGAGCTTGAATGCAGCTATTGCCATTTCCTGATCTCGCGAGTCTTGAAGCCAGTTGGGGCTGAAAACCGGGTAGGCTCTCGCATCGACAGAGTTGATTGTAATATTCCCACGCGAAAAAGGGGCCATCAATGACGTAGCGGGAGATGCGTAGTTACGCCCATCTGTTGGCATTTCGGAACGATCTCGTCCACTCCCGAAGTAGTTGTCCCTGATGATGTATTCGATATGGGGCCAGTCAGAAGCAAATTCATCGAGGTCAGTGCGGGTTGACTCGGTAATGGAGCCATCAGGAAACTTCGCAAAAGCTGACGGTTTGGTTAGGCGCCATAATGTCTTGTAGGGTAAATGGGTTGCTTACCGAGAACATCGAAACCATTGTTGGTCAGCATGCCTGTGCGGTTGACTAAGTACCTTTCAGTGTGCTCTGACAAGAATTCCGTGCTACTTAAAGCGCTATGCGTGAGTAGGTTCACAGCGTAGGAGGGTGTAAACGAGATATGATCCTAGCCCAATACGTTAGCTGGTTACGGCGGACTGCCGATGAAATCATGGTGCTGCTGGCGTACCCATAGATTTTGGCCAACGCCCGGAAGATCAGATATCACGTTGATACCCAAACTTTCGAGGGTGCTTCTTGGACCAATGCCTGAGACCATGAGAAGCTGGGGTGAGCGGAACTAAATCCACGTTAGAACTTGTAATATGACCCCGGAGAGCTCTGTCTTGTGCGTCACCGTTCCAGCAGAGACAATGACCTCCCGGGTGGCATTCAACCGGTACTCGACCCCCCCGCTCTCGACAATGACACCAACTGCCCGCTTGCCGTCGAGCACTATTTTTAGGGCCATCGTGTTCTTGTACACATTCATGTTCGTGGTCCTGACTAGTGCTTCCCTCAAGTACGCCGTCTCTGCGGAGCTTCTGGTTTGTGTCTCAGTGTCGAGTGCAAGAGGTGGGTAGGCATACCCGAAAACATTGCCGTCAGCGAAACCTGGAAGGGGCTGGAGGCCTATTGCCTCCAGCGCACGCTCCGCCCAAGTGGATATCGAATTGACCCAGTTTGGGTATCCGACTTGGACAGGACCTCCATCTGAATCCCACAGTGATTCGTCAAAGACAGTTGTAGAATTTAGTAGCCTTGTATTGCTCGGCGGCGTGAAACGGGCACTTTTCTTATAAAAAGGGAGGAAATTGTCAAACAGATAACTATCGTCTCCGACGAGCTGAGCCCACTTATTGAGTGCACCCTTTGGTGCTCTACAAGTATGCAGGTTAGACGTGTAGGGAGGGCAGACGGGACAGAGGACCACTGTACCGAGTGTACACCATCAAGTTGCGTGCGCTTCCTCCCCCGAGAACCTTCCCAGAAGAAAATATACCGCTTCGACCTGCTATGTTCTACGTACAATGAGCCCAATTTGAATGATAAATAGTGAGGCAGGACTGTTGTTACCGGCTGTGGCACAAAAGGCTGGTACCAGTCGAGGAGCGGATTTCTGCGCACAGGGTTGGATCCCAAAAATGCGGAAGATAAGCCTGGTACTGCCGTGTTGTTTCCATTCGCAAATTCGTAGAAATCGCCGGCCTCGACGACTGCTACGGTACACTCTGGGTTTTCAGCCAACCTGCGTGCCACTGTAACACCTCGAGTCAGTTACTACTCTAAGTGGAAAGTTGGCGATCAATCGGGAGTTGTGAGACATGTTGCAGCAGTTCGACACCAAAACTAATAAGAAATTGTAGATATTGATCAGGGCGAAAGGGGTAATTATGACTCCAGGAGTAGCTTACTTGTGAGGCCGGCAGTGCCTCCTCCTAAGATCACGTAATCATATCGAGCATCGAGTCCTGGAACCCCAAAATGAGACCCGATCAATCCCTGAGCTGTGAAGGACTCCGACCATTGAGTCTGTACCACAGCTGCAAGGCTGATGATAATTGCAAGTTTCATCGTGGCTCTGGGGCGGGAGACACTGCTAAGGTCGACAGTACGAGCACTATGGGCTGCTCCTCGGTGCAGCAAATAGCTAGATCTAAAAAGAAGTGTCGTAAGTTGCACGGAAGTTGGTGGTCGGCGATTGCCACGTGCCCAATCCAGTGTATGTCGAGTTGTGAAGGAAAAGCGAAGTGGTATTAATTTTCGGTCGGCAAAGGTGCTTCGTCTTGTCTGCTTGGACTGATTCATTATACAAGAGATTCCTTTCACCACCTTGAAGCACAGGGCACGTTTCTCGGGTATGGGGGGGTAAGGTTACCAACGACATCTGGAACCCCCACCTCCCCTGAGAGGATCTGCATATCTAGGCTTTGCGGTAGATACCTACGGTTACCCTTCTACTGCAGGGAGCTACAGCGGACTTAGCTTCCGTGTTAGGCCTAGCACCTTCAGGAAGATTGTTAAGGCTGACTCCTTGTCGCCCCTCATCGGATAGTCACTTGAATGCTACAAGGGGCTCATCCATTGTGGTTGTCCTACGAGGGGTTATGCAATGCCATCAATATATCTGGCGTTGTGGCGGTGGTACACACCATGTGTGTCTAAGGTACATGAATATAAGAAGAGAGGCCCGGTCTCTTGGCCGGAGTTCTTCAATTAATGTCTTTCATAGCTTCCTGTGCAACTGCTGCGACCATGTTGGCAAGCTCTTCCGTCTTACTGAGCATGGGGGAGTGTCCCGAGGAGATGCGAAGCATGGCGGCCCCCGCGCTCTTGCAAAACATCTCCTGGTATTGTGGAGGAAGACCTTGGTCGTTTTCGCACACGACATAGGTTGACGGTACGTAGCGGTATGACGCACGGGTAAGCCTGGTAGTCTGTACGGCGTAGGACTGGTCGATAATTTTGGAGGCCCAATACTCAGCTTCTTCGGGCAGTAGATCATTGTAAAGCGTCTGTGCAGGGTTTTTGATACGCAAGCGGCCGTCGGGCCGGATATCATTACTTGGGGACTCGCTGAATACCCCAAGCACCGACTGACCTTCGGCAAGGACGACGGCGGCGAAAAAGAACAGGTGGAATACACCGCCGGCTAAACCCTTCTCTTTGCGCTTTTCCCGGCTGAATTCATCCAAGACTGCTTCGCTGCCCACGAGTCCTCCGTAAGAGTGCATGAGAACCAGGACGTTTCGAGCCTCATCCTCAACCAAGCGTCGTAGCACAGACTGGATAGCAAGCGCGTCGGTGGAAAGCGTTTTAGAAGCGAAGTCGGGCTTGTCCGGGTCAGCCAAGCTTGGGAGATGCGGATGAACGACTGGGTAGCCCTTTTCCTCGAGGGCCTTGGTTAACTTTCCGTAAACTTCCGGAAGTTGGAATGAACCCTGCACCAACAGAATGGTCGGCTGAGTGGGGTTAGAAGAAGTCATGACGATAGAAGAGTTCAACTTAGTGCTTAGGCGGGAACATAAAAGAAAGAATTATGAACTTCCCGGGAAGAGATACGGGAGATTGGAGACGGGAGGAGAATCGAACATACTGAGAGGGATGCTTATATACTGCTCAATCAGCAATTACATGTCTACTTTGTGGGTTATTTGAATACAATATTACCATTTCATTTACTGCTACGCTACGCCAGAACTACATACATGGATTAAATGGATCCGTACGCACCTTATTAATCAACCTTTTTCCGTATTAGCCTTATAACTTTAATAATTTATTTCTTTATTAAAAAAAGTTTAATTAAAAAGTTATATATATCATTTTAAAGTTTTACTTTAAAGCTTTAAAACCGTATATACTATTTTCCAATATAACAAACAGCTTTTAATTCTTTAAAAAAAAAACTTAATAATGTTATGGCTCAGTAAGGCTTGGCCTTTCCAAAACGGTCGGAAGCTGCAGGAAGATAAACTCCGACCATAAGCTCAGGTTACGTAATTTGTAATCACGGTGGATCCGGTAATTAGGAATAATTACGGTAATTTAATTATTGGTAATTATTACGATAACAATAATTAGGAGTAATTACGGTAATTTAATTATTAATAATTATTATAGTTTAATAAAAAAATATATACGCTTTTTATTTTCTATAATTTTAAATAATATTAGCTTATAATATAATTTGGTTACCCAGATTACCTTTAGATATTTGTTATTATTAGACGTAATTAATTAATTTTTTATTATTTAATTTCTTATAATACCACTGTTAACATAAACCCGTACGATTAAGTTTAATAATTAATTAACTAACTTAGTCGTTATACGTTATAAATTTTTATTTAACGATATAATTAAATTTTAAGTAATATTCGAACCGTTAATATGTTAACTAATATATAAGCAATAGTTACTTCGGAACTTACGGCTTAATAATTTTAAAACAAAATAAAAAAGCTCGAAGTTACGGTTTAGCAACTTATTAACAAAATAATAATAACCTAGTAAGTAAGGTTTCGCAAAATAAAACTTAAAAAACCTTAATTTTATAACGGAAAAAGAAACGTTCAGAATTTCTTAACTTAAGTTTGGGTTTATTTTCGTTTTAAAGGATTTATCGATTTTACGGATTAAATCTTTGCTGTTATTGTTTATTTAAAAAGGAATACCTTTAATTAATTTAAATTTACTATAAGAAACTTTTTAGAAAACGGAAAGTCCGATTAAAAGAAAATTACCTGGAAAGTTTTTTTTAGTTATGTTAACTTTAAAAATAAACTTAAAAACAATTTCGAAAATCCGAATAATAAATAAATTATAACTTAACAAATCTTTTAATTACGCTAAAAAAACAGCTTTCAAATATGTTGTAAAATTTAGAAACTTTATGGCAAAAACAGGATAAACGGATAATAAAAACGATATTTTAATCGATGTATTTTATAAAGGCTTAAAAGAAAACGTTAAAAACGAAATTATTAAGTTTTTGCGATTTACGATATTTAACAAATACATTACGGAAGCAATAAAAATCGATAACCGGCAATTCGAAAAATAATAAAAAAACAAAAGGATATTTCACTTTACAGGTTGGATATTTTAAAGTTAATTAAGGAAGAAAGTGCAAGATATTTTTTATCTTTTATGGAATAACTTTAAGATTTATGGAATTTGGTATTATTTAGCAACGAAATATAAGCCAGGTACAGTGTTATAATTATGGCAAAATAAGACATGTTGCCAAACGATGCAAAACGCCGTAGAAAATTAACAAGAAAATATATTGAACTTTAGTATTTAAAGAATTACTAAAGGGTTAAAACGGTAACAAATAAGTTAATATAATCCATATACGCCCCGATAACGAACAAAAAAAATACGATAAGGATTAAAAGTAATTAAGGCTTTTTTATAAGTAATAATAAAACGACAGGTTTAGAAAGTTCGGTATACGAATTTTATCCCGTTAATTATAATTAGTTTTAATGTTTTATTTATGCAAAAAAATAACGGATTTACGAATAAATTATTCGTATATAAAAGAAAGGTTTCGATTTTTATATCCGGATTAATTATAACAAAGTAAATTAATAGTGGTATTAAGAACTGTAAGCCGTTATTATATAAAAAAGAATCGAAAATATAACATCAGTTTTGATATGGCCCGAAAGCAAAGGATGCTTTTAAAGGAATCTAATATATTATTTCGGATAATGCAATTATTAAACCTAAAAAGAATTAATCTAGAAAATTATTAACAAATATTATTAACGGGTTATTACAGAAATTTAATTATAGTTAGTTTTAGAAATAAACCTTTAAAAACGAAAAGGATTACGAAAAAAAAACTAGCAAAGTTTTTAAATTAAAGTTAATTAATCCTTTATATGGAATGGGAAGTTATCGGAAAATTAAAAAATAACTTTTACGAAATATTAAATTAATTATATTAATAAAAAAAATTTAACTTAAAGTTTAGTTATGCCGTTAAAAAAGCTAGATAAAGCAAGTATAAAAGATATATAAGTAATTTATAAAGCAAATTTAACAGTTTATAAAGTTCCCAAAAAAGGGACATTATTTATAATAAAGCCTTAGGATGGCGTAAGCCGGAAGCGGCAGCAAGAATTTCTTAAAATAACTTTGAATATAACGATAAAAGCTAATAACGATCCTGTTACCTTAAAGATACGAATTAAGATATACTGATATACCGTAATAATGGATTACAGAACTTTAGGCGTTAATTATATTATCCCAAAGTTAATAAATTAATTTAGATTATTATGGAAAGATAAAAAGGATTTTTATATCGTCGAAAACGCGGAAGGTTAGGTATTTACTTATAATAACGGAAAAATCGTACGCGAAATTGATTATTTCGAGATTTTTATTTAAGGACGAATTTAAACGATTAATTTCGATATCGTTCCGTTAAGGAATTACGATATAATTTTAAGAAAACTATGGTTATATCAGTATAACCTTTTAATTAATTGGAATATTGGCTAGATAAAATTTATTTTACATTTTATTGATAAGTAAGAAAAACGAACGAAATTTTTATATTCGATCGATAAAAAAAACGACAAATATAGATATAAGGATATAATAAAAACTTTATTATTTAAAGGAACAAAATATAAAAAAAAGGTATAATAAACGCATTTAACGCATTATAGTTATTATTCGGGCATAGTTTTGCGATATAAACCAAATTTTAAAATATTAGCTTAAAAAACTAAAAGAAACCATAACTAATGTATTACCATAATATCGTAAATATAAGCGATTATTTTAAAAAAAAGCTTAAAACAAAGTTATTAAACTATAATAAATAAAACTATAAAATAATCTTTAAAAAAGGCATATTACTTAAATTTTACCTTATTTATAACTTAAATAAAACGAAGTTTTATATTTTACGTACATATTTGGAAAACAAACTTTAAAAAAGATAGATTTGACGATCCACGTTTTTAGCCGGATATTTTATGTTTTTCGTATTAAAAAAATGGCAAATTATAATTAATAATGGATTATCGATATTTTAATAATATTATTATTAAAAATTAAATACCTTTATTATTAATTACCGAAATAAAAAACTATTTATAAGGAGCTAAATAATTTACCGCTTTGGATTTTAAAAATGGGTATAACTTAATTTAAATTAAGTTAAGATATAAATAAAAAACGACTTTTAAAACGAAATACGGATTATACGAATATTTAGTTACGTTAATAAAACTTACGAACGTATTAGCAACTTTTTAACAAATAGTTAATTACGTATTTCGAAAATACCTAGATATTTTCGTTATATATTATCTAGACGATATTTTAATTTTTTCAAAATCAAAAAAAGCATATATAAGATACGTTTATTAAGTTTTTTAAGCCTTACAAAACGTTAATTTATTAATTAACGCCGAAAAAAATCAGTTTTACATACAGAAAATAAAATATCTGGGATATATTATTACCTTAAAATATATTAAAATAAACCCTAGGAAAATTGCAACAATTACCGAATAACTTATATCTATTACCGTTACAAAAATATAAGCATTTATTAAATTCGCTAATTATTACAGGAAATTTATTAAATATTTTAATAAAATTACGATACTTTTATTTAATCTTACTAGAAAAAAAACGAATTTTAATAAATAACGAAAACAAAAAAACTTTTTAATAAATTAAAAACGTAATTATTAATAAACCAGTATTGATTATGTACAATTTAAAACGCCTAGTAAAATTAAAACCCGATTTTTCGGATTATGTATTAAGCGTTATTATCGAATACCGAAATAATTAAGAAATATTTTACCCGATTATTTTTTATTTTTATAAATTAAAAAAATAGAATTAAATTATATCATTCCCGACAAAAAGTTTATAGTTATCGTTAAGATTTTTCGAAAATTTAAGCATATATTTAAAGGAAATGTTTATTAAATTAAAGTTTATATTAATTATAAAAATCTTACCCGTTTTATTATTATCCGAAAATTTACAAAACGATAATTACGTTACGTAAAAAAACTAACGGAATATAATTTCGTTATTATTTACCAAAAAGGCTTTAAAAACAGCAAAATAGATACCTTTAATAAATAACTTAACTTAAAAAAGATTAATTAAAGTTAGTTATAAAATCTTTAACGTTACCTTAAAAAATATTTAAAATTACGACAAATTGTAATAATTAAAGTAATACCCCTTAACTTATATTAAAAAATCCAACAATATAATAATAACTTACCCGACAAACAAAAAATAAATAAAATTTAGATTTTAAAAAATTATTAATAGGACCTAATATAAGATATATACTAACATTTATTTTATAGACATCCAGAAATCCGTAAAACCTTAAAACGTTTATAACGTATTTATTATTTTCTTAAAATAAAAATAATAATACAAAAAGTTAAAAAAAAATGCGACGTTTACGTTGAAGCAAAGGTTTTACAGCATAAATTATACGGAAAACTACAACTATTTCCAGTTTTATAACAACTATAAAATTTAATCGTTATAAATTTTATTACTAAATTTCCTTTATCCGAAAACCTAACGATGAAAATATATTACGATAGCATTTTCGTAATCGTCGATCGATTCATAAAACTTTCTTATTTTTTTACTTTATAATGAAAATATCGACGTAAAATAAATCACATATATTTTTTTCGATACATTTTTAACGTATACGGATTATTAACGGAAATTATCTTAAATAAAAGTATTACCTTTATTTTTAAATTTTAATAAGGCTTTATAATATAAATCGGCCTAAATTACAAATTATTCAACGTATTTAAACCTTAAATAAATAAATAAATAAAACGGTTAAATTAAATTTTCGAAATTTATTTATAATATTATATAAATTATAAACAAAACAATTAGGTTAAAAAACTACTAATAGCTTAATTAGCTTATAATACCAGTTATTATAAAAACATCAAGATAACTTTAATAAATATTAATTTTAATTTATATTAAAAATTTACAAAAAAATACGCGATAACGGTTTAATTAATATTAAAGCTATTTTAACATTAGAATAATTTAAATAATTATACGCAAAAATAAAAACAAAATACGAATTTATACCTAATTAAATAAGAAAATATGGTTTATTTAATTATTAAAAATATCAAAATTAAACGTTTAAATTAAAAACTTAGTTTTAAATATATCGGCCTATATAAAATTACCAAGAAAACTTCAAAAAATGATTATAAATTAAAGTTACCCCCGAAAGTTATGCTTTATTTAGTTTTTTATGTTTTTTTATTTAAGTTAGCAGCAAACATTATTAAAATTAATATAAAACAAGAAGATAAAACAAAAGAAATGTACCAGTATACGAAGTAAAAAACATTTTAAACGTACGCAAAAAAGATAGATTTATTAAGTATTTAGTTAAATAAAAAAATTACCCAAATTCCGAAAATACCTAAAAACCCGCTAAAATTTTATAAACGCCTAATATTTTTAAAACAATTTTTACTAATAACGCCGAAATCGCTAGCTATAATACCTTAATTAATATTATCGGTAATAAATTAATCGATATTTTGAATATCCGACTAATTTATCAAATTAAAAACTTATATTAACATAACGGCATTAATTTTTAGGCTTGTTTATTCCCGTTTTTTCTATTTTTTAGCTCGTTTAACGATTAAAAATTACGTTAAATTATAATTATACCTTTTAAACGTGCCAAAACTTTTTGTTTACGTAGCTAAATTAAACGAATTAAGGTTTTATTTATTTCCTTTTAGTACCGACGTTATATTTTTAAATAACGTCGTTAAAGTTTTAAAAAAGGCTTTTTTACGAACGTTTCTTTCCGTTTAAAAAGTTAATATTTCCGACGAATGCTTTGTAAAGAAAATACTGGCACCCTGGTATTATTATAAGAACGACTCCGAAAAACATATTCCTTATATCGCGATATATTTTTTATTATTTTATATTTTAATCTTTTTAAAAAATACCAAAAATAAAACATAACTTCAAAATTAAAATCGTTAAAAACTTTTACAAATTTAATACGACGAACAGTAGAAGAACGTAGTTTGCAACAAGTCCTATCTTTTCGATTAGATAAGTTAATTATTTAAAAAAAAAAGTGATAATAAGAAGGGGAAATTACTTATTAAAAGTTACAAACAAATAAATTAATCTTTAAAAACAAAGATTTTAAAAAAAGGAAATCGTATTATAGCCTAGTAAGGCTTGGCCTTTTCAAAACGGTCGGAAACTGCAAAAAAATAAATTCCGATTATAAGTTTAGGTTACGTAATTTGTAATTACGGCAGATCCAGTAATTAGGAGTAATTACGGTAATTTAATTACTGGTAATTATTACGATAATAATAATTGAAAGTAATTACGGTAATTTAATTATTAGTAATTATTACGATAATAATGATTAAAAGTAATTAATAATAATCATTATAGTTTGATAAAAAGGATATATATACTTTTTATTTCTTATAGTTTTAAATAGCATTAGTTTATAATATAATTTAGTTACCCAGATTACCTTTAGATATTTGTTATTACTAAACGTAATTAGTTTATTTTTTATTGCTTAATTTCTTATAGTATTATTGCCAATATAAACCCGTACGACTAAGTTTAATAGTTGGTTAATTAACCCAGCCGTTATAAATAAACTTTATTATATGGTTGCTATTTAATTGAAATTACGTATTTCGAATTACTTTAAACGTACAGTAACGATTTTTTATTATTATTAAGTACATACCCGAATTCGGATTTAATCTTGTAAATTCTTTTAAAGCGCGTTAAAAATATTCGATTAGGTTTAAATCGGGCGAATATAGAAGTTATTCGAATATTTAAATCATATAGTTTTCGAAACACTTTTTAATAGTAATAACTTTATAAATTAAAACGTTATTTTAAATAAAGGGATTGCTATTTTCGTAAAACGGAAATAACTCTTATTCGAAGATTTCGATATAACGCCGAAATATTATTCCGCCGCCCGGGAAAAACTTGTCGTTTTTATAAAGGATAATAAGATTAGAACCGCCTTTGCCGTTACTGTCACACTTACTAGGGAGCAGCTGCACAGCTCTAGAGGGTTTATTGACGATATCTAGGAGTTTAAGAAGTGGTAATCCCACTTGGTGTGGGTGATCCATTGATATAGAGCTTTAGGGCTCCGGAACGGATCAACGTTGTTTCGAATGGTCCTTAAAGGTCTAGATAGGGGGGGCTCTTACTGCGATATACCCCCTGATCTTTTTGCGCCCAGCAGAAGGATCCCCATAGGCACCTCCCAGATTTAACGTTTTTAAGTTAGCTAGTTATATATAAGAAGAAATAAAACGATTAAATAATTTGCGAAAATATAACGTTCCTATTACCCCTTTTTTAAGGAACCGGCTTCCGGGAACTAGTTTTTAGAAGTATAGGGCGATTTCCTTTTAGTTACTGCGTTAAGCGTTTTTACGACTAACTTTATTAGGTATAAGAGTATATATATAGCTTTTTAATTACCGTATTAGACGTTTTTATAAGTAGTTTTTTCGGGTAAAACAAAGCGTAACGGGTTACCATATATCCGATTTTAGGTACGTACTGCCGAAAAGAAGAGGAAAATTGTTCTGGTTATAGTTCCTAGCTTTTTAATATATAATATTGCCGTACGTAAACGCATTCGGAAGGGCTTTTATTTGCTTCCGTATAGTTTTTTCTTTATTTAATAAAACGTAGTATTTTATACGCTTAAAAACGTTTTCGTTAAGCTTAAGTAACGAAGCATCCGGTAAAAAGGTTTTACCGAAAACGCGTAAAAGCTTATGGTACTTTTCCGGTAGCTAACGGTGCTTTATTTTGTTAGTTAAATAAAGGCAGCGATAATTTTCGGATTCCGGTAACGATTTTGATTTTTCGGTTAAGGTTAAATATATACCGTACGTTTTATTTAATTTAAATTATTTCCGTTAATATATAAACGTCGAAAATTATTTCTTATATTGCTTAAACAATATAATAAAAGTTTTAAGTATTTCGGTACGCGTTAATTTTGATAATTTGCGTTAAACTTATTTTAAATTTATCCACTTAACGATAACGAATAAAAACTGTTATACCGTTAAACGTTTTTGTATTTCGAGAATATTGTATGTTTAAACGCGAACGTATGCGTTATATTACTTAAAATATTATTATAATAAGAAAAAATTGCTAGTTTCGTTCGTTTAAAGCAGCGATATACTTAATCCGTACCGTATTTATTATGCTTTCGTCGGTAAGGACAAACTTTTTTTTAATATTCGAATAATCCGTTAAATCGAAAGCTTAGCATTTGGATAAAGGAAATCCAGTTTCTGTAAAACCGACGTATAACGAAACGAAAATACCGATTATTCCTTTATCCCGAGCTTGCAATTAAACGGCGTAATTATAACTGAAGTATTATGGCCTAGCAAGGCTTAGCCTTTCCAAAACGGTCGGAGGCTGCAGAAAGACAAACTCCGACTAAGAGTTTAAGTTACGTAATTTGTAATTACGGCGGATCCGGTAATTAAGAATAATTACGGTAATTTAATTACTGGTAATCATTACGATAACAATAATTAGGAGTAATTACGGTAATTTAATTATTGATAATTATTATGATAATAATAATTAACAGTAATTAATAGTAATTATTATAGTTTAACAGAAAGAATATATACGTTTTTTATTTCCCATAATTTTAAATAGCATTAATTTATAATATAACTTAATTACCTAGATTATCTTTAGATATTTACTATTATTAAACGTAACTAATTTATTTTTTATTATTTAATTTCTATAATATTACTATTAACATAAACCCGTATAATTAAATTTAATAATTAGTTAATTAACTTAGCCGTTATATATTACAAGCTTTTATTTAACGGTACAGTCAGATTTTAAATAATATTCGAATTGTTAATATATCGACTAATATATAAATAACAGTTATTCCGGAATTTACGGCTTAATAACTTTAAAATAAAATAAGGAAATTCGAAGTTACGGTTTAGTAACTTACTAACAAGGTAATAATAACCCAATAAGTAAGGTTTCGCAAGATAAAACCTAAAAAGCCTTAGTTTTATAACAGAAAAAGAAATGTTCAGAATTTCCTAACCTAAGTTCGGGTTTATTTTCGTTTTAAAGAATTTACCAATTTTACGAATTAAATTTTTACTATTGCCGTTTATTTAAAATGGAATATCTTTAATTAATTTGAACCCATTATAAGAAACTTTTTAAAAAACGGAAAGTCCGGTTAAAAAGAAATTACCCGGAAGGTCTTCTTTAGTTATGTTAACTTTAAGGATAAGTTTAAAAGCAATTTCGAAAATCCGGATAATAAGCGAATTACAGCTTAATAAATTTTTTAACTGCGCTAAAAAAAACCAGTTTTAAAATATATTATGGAATTTAGGAATTTTATGGTAAAAATAAAATGGACGGATAATAAAGACGATATTTTAATCGATATATTTTATAAAAACTTAAAAAAGGACGTTAAAAACGAAATTATTAAGTTTCCGCGATTTACGATATTTAATAAGTATATTACGGAAGCAGTAAGAATCGATAACAGGCAGTTCGAAAAACGACAAAAAAAAAAGATATTTTATTTTACGGGTTGGATATTTTAAAGCTAATTAAGAAAACAAACGCAAAATATTTTCTACCTTTTATAGAATAATTCCAGAATTTATGGAACTTGGCATTACTTAGCGACGAAATATAAGCTAGGTATAATGTTATAATTATGGCAAAATGGGATATATTGCCAGACGATACAAAACGCCGCAAAAAACCGATAAAAAAGTACATTGGACTTTAGTACTTAAGGAACTACTAAAAGATTAAAACGGCAACAAATAAGTTAACATAATCCGTATACGTCCCGATATCGAACAAAAAAAATTACGATAAAGATTAAAAGTAACTAAAGGCTTTTATAAGCAGCAATAAAACGACAAGTTTAGGAGGTTCGGTATACGAACTTTTATTCCGTTAACTGTAACTAATCTTAATACCTTATCCATGCAAAAGAAAATAACGGATTTACGAACGAATTATTCGTATATAAAAGGAAAGCTTTGATTTTTATACCCGGACTGGTTATAACAAAATAAACCAGTAGTAATACTAAAGATTACGAACCGTTATTACATAAGAAAAAATCGAATATACAGTATTAGTTTTAACATGGCCTAAAAGCAAAGGATATCCTTAAGGGGATTTAATATGTTATTTCGGATAATACGATTATTAAATTTAAAAAGAATTAATTTAAAGAATTATTAATAAATATTGTTAACGGGCCATTATAAAAATTTAATTATAGTTAGCTTTCGAATAGCCCTTTAAAAATAAAAGGGATTATAAAAAAGGTTAGCAAAGTTTTTCAATTAAAGTTAACTAACTTTTTATACGAGATGGAAAATTATTAAAAAACTGGAAAATAACTTTTACGAAATATTAAACTAATTATACCAATAAAAAATATTCTTTAACTTAAAGCTTAGTTACGCCGTTAGGAAGGCCAGATGAGACAAATATAAAAAATATGTAAGCAATTTATAAAATAAGTCCAACAGCTTATAAAGTTCCCAAAAAAAGGACGTTACCTATAAAAAAGCCTTAAAATAGCGCAAACCGGAAACGGCAGTAAGAACTTCCCAAAATAGCTTTAAATACGACGACAGGAACTAATAATAACCCTGTTACCTTAAAAATACAAATTGGGATATATTAATATACCGCAATAATAGATTACAGAGCTTTAAACGTTAATTATATTACCCCGAAATTAATAAATTAGCTTAAACTGCCATGGAAGGATAAAAAGGACCTTTATATTGCCGAAAACGCGGAAAGTTAAGTATTCGCTTATAACAACGGAAAAATCGTACGCGAAATTAATTACCTTAAAATTTTTGTTTAAAAACGAATTTAAACGGTTAATTTCGATATTGTTCCGTTAAGGAATTACGACATGATTTTAGGAAAACCATAGTTATATTAATATAACCCCTTAATCGATTAAAGTATTAGCTAGGTAAAATTTACTTTATACCTTATCGATAAATAAAAAAACAAACGAGATTTTTATATTCGATCGATAAAAGAAAACGACGAATGTAGGCATAAAAATACGATAAAAACCTTATTACTTAAAGGAACAAAATACAAGAAAAAGAAAAGATATAATAAACGTATTTGATATATTATAGCCATTATTTAAATACAGCTTTACAATATAAACGGAATTTTGAAACATTAACCCGAAAAACTAAAGGAAAATATAATTAATGTATTATTACAATATCGCAAATATAAGCGATTATTTCAAAAGGGACTTAAAATAAGGTTATTAAAATATAATAAATAGAATTGTAAAATAATCCTTAAAAAATATTACCTAAATTTTATTTTATTTATAATTTAAATAAAACGGAGTTTTATACTTTGCGTATATATTTGGAAAATAAATTCCAAAAAGGATGGATTCGACGATCTACGTCTTTAACCGGATATCCTATATTTTTCGTATTAAAAAAATGGCAAATTACGATTAATAATAAATTATCGATACCTTAATAATATTATTATTAAAAATAAAACATCCTTATTATTAATTACCGAAATAAAGAACCGTTTATAAGAAATTAAATGGTTTATTGTTTTAAATTTTAAAAAGGGGTATAACCTAATTTAAATTAAGCTAAAATACGAATAAAAAACGGCTTTTAGAACGAAATATAAATTATACGAATATTTGGTTATGTTAATGGGATTTACGAACGTATTAATAACTTTTCAGCAAATAATTAACTACGTATTTCGGAAGTACCTGGATATTTTCGTTATATGCTATTTAAACGACATTTTAATCTTTTCAAAATTAAAAAAAGTATACGCAGGATACGTTTATTAAGTTTTTTAAGTTTTATAAAATGTTAATCTGTTAATTAACGCCGAAAAAGATCAGTTCCATATATAAGAAATGGAATATCTGGGATATATTATTATTTTAGGATATATTAAAATGGACTTTAAAAAATTACAGTAATTACCGAATGGCCTATATTTATTACCGTTATAAAAATACAGGCATTTATTAAATTCGTTAATTATTATAAAAAATTCATTGAATATTTTAGTAAAATTACAATACCTTTATTTAATCTTATCAGAAAAAAAAATATTAATAAATAACGGAAATAAAAAAAGATTTTTAACAAATTACAAACGTAATTATTAATAAATTAATATTAATTATGTACGATTTAAAACGTTTAATAAAGCTAAAAACCGACTTTTCGAATTATATATTAAGCGTTATTATCAAATGCCGGAATGGTTAAAAAATATTTTACCTGGTTGCTTTTTATTCCTATAAATTAAAAAAAGCAAAATTAAATTATATTATTCCTAATAAAAGGTTTATAGTTATTATTAAGGGTTTTCGAAAATTTAGGTATATACTTAAAAAAAACCTTTATTAAATTAAAATTTATATTAACTATAAAAGTTTTACCCGTTTTGTTATTACTTAAAAACTTACAGAATAATAATTACGTTACGTAAAAATATTAACGGAATACGATTTCGTTATTATTTAATAAAAGGGCTTTAAAAACGGCAAAATAAATACTTTTAATAAATAACCTAATTTAAAAAAATTAATTAAAGTTAACTATAAAATCTTCGACGTTACCTTAAAGGAATATCTGAAATTACGATAAATTATAATAATTAAAGTAATACCCTTTAACTTATACCAAAAAATCCAACAATATAATAACAATTTACCCGATAAACAGAAAATAAATAAAATCTAGGTTTTAAAAAATTATTAATAGGACTTAATATAAAATATATATTAATACCTATTTTATAAATATTTAAAAATCCGCAAAACCTTAAAACGTTTATAACGTACTTATTATTTTCTTAAAATAAAAATAATAATATAAAAAGTTAAAAAAGAAATGCAACGTTTACGTTAAAATAAAGGCTTTACGGTATAAACTATACGGAAAACTGCAATTATATTTAGTTTTATAACAATTATGGGATTTAATCGTTATGGATTTTATTATTAAGTTTCCCTTATTCGAAAACCCAATGACAGAAATATATTACGATAGCATTTTCGTAATCGTCGATCGATTTATAAAACTTTCTTATTTTTTACCTTATAATAAGGATATTAACGTAAAATAAATAATATATATTTTCTTTCGATACATTTTTAACGTATACAGATTATTAACGGAAATTATTTTAAATAAAGGTATTATTTTTACCTTTAAATTTTGGTAAAGCCTTATAGCATAAATCGACCTAAATTATAAGTTATTTAATATATTTAAACGTTGAATAAATAAATAAATAAAACGGTTAAATTAAACTTTCGAAATTTATTTACGATATTATATAAATTACGAATAAAATAATTGGGTTAAAACGTTATTAACAATTTAA
Organism: Monosporascus sp. 5C6A; assembly: GCA_004155035.1. Lineage (NCBI taxonomy): Eukaryota > Fungi > Ascomycota > Sordariomycetes > Xylariales > Monosporascus > Monosporascus sp. 5C6A. Next base: position 239,351 of record QJOB01000055.1, on the reverse strand, counting down.
TTAAGTTATAATATTAATTATTATAAAAATATTAAGATAATTTTAATAAATATTAATTTCGATTTTATACCAAAAATTTATAAGAAAATACGCGATAACGGTTTAGTTAATATTTAAACCATTTTAACGTTAAAATAACTTAAATAATTATACGCAAAAATAAAAACAAAACTCGAATTTATATGTAATTAAATAAAAAAATACTATAACTAAAAAAAGTTAAAAGAATTAACTTTTTTAAAAGGAAATATGGTTTATCTAATTACCAAAAACATCAAAACTAAACGTCCAATTTAAAAGCTTAATTTTAAGTATATCGGCCTAACGTCCCACACAAGCGAGCGAACCACACAAGCGAGCGAGCCAGGTTTCTCAACTTTTCAACCTTCCAACTTTGATCATGAATTTCTCAACGCCAACAATATGGAACGTCTTACAAAAGAAGCTAGGATAAACTTAGCCATCCAAACTAGAAAAAAAGACCCGAAACTTACTTTTAAAAAGTTACATTTTATATATAAAATCCCCGAATCTACTTTAAAAACCCGATACCACGGTCGATACGCCCGAACCGACAATGCCCCTAATTCACGAAAGCTAACGCCGACCGAAAAGAAATCTATTATCGAAAAAATCCTTAACCTAGATATGCAAACGTTTCCTATCCGGCTTCAGCATATTAAAAATATGGTTAATATACTGCTAGCCTAACGCGTTATAAAACGCGTTGGAATTAACTGGGCGTCGAACTTTGTTCGACGGCAAAAAAAACTCCAAACGCGTTTAAATCGGAAAATCAATTATTAACGGATCTTATGCGAAAATCCGGAAACATTTCGTAAATAATTCGAGCTTATTCGGGTTATTATCGCAAAATACGGCATCGCAAAAAAAAATATTTACAACTTCGACGAAACTAAATTTTTGATAAGGCTTTTTATAACAACGGGCATAGTAATTACCAGTACTGAAAAACGTGGAAAACCTAGATAAACTTAATAAAAAAATAAAAAATAAGTTACAGTTATCTAAATTATTAATTCCCAAAATTAGGCTTTGCCGCCATTTATTATTATAACGGGGAAAAATTACCTTAGGTCCTAATACCGCGATAACTAATTACCAACCGATTAAAGGTTCGGTATAAGCCATAATAACTAAACAACAAACGAATTAAATTTAAAATAAATTTAACATTTTGATAAACATATTCGGACGCGTACGAAAAGTTCGAAACGTTTCCTTATCCTCGACGGCCACGAAAGCTACTATTCGATAAAATTCGAAAAATACTGCGCTAACTACGACATTATTACTTTTTGTATGCCCGCGTATTCCTCTTATCGGTTCCAACCTTTTAACGTATCTTGTTTTTCTGTTTTAAAACGCGCTTATTCGCGGTATATCGAAAACCTAATGCAACGTTATCATACCCATATTACCAAAGAAGATTTTCTCGCCGGCTTTTACGACGCATTCCAAGCTGCCATAACGTCCGATAATATCAAATCTGGATTTGCAAAAGCTGGTCTTGTTCTATTCGATCCCAATAACGTTCTTTCCGACCTCGAAATTCCTCCAGTTATGCCTACGCCAACCGTCTCCCCGCTAACCTCCGCCGGTTCCATTCGTTCCCCGCCCGCGAAAACCCTTAGGAATATTAAAAAAGTAACAAGGTAAGGACGTTATTTGCAAAAAAAATTAAATATCAAGGTAATTCGTTAAAGGTTATTAAATCGGCTAATCTTTTAACAAAAAGTAACTTGTTACTTTTGCACGAAATTATTCTTTTTCGGGAAAAATACGTTTAATTACGCAAAACGAATTACATCTTAAACAAACGTCGCAAAACTAAAAACAAACGTCTTCAAAAAGGAGGAACACTTATTATACAAAAGAAACAAGCTCTTCTGGCCGAAAAAAAAGGTAATAATAAAAAAAATGCAGCCAACAGAAACTGGAGGGGGTCGTTACAAAAAGGTTAAAACCAAGGAACGGAAATATAACGTCTGCGGCAAGCCCGGGCATAATGCGCGTACTTGTAAAGAAATTGTAAATACGTCTAACGAAAAAAAATCCGATTAATTTTAATTAATGCGATATGTTGTTATTAAATTATTTGGATTCATTGTTATAAAGTGCTAAAACTTGGCTCGCTCGCTTATGTGGCTCGCTCGCTTTTGTGGGACGTTATATAAAATTACCAAGAAAATTTCAAAAAATAATTATAAATTAAAGTCACTTTTAAAGGTTAAGTTTTATTTAGTATTTTATGTTTCTTTGTTTAAATTAATAATAAATATTATTAAAGTTAATATAAAATAAAAAAATAAAATAAAAGAAAATGTACCAATATACGAAGTAAAAAATTTTTTTAAATATACGTAAAAAAACTAAATTTATTAAGTACTTAATTAAATGGAAAAATTACTTAAATTCCGAAAATACCTAAAAACCCGCCAAAAGTTTTATAAACGCCTAGTATTTTTTAAAAAATTTCTATCAATAACGCCGGAATTACCAACCATAATATTTTAATTAATATTATCGGTAATAAATTAATCGATATTTTTAATACTTAATTAATTTATTAAATCAGGAATTTATATTAATACGACGGTATTAATTCTTAAGCTTACTTATTTCCGTTTTTCTTTTTTTTCCAGTTTATTTAACGATTAAAAATTACGTTAAACCATAATTATATTTTTTAAACGCGTTAAAATTTTTGTTTGCGTAACCGAATTAAATAAACCAAAACTTTATTTATTTCTTTTTAATGCCGACGTTATATTTTTAAGTAATGTCGTTAAAGTTTTAAAAAATGTTCTTTTGCGAACGTTTCTTTCCGTTTAAAACGTTAATATTCTTAACGAATGTTTTATAAAGAAAATACCGGTATCCCGGTATTATTATAAGAACGGCCCCGAAAAATACATTTTTTACATCGTAATACATTTTTTATTATCTTATACTTTAATTTTTTTAAAAAATACTAAAAACAAAACATAATTTTAAAGTTAAAATCGTTAAAAACTTTTACAAGTTTAACACGACGAACGGTAAAAAAACGTGATTTGTAACGAATCCTGTTTTTTCGATTAAACATGTTAGTTATTAAAAAAAAAGTGATGATAAAAAAAATTACTTACCAGAAGTTATAAACAAACAAATTAATTTTTAAAAGCAAAGATTTAAAAAAAAAAAAAAAAAGGAAATCGTATTATGGCTTAATAAGGCTTAGTTTTTCTAAAACGGTCGAAGGCTGCAGGAAAACAAACTCCGATTAAAAGTTTAAGTTACGTAATTTATAATTACGGCAAATCTGATAATTAAAAATAATTACAGTAGTTTAATTATTAATAATCATTACGATAATAATAATCAGGAATAATTACGGTAATTTAATTATTAATGATTATTACGATAACAATAATTAAAAGTAATTAATAATAATTACTATAATTTAAAAAAATTATAGACATTTTTTATTTTTTATAGTTTTAAATAGTATTAATTTGTAATATAACTTAGTTACTCAGATTACCCTTAAATATCTGTTATTACTAAACGTAATTAGTTTATTTTTTATTGCTTAGTTTTTTATAGTACCACTGCTAACATAAACCCGTACGATTAGGTTTAATAATTGGTTAACTAACCTAGCCGTTATATAAAGCCGTAGTAACAGCCGTTAAAGATACTGGAGGTACGTTTTTTCCAGGATTCCTTATAACGTTCGTTTTAGCTTTTTCGGGAAGATCGGAAAGGATAATGGAAGGTAGGTACGGAGCGTTTTCGGCGTTGGGATTAACGTATTTTTATATATTTCGAAAGCAATTGTGGTAACGGAGTTGAGAACAAGCTTTTCGGTTGATAAGCTTAATCCTAATAATAGGGATTACGGCAGCTTACGATGGGTTAAGCGATATATCGATTAATTAACAGGATTAACGAGAATGGAAGTTAAATAAAAGAAAATAATTCGAAAAGATTACGCGAAAAAAAGAACGAATTATGCATTCCTTAGTTAAGTACTTAAAGTTATTTTAAGTAGTAGCGATGCTGGGCTTATAATTGTTACATTTATTAAGGAGCAGCTGCATAGTTTTAAAAGGTTTATTAACGATATCTAGGAGTTTAAAAAGTAGTAATCCCACTTGGTATAGGTGATCTACTGATATAGGGCTCTAGGGCTCCGGAACGGATCAACGTTGTTCCGAATAGTCCTTAAAGGTCTAGATAGAGGGGGTCCTTACTGCGACAGTTACGTTATTATATTATTCTTTAAATCATAATAAAATATAAGATAACGTAGGTGCAACGCTAGTTACGAAACCAAAAAATCATTAATTTCAAACCTTAATTAGAGTTTGAATACCTAAATCCATCTTATAAAAGCAATTGTAACTAGTTTTTAGTTATATTATAATTATTTCTTTTTTTAAACGAAACGTTTTAAATTCGTTCGTTAACTTGGACGTCGCAAGGTTTACATTAAAACGTTAAACTCTTAAAAGTTCGATTGAAATATATCGGCTTATATAAAATTATAAAGTCTTTTTAAAAGAGACGTAACCGTATATATAAAATTAGATAAAATAATAGATTGCTACCTTAATTTTTATACTTTACTAATACCTTTTCGTTTTACAGGTGTTTCATTTTAAGGCGATTCCAAACTACCTAATCCCGCTTTTATCCACGTCGTCGATTCTTGTCGGAATTTTGGAAGCTTTTTACAGTTTTAAACAACCGAGAAAATTACCGTTTATATTCTTCTAACGTATAATGTTCCAGCAACTGGATTTCGAAATTATTTAACTTGTTGTCTTTGATGTTTTTATTCCCTTATATTTTTACTAACAGTCTTTCCGTTAAATAGGGATTATTTATAATAAATTCGTCGGAAATTAAATTGTTTTTTGTCGAAAATTAAGTGGTATCCGAAGATTAAAAGGCGTAGTCGATTTTTTGGAAAATAATTTTCCAAATCGACAGTTACGTCGATTGCTTTAGATTATACGGTAATTTCTTTCGAATAAATTACCGTAAATAAGACGGTTTTTGTCGAAACCTTCCCGTTCCGAATAACTGATATTACGTATTTATTACGTAGTATATTATATTATTTCGGTTCGTATCTTCATTAATAAAAATTTCAAAAGGTGCCGTAAAAACGATTAACGTTGGACTTTTTAATCGTAAAACTAGCAAGGGCTTATAAAGCTTTTTGTACGCTTTTAAGGTTTATCTTTAAAGTTTATCATATAAAATTATTGTTTGTAAGGCCTTTAAAAACCCTGCTAAACCGTAACCAGCAGGCATAAAGTTTACTAAAGTTAAAGCTTATCGGCAACCACTAGTCGAAATCGAAATAAAATACGAAACTAAAGTATATAATCTATCCAAACCGTAAAAACCCATTTAAAAAGTCATCATGTTCGAAAATACTGGGTATAATATCTATCGTAAAAATTAATCGTGGTATAATTTCTATATATTAGCTCAGCCTTATTTTACAGGCTTAACCTTTATTTACCTTGCATAAAATCATAAAGAAAATCTCAAAAAATAATTCCGAATTAAAGATACTTCCGAAAGTGAAGCTTTAATTAGTTTTTCATGTTTTCTTACTTAAGTTAACAGCAAATATTACCAAAATTAATATAAAAGAAAAGGATAAGGTAAAAGAAGATATACCGGTATACAAAATAGAGAAAATTCTAGATATACGAAAAAGAACGGATTTATTAAGTACTTGGTTAAATAAGAGAATTATCTAGATTCCGAAAATATTTAAAAACTTGCTAAAACTTTATAAAGGCCTAGTATTTTTAAAAAAAAACTTTTATTAATAACGTTAAAAGCAGCTATAAGTGTATTTTAATCTACGTTATTAAAATTGAACCAATTAGTAACATTAATACCAAATTAATCGATCGGGATTACGGTTTATACTAACGCGGTAATTTCGGTAAATATTTTTTTTTTTTCGAAACGCACCAATTCCTTTATTATTCGGTATTTTTAATAGCGCAACGAAGCATCTGTAAATTACGACTATAAAATAATTATTGCTGTTTTTAAAAACGATTTAATTTGTTAGCCGCGGTGTGTATCGTTTTTGGAGCCTGTTTTTTCTTGCGTTTCAATCGATTTTTTTTATCTAATAACTTTTTGTATTCCGTTTCCGAAGGCCTAAAAACGTTACAGAAACCCCCGTATCAAATACAGCGCGTGCATTTTCCAGAATTACGAAAACCCTTATAATTTATATCTTTTTTTCAGATCAAAAATAAGAAGGCATCGTAAAATTAATTCCAACAACCCGTTTAGCTAGAATAAAAACATTAATGCATTAACGAAAACGAAGTTTTTTTAATTCGACTGGATATAATAGTTAACCTCGAAAACATATAAGAAATAAAGGTAAAAAAGGAAGTTAATTACTTAAAACAATAAATAAACAAATTAATCTTTAAAGGTAAAGATTTTAAAGGAAAGAAATCGTGTTATAACTTAATAAGGCTTGGTTTTTTTTAAAAAGGTCGAAATTTTATAAAAACAAAATCCGATAATAACTTAAAATTAAGTAATCGGCTTAAAAGACTTAAATGTTTTAACACTTTAAATAATATAAAGCAAGGTAACGTTTAAAAGATTTAACGAATTTAAAGGTTTAAGCTGCTTAAATACCTTAAGTTAAAACATAAATATATACGTTCGTTATTTCTATAATCTTAAATAATACCAGCTTATAATACAATTTAATTATTTAGATTACTTTTAATTATATGTTATTACTAGACGTAATTAATCTTTTCTATTGCTTAGCTTTTTATAATATCACTGCTAATATAAACCCGTACGACTAAGCTTAATAATTGGTTAATTAATCTAAAGCAACCCCCTACTAACGAACCACCCTATTAACGCGCCACCTTATTTTTGAAGCTATCGCTACCATACCTTTTAATTTAAATAATAATATTTTAATAACTACTTAATTAGTTAATTCTATATTAATGGATACGTATAACAATATAATTAGAATTATCGTCGTTATTTTTTTCGCTTTCGGAAGGTTCGTTTTTTGGTTAATTTTGCCGAATAATAATAAAACGTGCTTTCGTAAAGGTTTTGAACCTTACCTTTATTTTCTTTACCGATATTATCTTTACGAAAGTTTGATTTGGTTCGGGTTATACCGTTTTACGTTTTTAAAATTTCGCTTTTTAAAGGCGGTAATTAATAAATTATTATGTACCTCGGCGGCGGAAAGTCTGTTCCTTTTTTCGTTAAAGTCTTTCGCGAATTTACAGAACAAAAATCGTATATTAGGATTTTCGAAAGTTAAATTACCGTTTACCAGGTTTCTTTCGATCCGAATTAAATCCTTAAATAATTTAGGTATTTTAATATTTAAAACAACCAATTAAATTAAGAAATTAGCGCGTAATAAGATAAAAATCGAGTTCGGGATAAATACGTCCGTTATTTTTCTTTTTTCCTTATCGTACTTATTATTTAATATTTTCGCCTTATTAATAAAACGTAGATTTATTACTTTTTAACTTTTTAAGGTATATTTCGAAGTTATTATAACTTCGTTTTACGCTTTTAAAAACGCCCAAAAAATCGGTTTTATCTGTAACTTTAGAAACCCGTATATAATAACATTTACAAAATTAATACCGGAACTTCCGCTTTAAAGTAACAAATATACCTATATCCAAAAGCTAAAAAAACATAGGAAACGTAGGCAGGTAGAAAAATAATATAAATCTTATTTTAAAGGCATATCTACATAAAATTTTCCATAATATAACTATTATGGCCGTTAATAATTAAAAGCCTATATTCGTTAAGATTTTCGGGTTTGGTATTAAAAATAAAAACCTTACGAAATTATTTTAAGCCGATTTCGATATTTATCCAGCCGTTTTTTAAAATAATAAAATATTAACTTTCGTATACCTTATCATTCAAATCGGTAAACCATTATTATTATACGTTAACGCCATTAAAAATTACGAAAGTAACAACGAACGCTCGTTAATATTAACGTATGCAATTATACTAATCCATTTCTTTTTAAAAACTTCTTTAAAAACGAAAACATTCTTCCTTATAGCTTTTATCACTTCGATCTTATTTATATTAAATTAATTTCTTCACTTAATAACTTTAACTTCTGGCAAAACGAAACGATCGAATAAAACGTTAATAAAAGCCGGAAAAGCACTATTTAAACGTTTATAATCGATCGTTATATTTTTAAAAATCTTAAGTTTATAATAGCGGCGTAAAAATCGAGCTACTTAACCTTTTTCTAAACGTTCGGGGTTACCGTTGTTAATTAAAAGCCGTTATACGTATAACCGGAATTGGGAATAAGGTAATATATAACTTAAATAACTTTATACGACAACACAATTAATTAAAACTTCCTTTTATATTCGTAATAACTTTTAATAAACCTTATCGACCTTTTATTTCGTCCGTACATCATTAATACGGCATGTTATATACAATCTGTCAACTTAATAACCTTTAAAAGCTAAACGAAAAGATCTCCTACGCTTTATCTCTTTAATAGCTTACGTCGCACGGAATTAAGCTGCGAGCTATATATCGTTCGAAAACGCAGATTTTAATAAATAAAAAATATTTTTTTAATTTTCTAAAACATTATTAAAAGCCCTTTTATAAAGAAAGAAATCAGTAAGTAAATTAACGCGTTACGCGGATATGGGGTAGCGTGTTAATGGGGTGGTTTGTTAATAAAAGGGTTACTTTAGCTGTTATATTATTACAGCGTTTATTTCCGTTATTTAAAACGATGTTTTTGATAAACCTGTAATGTTATTCGAGAAGTACATTTAATAATTCTTTCGGTTATTATAAAGATATCGTTAATATATACGTAAAAGGTATAGCGTATAACGAAGTTTTCAGACTTTGGCTTACCAGTGTTGGTAAAAATAAGAAACGTTATCTTTATCGATTACGGAAATCTTATTGATGGGTTTTCGAACTTACAAGAACTTACAACAGATTATCGGAATCCTGAAGTTGGAGAAATAATTTTTTTTATTAAAAGCGTACGAGAAAATCGAGAAACGACTTACTAAACCCGAGTTTGTTTAATTTTGTACGAAGCTGTTTATAAAAGGATTAATAATATATTAAAACGTTTAAGTCGTTAAAAAACCATTCGTTTTTAATTCCGGTATATTAATAGCATATAAAGATAACATCATATATAAGCTTGAGATTTAAATAAGCTCGCGATTTATTTTGTAGCATTTCGTAATAATAAATTTAAATAAAGTAATTATAAGGTTATAAATTCATTTTAACTAATCGGATTTTTCGTTATTAAATATATTCACAGCTTTTTTACAAGTACACGTATTATGTTCGGGCTTGCTATAAACGTTATATTTTTGTTTTTTTGTTTTAATTTTCTTACGATAATTACTTTTAGCCGTTATTAGCTGCGTTTTTTTATTACCTTTTTTTCGGCTAAAAAAGCTTATCTTTTTTATATAGTAACTGTTTCTCCTTTTTGAAAACGTTTGTTTTTGGTTTTTCGGCGTTTGTTAAAAAGATGGTTGGTTTTGCGTAATTTGGCAGTTTTTTTTTAAAAAGGGCGTTTTCGTATAAAAGTATTAAGTTATTTTTTATTAAAGAATCAAACAATTTAATTATCTTTGTCGGCGAGCTCCCCTAGTAAATTTAAATCTTTTTTTTTTGCAAGTATCGGTCCCGTTTTTCTTTTTTTATATATTTCGAAGGGTTTTTATATAACGAACCTGTCATACATCCACCTGGAAGTATAAGCAGTATCCGAAAAGGGGTCTTGATTTGCAGGCAATAATAACACGATAAGTAATTTAGGGATCTGTTCGTTAAAGAAATTTACGGACTCTTCTTTTAATCAAAAAACGATGCCTTTAATTGAAAGCTTAAATTAATAATTAAGAAACGAAACTATTTAAAGACTATTTATATAAAAAATGATTTATTATATATATCCATCCTTGAAACAGTAAGTATGTCGTAAATCTATGTAATTTAAATAATCTGATTAATACATCAAATCACTTGGATTATTTTACTTAGACCAAAAACTTCCATCCGGAATTTATCCGTAGCAAGTCCACGTTAAGCCCTTAAACCGGGCTTCCTTAAGATAGGAACCCCTATTCCTGTAATACTATTTCCTCTTTCCAAGAATCTTTGTCCCAAAAATAAAAACCGTAAGTCGCCACCTTTGTTTTGTTAAAGAAAATCGAAAATATCTTAATTAACTTTATCATAACAGGCCGCATTTAAAAAGAGAAAAGAAAACCCCGACTAAATCAACACGAAACGCGCGATAATCGTACAAACTTTATCGAAAAGTTTGGTTCTAAAGTTGTCGTTTGTTCAAACTGTATTCGTTTTAAGAAACTTAATTGTTTTTACGTAGTTAACATTCCAAGTTGCGGCTGTTATACCTATCGCCAACGCTTAGTTTGCGACGTGTTAAATATAAATTCCCTGGCAAAAATTAAGAAAAAACATAAGTATTTGTAAAAGGAATAATGCGAAGTAAAGAATAAACTGATGGAGCTTTTCGGTCGGTTGAAACGCTTACGCTTATAGCAGGATATTTTGTTAAAAAAAACTTTTGTTATTTTGAAAGAAGGTTATGAAATGGATTAATTAAAAAAGTAGGAAAGGATAAAGAAAAAGCAGTGACGTATGGAAACAAAACAAGCATAGCTTGTTTCTGAGATAAACGTTATAGCGGAGGCGTTTATTTCCTTTGATTGGAATGCCGTAGGGTTGGATTTAAGCGGGGGATCGTTATCGCCTGCGACCTTGGCCGTATTGGAAACGGTCGGTTAGGGTTCTGGCGGTAAAACTTCTTAATTAGGTCCTTTACGTTCGTTAAGTGGTTAAGTAGTTTTTACGTATTTTCTTCGTGTAAGTAACCTTTTTATTTAACCAGATACTGGATTTTGTTTTTGATTATTTTAAAGTTTAGTATTTTTTTAACTTCGTATTTGTCGGTGTTATCTTTCAGTTTTAGGTTTTTTTCTAACAGGGCGTCTTTCGGCGTTGGTTCGAGTAGGGAAATATGAAAGACAGGGTGTATTTTTATTATTTTGGGTAGTAATAATCGGTAGTTGGTTTTGGAAATGATTTCGTTAATTTTAAAGGGGCCGAGTTTCTTAAAATCGAGTTTATTACTGGGCCTTTTCGTTTTAATTTGTAAAATATTTAAAGTTACGTTAGGTTTTTGTCGTAGTAAGTAAACCTTGTTTTTTTTTTTTTGACAGAATTAATCCCTCGATCTTTTTTTTATCGTAATATTAAGTTATCCGTTATTGGAAAAACCGTAACTTAGTTCGTAAACGGACTTGTACCGTTTTGATCTTTGTTATTATTGTTTTTGCTTATGGTGTAATCGTAACAATTACAGGGGCCTTATTTAATGGTTATTTTGGATGTTGGGTTTTTGTTTCGTATTTATATACCGCGGTATAAAAGGATATACCTATGTTTTCGTTAACGAAAATGTTATAAGCTACCTAAGCAAGTAATAAAAGTTTTATTTAGTTGTTTTGCTGGTAGTTAACATAGCTTCGTAGGTATTGCTTTAACGTTTGGTTTAATTGTTCGGTCTATCTATCCGTTTAGGGGTAATATACTGTAGAAAATTTAAGTTTGGCACCAATTTGCTTGAAAAAGCTAATGCCAAATTTGGATGTAAATAGCTTGTTTTTGTCGGAAATGATCTTTTCTAGCATTCCGTATTTGTCGAGGTAGTGTTTTACGAAAGCGTAAGCTAATTGTTTTGCCGTTATATTTCCTTTAAAAGGTAAAAAGTATTTATACTTAGTAAGTCGGTTAATGATTACCCATATTCCATTATATTTAATTCCAGTAACTGGGTTTTTCGATAAGGGTAAGTCGATAATAAAATCCCAAGTAATGGTGTTCCAGGCCTTATCGGGGATGTCTGTGGGTTGTAATAGGCCGTAAGGTTTATATCTAGCTACTTTGGCCTTATTGCAGATATTGCAATTTTTAATTATTTGCTTGATTATTCGGCGAAGTTCAAGGAAGTCGTATTTCTCCTGTAATCGTTTAATAGTTTTGAAGATTCCTTAATGTCCGTGTAAAAGGTTTTTATAGAATTTCGTAACAAACTACTTCTGTTTTTCCTTAGGTATGTAAACTTTACTATGGTACAAAAGTTAATCTTTAGATTGCTTTTTTAGTTGCTTTACTTTTTTTTTGTTTATCTGGGTTGTACAAGTTTTTGAACTGTACTAGGAATTCGGGAGTAGGTTTTTTCACTATTTTACACAACTGTGCAGTACCGTTTTAGTTATACTGTAATATCTGCATGCTTTTTTTGGGGATTTTGGGATCATAATCGCTTTTGCGACTGAGAATATCCACCTAGATATTCTTTTTTTTTTAATATAATGTATCCTAAAGTTAAACCTTAATAAGAAAATTATCCAAGTTTTATGTCGTTTGTTCAATTTTTAAGCCTTTATAAATCGAGTAAAATTTTCGTAGTTAAAGTAAATGTTGAATAATTTTGTCGTTCCATTAAGGAATGGTTCTTATTTTTTTAAGGCGTTAATGATCGCCAATAGTTTTTTGTTGTAGATCGGATATTTGAGTTCTGTATCTCGGAATGCTTTTGAGTAATATGCCACTGGGTACTATTTGTTATTATCTTTTAGTTGTTTCAGAACGGCATTTAGGGCGTAGTCCGAGGCGTCTGTTTTTAGGCGTTTCTTTTTGTTTGCATTAGGTAATCTCATTATGGGTCCTTTAATACCTGGAAGGCTTTTTTTGCGTTTTCTGGGAATTCGGACTTTTTTTTTAGATACTTTTTAATAATAAGTTTCGTTAATAATTTAACTATGTTTCCGTATTCCTTAATTAGGCTATATACGTAACCCGTAAATCTTAAGATTTAACGGATGTCTGTAACGGTCGCTTTATTAAAAATAAGCCAATCCTTAATTGCTTCTATTTTAAAGCGTTAAATCTAAATTTGGCCGGGGGTAAGAATGTATCCCAGAAAGTCTAACTTTTATATGTGCCACACGTTTTTAGCTGGGTTAACTCGGATATTTGCCTTATTTAAGGTCTGGAGTACTTAAGCGATATATTTCTTGTATTTTTTTTAAAGTTTCGGAATAAATGAAAATGTCGTCGAGGTAAACAAATACAAACTTATCTAGGAATTTTCGGAAAGTAATTATAACTAGGCGTTAAAAACTAACGGGAACGTTGGTAAGTTTTATAGGCATTACTTTGTATTCGTAAAGTTCGTGTATCGTTTTAAATGCCGTTTTTTTTTTCTTTTAGCTATTTTAATACGGTAATAACCGTTTCGAAGATTAAATGCGGTAAACCACTTAATTTTGCTGGCGTTTTCCTTTAATATGTTTATAAAGGTTAAGGGATATCCATTTTTAATGGTAATATCGTTTAACTGTTTGTAATCGATAACTTTTCTAAAAACTGGATTTCCGTTTTTATCAATTTTCTGCTTGCCATTTTTCATTTTTGGAACCATAAAAACGGGGTATTTAGCAGAAAAGTTAAAGGGCTGGATATATCTTCTTTTTAGATTTAGCTGTATACTTTTCCATAGTACCTTCGACTTTTCTGGGTTTATATGGTAGATTTTGTAAAGCTTAAAGTAATATCTTTCTTTAATAAGTATCCAATAATCCCATTAACCATAAGGGGGTAACTCGTGGTTTTTTCTATCCTTAAATAGTTTCTTAAATCCTTTGTATTCCTGTAATACCGTAATATCTTAATTTAAAATTCGTATTTCCTTAATAATATAGCAAACTCTTTAATTATCTTCCTTTAAAGTGTTTGCCTTGTTTTTCCAGGAAAATGTCCGGTTTTTTCAATCAATACGTGGGTTGCTGGAATAAAACTAAGGCATTTCTAGGATAATGTTATGTCCTGAAATGTCGGCTATGTCGAAAACAATTTTCTTTAAGTGTTTTTATATCTAAACTGGAAATTCCTTTGTTTCTCTAAAAACTCGACCGTTTTCGTAAGTAAACAAGCTGCTATTAACGGTACGTAGTTTATAGGATTGTAGTTTATACTTCTAAAAAATCTAATATTTTTTTACCACAGCAAGGAAAATAAAGTTATTTTCCGCTTTTAAGTTAATTATGGTTTTGAATATTTTGTTTCCGTAATGTAATGGGATTTCAATTTAATTCTTAAGTTCTGTTTTAGCTTTGTATAAAGTCTTGTATCGATAGATTCCTCGATGCCTTAACGTCGAAAGCTTCTGAAGTTTTTTAACTGATAAGGTTGGTTATGTTGGGAACGTCTCTATTCGCAAGCTTTTTTGACCGCGTACTTAAAACAGTAGTCATCCATGCACTTGAATTAAGTTCGTCTGCCAAATTTGCATTGGAATCCTGGGGCAGTATGGAATTGGGTCGGACCTTTTTTTATGGGTAAGGGAAAACTTGGTTAAATTTTAATTTCTTATGGATCTACTTTTGCTGCCAGGTTTTTATATATCATATACAACATGGGCGAGTAATATAAGCATCCTTGTGTTATAACCTTTTGATTCTGTTCAGATTCTGAATGTAAGTAATAAAACCTAGGGTATTCTGGCTATTGTAAAGTTTTTATACATCTGCATTTTTTGTTAAGTTTTATAGCCGGTTCGTTATCTTATCCGGATTAATAATTATTGTTTTCCTTAATTCGTAAGTAAGTTAAATATTTATAATCGTAACAGGTAAAAAAGTTAAAAAGGTTATAATCGTTCGTAAGTTGTATCCTGGTAATATCGGGCTTTCGATATACCGTATATTCGGGAAACTTATAGAGCTTAAGGGATAACTATCCGTAATTGTTAAGATCTGGTTGCAATTAACCGTTTTCGTTATGTATTTTACATTTCTATGTATCAAGATAATAAGTGTATCCTAGCTTTATAGCTATCTTGGAAATTATTTATCCGGGGTAGTATTTGCAGGCTCTAACCGTAAAATCTCGGCAAATATGGCAGTTTTCGTATTTTAGGTTGCAGTTCTAAACCTTTATTGTTAAGGTAATAGTAAATTCTTACTCGAAAAAGGCGGTGCTAACTTTTTTTCTTTTTCGTTTTCGCTATCTAATTTATATTCTGCTATTTGTATTTTTTTCTGAAGCTAGGGAATTTTTCCTTTTTTGGTGTTTCGTTTAGCTGGGAAACGATACTTACTTTTGTAATGGCCTTTCTTGCCATAGTTAAAACATTTTATGTTGGACTTGTCTTTTTTGGGATTACTCGAAACCGTACTGGCTTCCTTCTAAAGTCTGTTCTTTCTTTTCTAAATTCGGTCGTTCGAATTTTTATCGTTTTTTTTTCGACTGGGTCCTTTTTTTTTAGGTACTTATTAAAGGTGCGTCTGTCGGCGATAATAACCTTATCTGTATATTCCTTAAAGAATCCCGTTTTAAGTATTATGTATAATTTATTTTTAATTTAAGGCTTTAGGTTATTATAATATAGATAAAACAATATACTTACGGGTAATTTCGAAATAGCTGCTAGGTGGTTGAATTTGGTCGTATATTTTGCTGTTAACTTAACCTATCGTAACAAATATAATTACTTTACCGTATGCTATTTTTTATCGGTATTTCCGAATATAGTTCGTATTCGATTTTCGAAATATTTATAATTATTAAAGATGTAATTGGCAACGTTAGTCAAACTTTTAGGGTAATTTTCTAAATAGTCCTTTAGGATAGGTTTAAACTATAAAAAAAGCCTGCTAATAAGCAGCTGGGAAATGGCTATTATTTTTTGGTAATTTTCCGTTAGAGAATTTTGGTAAAATCTAAAGTAAGTTCTGGCTTAAACCAGGAATCCCTCGACGTCCGTAGTTTTATTATAAGGCTTAGGGGTAATTAATTTGTATCTCTTGACGTTGGGTATTCCATGATATTCAGGGGGTGGAATAGTGGTTTCGCGGTATGGGTTAATTCCGAATACTGGTAATACAGGGGCTGGGGTAACTTTTTTAGTTCTTATCGAGGTATCTCTTCTTGCTTGGGAGGATCGTTATCGTTTTTATTTTTCCTTTTTTAAGGCCTAGATTTTTAACAGTAAGAAATCCATTTTTTTTCTGCAGTAAGTTCCTTTTTCTTACCTTTTAGTTTTGGCTGGGTAACTTCTGGTTCCTCTCCTTTATAGTCCTTTTTTTCCTCCGATTTTCCTTAAATTTCGATAATGTCTTTAAAGGTTGGAGTAAGTTGTTGTTAAAGTTAGGAAAAAGAAGGGTTTTCTTTTGCCCGAGTCGTAAATAACATTATGTAATCGATTAATTAAAGGACTTTCTTAATAGGGGGTAGGTCGTTTAATCTCGTTTCCGATCTTTTACCGATCTATAAAAGAAATCGAATGTACTATCTATCTACTAAACGTAGTTCTGTAATATCGTCTTTATTAAATTTAAAAAAGTTCATATCTAATTAAACCTTAAATTATTCGTTAATTATTAATTAAGAAACTATCAAAATATAACAAACCTGTTATATATCCACCTAAAGGTATAAGCAATATCCGAAAAAAAGTTTTAATTTGCAGGTAACAATAATACGATAAGTAATTTAAGGGTTTATTCGTTAAAAAGATTTACGGACTCTTCCTTTAATTAAAAAACGGTATTTTTAATTAAAGGCTTAAATTAATAACTAAGAAACGAAATTATTTAAAGGCTATTTATATAGAAAATAATTTATTATATATATCCATCCTTAAAACAGTAAATATATCGTAAATCTATGTAATTTAAGTAATCTGATTAATTTATCAAATTACTTAGATTACTTTACTTAAGCCAAGAACTTCCATCCGGAGTTCATCCGTGGCAAGTCCACGCTAGGCCCTTAAGCCGGGCTTCTTCAAGACAGGAACCCCTGTTCCTGTAACATTTTGATAATAAGGAAAAAATGGAATCGGCGAAGGTAAGCGGCGAAACGGTCGGCGTAGGTATAACTGGAAGAATTTCCAAATCGGAAAGAACGTTATTAAAATCGAATGGAATAAATTCAGCTTTTGTGAAACCGGACTTGATATTATTGGATATTATAACGGCTTCAAACGTATCGAAAAAACCGGTAAGAAAAAATTTTGGAGTAATATAAATATAATAACGTCGTATTAAATTTCCGATATAAAATATATAAGCGCGTTTTAAAACGGAAAAGTAAAATACGTCGAAAAGTTAAAGGCGATAGAAAAAATAAAAAGGTATATAAAAGGTAATAATATCGTAGTTTACGTAATATTTTTCGAATTTTATTAAATAATAGTTTTTGTAACTGTTAAAATTAAAAAATCGTTTCGTTTTTTTCGTACGCGTTTCAATATATTTATCAAAATAGTGGATTTATTTTAAATTTAATTTGTTCGTTATTTAATTATTATAATTAATTCGGATTTTTTCGATAAGTAATAAATTATTATAATACTAAAATTCAAAATAAGTTTTTTTATTAAAATAATAAATAACGATATAATTTAATTTTGCGAATTAATAACTTATATAACCGTAATTTATTTTTAATTATTCTATTACGTTTATTTAATTTCTTTACGTTTTTTGGTATTTATAATTATTATATTATATATTATTAAACATTTTATTAAAAAATCCGTTTCGGGAAAATTATAAATATTCTTCTTTACGATATCTTATTTTATAATTATAATCTAAATTAATTTAAATTATTTACAAAATATTTTCAGATTTTCGTATAATACTTTTTAATAATTAATTTTTCGATTTAAACGCGTTTTAAGTGTTTTTTTACCATCGAACAAAATTCGACACTTGGTTAATCCCGACGCGATCGGCGATATGCTAAGTAAGTAATATATTAGCTATATTTTTGACGTATTAAAGCCGGACAAAAAACGTTCGCGTATTTACGTTAAGTATTCGATCGATAATAGATTTTTTTTAGTCGGGATTGATTTTTGCAAATTGGGAATAATATCGGTTAGGGCGCGTTAATTGCGATATCGGGCTTTTAAAGTCGTTTCGGTAATATCGTACATAAAACTAAATTTTTTATAATTAAGTTTTGGGTTTATTTTTTAACTTAAACGGTTAAATTCTTTTAGATTTTTTTATAAAACGTTTCATAACGTATATGTTAAGTAATAAAGTAGTAAAGTGAAATAATTAATATATATTAAAACATAAGTTGCAGGCTTATTTAAATTACGAACTTATGTAAAACGTTAACCGAACTTTATTTTAAAATTTTCGAATAATACCTTATATATATTTTAATACAAATATATACCGTTTTTAAAATAAAGTACCTTTATAACCTTAATAAGAACCAAATTTTTTAAGCGTTTAAAATAGTAATTTTAACGAATGTTTAAAATAACGGTATTTTAATTCCGGAATTACTAAATAACGTTCCGTATGTAAATAGCTTCGGGATAAAATCCCGCTTTTTAAAGCGGCCTTAAACAGTGCTTTTGATAACATTAATTTTGGGAAATGTCTAAAGTGACGTTTCCAATCTTTAAAAAGCTTTATACGAAGTTTCTTAACGTTTGAGGTAGTTAAAACGACGCCCAAGCTGCCGTTTTAACTGGGCGGTACGTCGTAATGGAAACCCCTATTAGTTGGGCTTTATTAGATTAGGGCCTTTTAGGCCCACCTGATCTATCTATAAATAAAGGGATCCTAGAAAACCCCTCATCCAGCCCATTTTATCTCCTTTCTTTAGGTCTCAATATATCCTCTTATATACTGATCCCATTTGAGCGTGACATTGTTTTCCTAAGTATATTCAGCACCACGTTCCACCGTCGCCTCGCGACCTCTGCCTCATGCTGTCAGATATTCTTGCTCAGGGGCACGCTGGGCTTTGCATCCTATGTGTTAAATTAGAAGCAGTAACACCATTGAAGCACCAAGTCTCGTGAAGACATTTCGCACCTTTTCCATAGAGATCTCTGGTTGGATTTGGAGCGTATACCTGACGAACCGTACAATAGATACATAATCTATCCCCTACGCCTCGGTTGGGATTAGACTGTCGTTCCCTGGATAATTACTCTCACTATGAATCTTTCCGGCATCATCGCCGCTATCCTCTCTGGCATCGTTTGCGCAGTGTCCGCTCGGTATGAAAATACTATCGCCGCAAAGGGACTACTGGGCTCCTTTTTCGGCGTTCCTGGATTGAACAAGACTTACGATTATGTTATAGTGGGTGGCGGCACAGCTGGGTTGACGGTGGCGCGTCGTCTTGCCGCGAACCTATCCAGTACTGTAGCCGTTATTGAAGCAGGCGATTGGGTGGAGTTTAGCAATGGCAACCTTTCTCAGATTCCCGCGTTCGCCTCATACTTCACCGGAAATAACCCATCACTTAAGAACCCTTACCTGGATTGGTACATGTACACCACGCCACAACCTGTCAGTGTTCCTTTCCGCACGTATTTCCCACGGCTCTTTTTTGTTTAGAAAGTGTTGTGGAAATAGGTGCTACTCCCAGACTCACATTATCTGCAGCAATTGGCTGGGAAGCCCGCTCTATATAATACTGGGAAGCTCATTGGTGGCTCAAGCGGGAGGAATTTCCTTTGGCAAATCCGGTACTCCACTCTACCAAATCACTATGTTCATTCCGCTATATTTTGCATCGTTACTTACGCGATGGTAGGGGAACAGAGGGTTGCTTTCAAAAGTGGGCCGATGAGGTAGACGATCAGAGTTATTCTTTCGAACATGTCCTTCCATACTTCAAGCGCACCTAGGGCTTCACACCCCCAGACAACACAAAACATCCGAAAAACTCATCGGCTGTAGTCGCGGAAGATTACTGGGACACGAACGGGGGTCCCGTACAGGTTAGTTATGCCTCATGGGTTAATTCCATATCATCGTGGCTTCGTCTTATCGTTTGAATCCATGGGCATACAGTTCATCCCGGGTTTCTACGGTGGTTCGCTCTTAGGCTGGTCATGGCTCGCAGTCACCTTGAACCCAAAAACACAGATTCGGAGCTCATCTGCCGAATTTCTACGCGAGGCTTTCGTGGAGTCGCCGAATCTCGTCATTTATAAATCAACTCTGGCGAAACGGATTTTATTCGATGCATTGGATGCACGCGGAGCTGTGGTGAATAGCGGCGGCATCGAATATACTATTACTGCGAACCGGGAAGTTATTATGTCGGCAGGCGTTGTAAGTGCGGTGCGGAGAAGATGTCTCAGCCTTGAAGCCATCTAACTTTTCTCTTACAGATTCGATCGCCGTAACTACTGATGGCTTCCGAAATAGAGCCAAACATGTTATTGAAAACGTCGGCATCGCATCTGTTGTCGATCGAGCCGGTGTTGGACAAAATATGTGGGTAAGGCGGTATATGTGACTGACTTCCACTTGAAGGAGATCTAACTATAGTTCTAGGATAACGTCTTGGTTGGACCTACGTTTGCGCTCAACCTAGTATCACATAGTAGTCTCACGCAGCCCCCCTATTTAGCGGATGCGATTGAGGAGTTCAACGAGAACAGGACAGGCATGCTAACAAATGTCGGAGGAGATATTGCCGGTGCGTCAAAGACCCTTGGTGGGCTACCTAAGCCTCTACTCAACCCTCGCTCCAATCAAAACAAGACGTGGTGGTAGGAAAGAATGACGAAGATCTGCTGATTCGGCCTCAGCATTTGAAAAGGTCCCGGCAGGCATGATCCCGCAGTCTACCATGGATTCGCTGCGGAATACATTCCCGCCTGACTGGCCGCACCTCGAATACCTCGTTCTTGATGCCTATTTCGGCACAGGTAACGACAGCAGTCCCATATCATCGGACGGTAGACAGTATGTTGCATCTTCCGTTGGGCTGGTGGCTACATTTTCGCGTGGCAACATTACAATATCTTCTCCAGACAGCGCCGTCAACCCTATCATCAGCCCCAACTGGCTGCAGGATCCACGTGATCTTGACATTGCCGTGGCCGCATTCCGCCGAGGCCGACAGCTATTCAATAATTACTAGTGTCATATCCCCCATTGTCGCGTCAGAGGTCAACAATCTCAGAGTTGTGGACGCTTCCATATTTCCCTTTTTGCCCCCCCGGACAACCTTCAGCTACGGTTTGTATGTCATTTGGACACTACAGCCTCATGAAGTGAATGCGCTAAACAGACCACAGATATGTTAGCGGAGAAGATCGCCGATGAGATCATAAGTGGTGCATGAATATGCTCGCCCTATTTGCTGCTCTGATAATTCGATCGAGATGATTGGAAGGGAGGGGACTTAGGATGTAAAGGTATTTGCGTTTGGTCAGCCTCTGGTCGCTTTATACGAAAGTCAGTTGACAATGGAGTGATTTCTAAATAGGCCGAATTTCTTAGATAGGCTGTTGCGATAGTTATGCTTCAAGAGTATAAATGCCACAAGTGCCCTAGGACCTGGGTGGACCTTCAATGTGAGGATACGATGAGGATGTCATTTGTACGGAGGTTATCGAAGACTATATACAGTTCGAATCCAACATGAGAAGCTGATGCGAACGCATCCCCGCGAACGTCATCATCCGGCGCTGACTAGCTAGAACACGTCCGGGAGGCCGGAGGCAGGAGGCAAGTTGGCAGTTCCGGCCACATGTCTGGCGAGCCCGCCCCTTTTCTTCTCCAAGGAGTACTCTAAACTTAGAACTTGGGGTTGGCGTTCTTGAGCAGCATCTCGAAGTAGGCCTGGTTCCACTGGCCGGCCTCGGGAGAGGGCTTGAAGGCGTCGGGCTTGCCGCAGAAGGAGTCGTAGCGGACGGCGCTGCTGTCAGAGGTGCCGTCGGACTCGCCGCCGGGCTTGCCCCAGACGAAGGCGTCGGCGAGCGAGGAGCCCGTGTTGGCCGTCGGGCGTACGCCGAAGCCCGCGCCGTTGACGTTGCACCAGTTGCCCCACTCCTCGCGCAGGCCCGTCACGCCGTTGCGGCCCGTGTCCACGATGGCGTGGTTCGGGTGCCCCGCGCTCTGGAGCTCCGCACCGAACGTATCCACGTAGATCTTCTCGTTCTGGCACTTGTTCCACTGCGCGTCATCGGCGTCGGCAAACTCGCCGGGGCTCTGGTCCCTGTTTGCCGCCGTTAGAAGACCGCGGGGCTTGGTATTGTCTGACGGGGTCCGGCAAGGATGCGGTAGGAGCCGGGATCTGTTTGGGGGAGCCGGGGGGGAGATAGAAAGGGGCTTGCTTACCAAGAGTTCCAGCCCGCGATGTTGGTGGCGATACCGCGGACCTGGCTCGGGCTGCCGGCATTCTTGTAGACCTTGGCGAGCTGCTGCGCGCCGGGCCTGAGGTTGTCGTTCCAGCCGAGCCAACCGCCGTGGCCGGCGTCGACGTACATGACAACGTTGGGCAGGTTCAGGGTCTTGAGGGCGTACGCGACACCCTCCTCGTAGCCAGACTTGGACTGCTGGCAAGTCTGCAGGTCGGCGTTGGTGACCAGGTTAGGCAGGGAGTCGGGCTCGATGATGAGCGCGAAGGCCGAGTTCGGGTTGGCCTTAAGGAGACCGGCGATGACTAAAATTCCCCTATGTCAGTCTCACTAGGTCACCGAAGAGGATGTTGGATCATGGGTCGCATACCGTCGATGTATTCGGTCTTGTACCGGTTGATCTCGCCGACCTTCAGTTCACCGTTGGAGGCCTTCGCGGCGCAGTCACGACCGGGCAGGTCGTAGATGACGAGACCGAGAATTTCGTCACAAGGGAGGTCAGCGACGGCGGGCTCGAACTTCTCGATGTTCTTGATCGTGTCGCTACACAGTCACATCAGTGGCCGCCACCTAATGTTTCCCGAATCCCGCATTTCGGGACTCCTTCAACTCACAGCCAAAGGAAGCTACCGACGTCGGCAACCTTGAGGGCCTGCGCCTTCAGAGAGGCATCCGAGATCTGCGCGGCGGCCGCCTCTACCTCGCCACGGTAGAAGCTGTTGGCGTGTAGGGTGTACTGCTGGAAGACGTTGGTGGAGGCGTCGAGCCGGACGGGAGCGTCGCAGGCCAGGGCGCTCTGACGAGGCTTCTTGTTCGGTGCGGCCACGGCAGTGGCGGCAAAGGCCGCGACGGCAGCGTTGCTGAACTTCATTCTTGCGATTCGAGCCTTGAGTTCTAACTCTTACCTCAGGAGATAGCTGTTGAATGAGCGAGGCGAGGATCTGAAGTTTGGATGCCACCTCAAAGGGCAGCGGCTGAACTTCTTATAGCAAGACATTCCGTGACCGACATGGTCACCTTGGCCTCCCCCGCAAATTGACAACCTCCCCTTCGCCACCTTTCGAGCTCGAGGGTAATTTGGAACAAGGCCCGACAGTCTCGAAGAGGCTCGGTGCGTAGTCTCCGAACAGGCGCACAATGTCCTCATCGAGCCAGCTTGGGGCCGAGCCGCGGTGATCCTCACGCCACCGTTGCTTCCATCGGAGCGCGTTTGTAATTAGATCTCGCCTTGCAACCCAGATGGGGTTTCCTATTTGCCCATCCGTATACCATCCGTTCGGACCTATCATATTGTGTGGGGAAACGGATATGCCGGGCGTTATTAACCTCATATGGCACATGTATGCAACCATGTTTTGCTAACCTAGGGATCCCTTCGAAGTACTCATACCCCTGAATGTTGGAGGACCCTGTGGTCCAGTGGAATGGTAGAACCCTCGGCAGGATCGCGAAACGGTAGTTGCTTTCAAGACCCCCTAAATCTAGATGTCGGAAGGACAAACTGGACATGGTTGGAACATGGGAGCATCAGCGAGCCCGACAACGCCTGTGTATGTGACGCCCTCATCATGTAAGCCCCTAGAAGGTGACGATTCAAAACTTCATATAGTACTGTACGTACAAAAATATTACCATACGTTACATTGATTCCCCATGGAGTAAGGAACCAGGGTGCGGCCGAAGGGGGTCAGGCGACGGAATCCCTCTCTCAATCTGTTTGGTGCAAGGCATTCTCAGGGCCTGGCTAAAGTCACATAGATGCTGAAACAACCAGTGATAGCGTGCCTGACCCAGGCGACCGAGGCCAAGACGCGAATTTAGCCGCAGAACAATGGGGGATCGTCGTCGGCTAATAAGGCTTGTCAGGACTTCACGAACGATAGTTACCAACAGATTCTCATAGCCTACCGTAGAGAACCAGAGAGTTGCCTGGCGCGGGCACGGCGCTTGACTACATAGATTCCCTAGGAAAATTCGGAGCAGGGTTCCGAGTAGTAGCATTATTCCCACTATGGCAATATATAGATTGCACTTGGAATACGTGCACCACCTTGGAGAATATGACTTGACTCGAGAAATCGCCTCAATATAATTGCTGAGTTGGGCTCCCTGGGAGATAGAGAAAAATTCTGGAAGATAGGCTTTCGGAATCGGACTGGTTGACCCTAAGTTCAGTCGCATGGCCCCAGGCAACTCTGGCCCGTTCGTGGCTAAATAAAATGCGCGCAATGGCGTCTTCCAATTTGACGTTCTGCGGACCGTCCCATCATTGCAGGCTTTTTCCGCTCGTAATTTACATGCCATATAACCACCTCACAGCAATGCTGATACGGGCGGCTCGCTAGCCATATCGCACCTTGTGCCCGCTGTCGATAGACTCAAGTAACTAGACGAAAGGCGGCAGCTTAAAGGGGTACCCGCCATTCTTGACCCGGAAGATGGAGAGCAAGAAGCCGTATACAAGGTACATCAGGCAACCCCACACGATAACCATGACTTGCTGCACCTTAGGATTGCGTTCCCTGGGTGCCTTGATGGCTAGAGAGATGGTGGCGAAGGACAGGAGCCCATCTACTCAAGTTAGCATGCGAGCCCCGGGTCTCAAAGACGGCTCAACGAGGAACACGTACAGAGAAAGGCGATGATCTGCGTTTCGAGACCGAACTGATTCTGAAAACCACCAGCAAAGTAGGTGATTCCACCACGGCCGTCCCCAGCCACATAAGGGACCTTCCGAATTTGGTTGAACATATGCCCGCTGGTGAAAAGGAGGATACCGATAAGGCTCAACGCGGCCCACAGATTGCGGTTCTGTATAATGGGCAACAGAATGGGCCATGCCTTCGAAAAAATGCCAACGGTGGCCAGTCCACTGACAATAGCCACGGTCCATCCCATCCAGTTGACGGGCCGTTTCACCGGAGGGTGTGGGCGGTCGGGGAGGTGGCGTGCGATCCATGCATGGACCTGCTCGGCGGTTGGTGGGCTGTATGTGGGCTGCTGAGCATCATCCCTTCACATACAAACGGCGGAAAGCGCAATTACTCACCCACTCGTGAAGT
Organism: Monosporascus sp. 5C6A; assembly: GCA_004155035.1. Classification (NCBI taxonomy): domain Eukaryota; kingdom Fungi; phylum Ascomycota; class Sordariomycetes; order Xylariales; genus Monosporascus; species Monosporascus sp. 5C6A. Next base: position 213,968 of record QJOB01000055.1, on the reverse strand, counting down.
CATAACGTAAGGGCTCAGGGTTGGCGACGGCGTGAGGTCCTGTGGTGGGTTGGAAAAGAAAGAGGACGGGAGCCGTTTGTAGGCCCAGCTATGACGGCAGAAGTTAGACAGTGAACCGATATCCTTGGGGAAAACTAGGTTGGCATACTGAGATAAAGGTATCTCTCCCATCAGAGAAGTCCAGAGTAGACAATAAGAGACGGGAGTCGCCCCGTTTGTCACCCTTAGTCCAGCTACGGGCGAGGAGATCCCACTCAGGTTGGAATTCGTGGCACAGCCCGCAGCCGAATTTCTGATCCAGAGCTGTCAGGACAACAGCGACGCTATAATCTCGCGGGGCCGACGTGAGCTTCCTGTAAGATGAGTCGGACAGCTTGACCGGTGCCGACGTCAATGCCTTTGCATGGTACTCCTCGAACACGGACTTCTTAGCGGCGAAGGCCCCGAAAGGCAGAGCGGCGGAGAGGAGAAGAGAGAGCCACCGCATGTTGGCCAATTCCGGAAAAATGAAATTAAAGAGCGTGAAATGCTGGGCCAACGACCAAGTGCCTCTATTCGCACAATTGTCAGCCGTGAGATTTATGTGATGGGAGACGTTAACATCGAAAGGCTCCACGATCCAACGACGAAGGGTTTCGGAAGGTGAATGTTGGCCTCAATTGAAAGTATAGTTTACCTCAAGGAAGCTGTTTAAAGCCCCGCGGCTTGAATTATTCAGTTATCGAGATGTAATACGTAGGTACCTATGTGAGCGAAAGTGGCTAGGTACATAGGTACCTACCTACGTGTGGGAAAGCTGCAAAGTCGTACTGGTTCAAGCTTCCATGAGCTAACCATTTTCGGTAGTTTGTTGACAAACGGTCAGACATTCCCATTTGAGGAAGGTGCATCGGACACAACAACTCTTTCCCCCCAGCATCGTCGCAAAACCTGGGTCACAATCACTTTGAAAGACCAACCACAAACAACATATCCGCTATATTAGAACCTCCTATAGCTGAATTCCGGCTTGCTGAGGAGCTTGGCCTGTATTACATACTTACAAGGTTCTGATTAATCCATCTCGCTCATCCCCCAAAAAGCGCGTCAGTCGCCTCGATGGGGAGAATGACAACAAGAGTAGCAAAGGCCACCACGGACGCGAAGCAAGCCGAAATGGAGGTAGATGAAGTATGTATGCCGATGGTGTAACTGTTTTTTTGTCCTGCTACCCCGAGTATCCAGCGGCCGCTTATAACAGCCTTTCTCTGACCAATATTATAGCGTCGAGAGCTTCTTCATAACCTCGAGATGAAGCATCAACAGAATGGCAGCAATACCGATCTTCTAGTCAAGGATGAAGATATCCGCCGACTAAAGCTGAGAATCCTTCTGTTGCGAGATGAAAACATTTCGCTGCGGGATCAGGTCGCCCAAAACAACGATGTGAACACTAAATTGACTTCTCAATGTGACGATCTGAGTGCGCAGATCGAGGCCAAAATGGAAGTTATTCGGTCCCAGGAGAAGGAGTTGCGGAAGCAGGAACGAGAGTACAAAAACTTGAAGGTAATTTGCGCTCTATGGCTTGTCTACCATAACCCATATGTCAGGTACTAACAGTGTATCTTGACAGGCTGAACTTCAGTCCATGACCAGTGCGACACAAGAGTCGGAGAACCTGCTTTCCGAGAAGCTAGCGTTGACGCGCGAACTTGCAGTTCTGAAACCGGAAATAGAACATCTGCGATCGCAAGTGAACCAGCAACAAGCCACCCTCTCCGAGAAATTATCCCTCGAACGCCAAGTCAACACCCTTGAGGTCGAACTCGCAAATGAGAAGAAGGCAGTGAAGCGGGCAATGCAGAAGCGTGAAAGCAACGACCGGGTTGAGGATGAGCTTCGAAAGAAGCTGCGCGAGACTGAGAAGAACCTGACGGCCGAGAAGACTGCGCGAGAGAGGCTAGAGGACCAGCTCGAGCAAGAGAAACGGACCCATCAGTTCGCTTTACAAGAACAGGACAGCACCCGAGAGGTAGAAGCGGACCTTCGAAAGAAACTGCAAGACGCCCAGAAGCAACTGAGGGAAGAACAGAAGGACAAAGAGAGGTTGGAAGAAGAACTCGAAGCTGCAGCCCGAGCGTCACAGAAGGCACAGAAGCAAGCTAGCGGCGAAGCCGAAGATGAGCTGCGTACTATGCTAAAGAAGGCTCAAAACGACCTGGAAGTCCAAAGGAAGGAGACTGAGAAGATACGGCAAGAGAGCCAGGTCGCAGTGTCGGAGGCCGAGGAGCGCAGTGAACACCTAGAGAAGAAGCTCGATAAATTCAAGGCGAAGGTGCGGGAGCTCCAGGACCAGCTGAAGCAGTGCCAAGCCGACCTGAAGAAAGCACAGCAAGCCCGTGGTCCTGCGCCGGAAGAGATTTCCGCAAAAGCCAACAGACGACCTGAGGCCTTCCCTAAGAAGAAGGCTCGGGATATGGCCATGGACGACTTCACTCAGATCACGATAGATACCCCTAGCGCTGAGGATGGAAACCGAGCACGGCGGATGTTCAAGAAGAGACCTATTGAACCTAGTGCTGTTGGTGAGAAGTCAACGTTCTCCATCACACCGTTCCTCAACCGAAGCAAGACTGGAAGCGATGATGCTCCCGAAGAAGACGAAGAGGTGGAAGACTCGATATTAGGCCCGCGGCAAAAATCGAAAACTCCCGAGGTTGTCACTGCTGCATCCGAAGCGGTTCCAGCCGAAGGCGCAGATACCGAGCCAACAACTGCGCCCGCGGCGGAGGACGACAAGCCGAAGTCCAAGCGAGGCAGGCCCAAGAAAGTACTCGGCGACGCCCCATCTGTCAAGAAGAACGCGCAGCCGTCCGCCGCGGCAAAGAAGGCGGCAAAGGCCAACAAACCCAGTCTCGAGAAGGTGTCCGAGGAGTCGGCGGAGGCAGAGGGTGGCAACGAAGAAGAAGATCATCAAGCGAAAAAGGCACAGGAGGCGGCGGAGAACACGAAGACCACCAAGTTCGGCGTCGCACAGAACGAGGCGAGCGCGGCCCCAAGCCTCAACGGAGAGCAGCCGAAGAAGAAGAAGCGCAAGGTCCTCGGCTCGACCAAGACGCTTTTCGTCGAGGAGGAGGGCGAGGAGGCGGCGGCACCGGCGGTTGTGAGGAAGCAGGGGAAGGCGCAGCTGGGCGGCGGCGCGAAAGGACTGAGCAAGGCCCCGCTGGCCGCTCGGAGGGCCATGTTTGCTGCTGGTGCTGGTGCTTCCACGTTCTCGCCCCTAAAGCGAGACCGGAGGGGCCTGGGTGCCAGCTTTCTTGCATGATGGAGACAAACCTTCATGGATTGGGAGTTACACAGACATGGATTGGTCATGGCCGGGATAACGCGCATTTGTAGGCGTCTTGTTAGGTTGTGTTTTAGGTTATTCAGAGCTTGGGATCCGGCCGTAGTTTATGCTTGCATTCTTTTGTGCGAATACAGATTTCCCAGACGAAATACTGCTTTTGGGCTGCCGCTTGTTCTAGATGCGTCTGTAGTTGATTCCTACAGCCACGATATACACATATCGTAACGGCCCATTCCCACTTAAATATACGAAGCCACAGCGCAACCGAAGCAGCCGCTCAAGCAACCTTCGGCCTCCTCCCCTCCTCGATCATGACCAGCTTACCCTCCCTCCAGCTCCAAACCGCCGCGATGACAGTACCCGGCCCAGCGACAAGCGCCAGGGCCGCGATCCCGACAGCGACGCCGACGAGCCGCGAGGCCGCGACGTTCTCGCGGCCGTGCAGCAGGCGCAGCGCGTCGGCGACGACGACCCAGCACCAGAGCAGCGACGAGGCGACGATACCCCACCAGTCCCACTGGAAGATCCAGTGCAGGCCCGGCGTCGCGCCGTCCCTCCACGTCGCCCTGCGGGGGACGAGGACGTGGCGCAGCGAGAGCTGCGGGTCCGAGGAGGAGAGGCACGCGTACAGCGTCCCGAAGTGCACGGCGGCCGACACGAGCCCCGCGACCAGGTACAGCCGCTTGAGGTGCGGGACGTCGCCGTTCCTGGGCGGGGCCCCGGCCGACGCCCTGGACATGGGCGTCAGGGAGGACGAAGAAGACGAAGGGGCCGAGGACGACGGGAAGCAAGGCAGCACGGATGCGAACGCGACCAGCAAGGCGTCGACGAGCAGCGGTGCGGGCTGCCAGAACGCAATCAGGGCCTGCGTAACGTGCAGGTTCCGGGCCCAATAGCCATGCGCGAACATGGCCAGCGTGGGCACCAGGTACCCGAGCACCGTGGCCGGCAGCAGTGCACGCGCGTAGCCCGGGCGCAGCTCCCGGCCGGAACGGTGATACGTGTCGTCCCGCGATGCGGCCACGTACGCGACGTAGAACAGCGGCACGACGACGGCCCCGCCCACCGTCTGGTAAAGGAGCCCGAACAGCGGCGTCCAGGCCACGGCGCGCCCCGCGCTGCGCCGCCGGCTCGCCTCCACGGCCCACACGGCCACCACGGCGAAGAACGAGATCAGGACTGCGCGCGACATCCGGGGTCAGCGAATTGTTCGTCCTAGTCCGTTACCGCGAGTAATTTGGAGCCCAAAGACACGTTTCGGGAGCTGTTTACTCCTAAAACCCTCTTCCGGGGAATTCGTGCCCATGAACTAATCACCCAGGAAATAAAAGGGGGGTTTGAGTTGGGGACGGAACAACAGCTCTGGAGAATTCGCTTACAGTGCATCTGCTGCGCGCGCACGCCGGCGTCGAAGCCCGCGGGTCCGGCGACGAAGGCGGCCACGAGGCCGGCGAGCGCCGCGTCCAGGCCCGCGATGCCCGTGTACCGCGTGCGCAACGGCGTTACGTCATCCTCGAGGACCCCACGCTCGAGCCGCTCCGTGAAGCCGGCCGGAACGTCGTTGAGCGCCGGCTCAACGCGCATTAGCCACAGCGAGGCGGCAGCGATGGCCCAGAAGGCCAGCGTGATAGGCGTGTTGAAGGGGCGTTTGCGGGAGGACGCCGGCGAAGGGCTCGCGGGCGGGAGTTTGCGCTCCGCCATAATACTTTCGAGTTCTGTTTGCGATACTTATCAGGCGTATATCGTGTTTTCTACCCCCAGTTTTCCGAATCCTGGATGATAGAGTAGACCACTTTATAGTCAACAACGACGAGGACGCTTTAAGGATATGGGACCTCGGAGCCCAAGGGAGAATTAAACCGGGGACAATTAGATGAAGGCCGACTCGTCAGGGGATCTGTACGAATCCGCTCCGCACACCAAAGACTTGGCGTAAGATTTCTCCTTGTCAGATACAAGTCAGCTCCAGCCTATCCGTCACGGCCAATATTATGTCCCATATCGCCTAGTCTACCCAGTCAGTACCCCCGAGTCAAAGGTGCTCAAGAGCACCACATGATCATCTATTTATACTGATATCCATGAGCTCCCACATGATTCAAAAGCAGTTATCAAATGATTAAACGTACGAGGTATAGATTAAAGGTGTCCTTACCCAAGGGAACACGTCGGGTGCCTGTGACTGGGATTCGGGAGCGGTGCTAATAGGACGCCGGCTTGTTCAAGACTCAGCCTCCAAAATTCCCCAGGTCGATACTACCAACACCACGGCCCGGATACCCACCCATGTCGTCCGTTTATACGGAAATTTGTTGTCCTTAGCCGAGTGATCTCTATTGACGGTGCATGATAGCGTATTCAATTCGTTATCTTTATTTTACAAAGGATAAGAGTCAATCAACATCACCGTTACAGGCCAAGTGAATAAGCTGCGGTCAACATACTGTGGGGAACTGTTTGAAGCCAATGGACGGTCTAGTATGGATTAGGTAAGCTAAAACTTGTTCGTCATACTTAAGTACATTATTTTATAGTGCAAGTTCATCTTAGTAGCCTCGATTCGCCGCCTTCTTCATCGCCTAGTATCAGAATGGGATGCGGGTAACCGCCATCCCTCGAACCTACCGTGTTGATGCAGCTACTGCCGAGGATCTCGGGACCTCACAATGAAGGGTTCATGAGGACGGCTCTGGCGGCCGTAGCCGCCCTCCCCGGCGCCGTTCTCCGCCGGCAGACGCAGGCCACCGGCGCGTCGCGGGGCGTTCGTTGGTCGTCGTCTAATTCGCAGTGGAAACAAAGACAGTCCGGCGACTATTATACGCTCCAGGCAAGGGTGCAGCACCTGAGAAGCCGGGCCGCGTTCAAGCTGTTCCAAGTAAGTCCGGCCAGCCCCATCTGAGCGAGGTGAACTTCTTCCGACGGTAAAGCTCACGCGCGTTGCGCCTAGATGGACAACAAGTATAAGCTCTTCAAGAGAGGGCAGACGGTGGTCGATCTCGTAAGTGGCATTTCCGGGGTGGGATTGGACAGGCGCCGCTGAATTGATACTTTGCGTGCAGGGTTACGCGCCAGGTAGCTGGTCTCAGGTATGTCGCACGCTGCCGAGCGGCGATGTTCTCGCTCATCGGTGCTAGGTTGCACTGGAACGTACGAAGCCCCATGGGCGCGTCGTAGGTATAGACCTCCTCCCAGCACAGCCACCGCCGGGCGTCTCTGCCATCCAGGGCAATTTCTTGTCGCCCGCCGTGCAGAACCTCGTCAAGGAGTATGTTTTCGAGCATGCGAAGCGCCCCGTGGTTCCATTGGAGTCCGGGGAAGATAATGGGGATGTCCTTACCGATCGTCCGAGTTACATAGAGTTCGAGCGGGCCGACTCGATTGCGCGAGAGCTTGAGCAGCCCTCGGAGCAGGAAGGACGCTTAGTTGATGTACGTGATGCGAAATTCATATATGAACCCAACGGCTGGAGAGTATTGACCGGAAGCAGGTAGTATTGAGCGACATGTCAGAACCCTGGGCACAGACTACCGGCCATTCCAGCAATACATTGAGTAACCCCTATCGTAGGATGATGAACACGAGCGGCATGAAGTTTCGGGATCACGCAGGAAGCATGGTGAGTACTACTCCGGTGGAAGAAGTTCCCGTCAGGTAGAGGAACAGGAACTCATTGACATATTTCCAGGACCTCTGCCTCGCGGCTCTGCAGTTTGCCAGCGACACGCTTCGCAGCGGCGGCCACTTCGTGTGCAAGTTTTACCAGGGCGCCGAGGACAAGGCCTTGGAAATGAGGCTGAAGAAGATGTTTGGGAGCGTCCACCGGGAGAAGCCCGAATCGTCGAGAAATGTCGGTTGATTCGTTTACCTTTGCCCTATCCTTTTCTCCAAGACTGATCCTCCCCCAGGAATCCAGAGAAGCATATTTCGTCGCGCTGCGTAGGAGGTTAGACAGGAAATTTTCAGATACTGGGCCGTAAGGTCATGTCGCCCGAATGAGTGCCCATTAAGCTGATTAGAGCGCCTCCATAAGTTTGACTCTGTGATAACCTTGATGTCTCTGAGCTAGGTATGCGATTCCAGTCGATCTGTCAACTAATGACCGTCCGAAATCCTCAATAAACAAGAACGTACAGAACCCGGACGCTCTAAGTACATACATGTCGCCTCCGAGACATCCATATAGCTTAGCTATTATACAGAGTTCTTCGCTGGTACCAGTCTTGGAAATGAATCTATACTGCCCACGACTAAGTCTGCATGTCTCTTTTCTGGATGAGACTTCATCCCTTCGGCCCTCTGCCTAGTCTTGAGGTCCGTCGATCTGAACACTAAATAAAGACTGGCCGGTGAAGGCGATCCACTCGCCCAGAACAATGACCGCATAAGAGCACCCGTATAGACCCTGCCCGCTCCGTTTCTGGCAGGCTTCCTGCATATGATCTATCGCTTCTGCAAGTGGGTGCGAAGTCGACTCCTGCTCCCAGAATTCGATTCCTCCGGCCTCGCATGTAAAAGCGCCGCATGCGTCGCCTGGTTGACGAACCATGCCTTTGCTTCGAGGAGTCGAGCGTGTCTGGACATGCATGTCCCCAGCGCCGCCCGGCCACGCCATCAGTAGGACTCAGGAACAATCCTGGTCGAAGGTATGTGCGGCATCCGACTTGATATCACCAATGGTGCGCTGTGCGGTAATACATGTGCCGTCCGTTCTCCCCCGTAGCCTGCTATGACAGTCCCACAGAGGTCTAGATACTACCCATAATCCAGACGCCCCGAGGGTTACCGCGGATATCGTCAGTACAATCTCGCAAGAACAAGCCCGGTATCAACAGAGAAAGAGGACACTCACGCATCATCTGATTCAAAATTGCCATTCTTGCAATGAACTAGACGTGCCGCATGTATACGACATCTTCGCCCGGTAGGATAGTCCCGACTATGCAGTTGTCATGCCCCAGGGGAGCGACCGCGTTGTTCACCTAGCTGTAGGTACGAAGCTATCTCCAAGATAACCATCGATAATGAAGTTGCGATACGAGTCATTGGCATAGGAGGTTTCCAGCTTGCTTCTCAGGGTAAAGTCCAGTGCGGAGGCCGAGAAGTCGTGAGGGTTCAGTCAGGTCATTTAGATGCTCCTCCTTGAAGCCCTTCGGTAGGAATACCCTCACAAAGTAAAATGCAAGAATTTTTGTAATCGGTTTCCATTTACTTACCCCAGCAGTCGACGGTTCGACCACAGCGGACGAGACGATTCCTTTTATCGCTGACTGAATTTCGTCATCTTGTTCTCAGTGACAAAGGGCCACTAGGGTGGTCTTCCTTGCCGTGCATGTCTCGACTGGAATTCTGTGCTGTTGTCTCACACTAACCGGTGAGATGAACTCGGACAGCAAGATATCCAGTATCATCCTATGAGCGGTGGATGTGGCATAAGTGATATCGTGTAGCCGCAAAACTCCGCCGAGTCGAGATATCCACTGGTTGACCACGGTCGAATCCCGCGTTATCGTGGTGCAGAGCATCAACTTGCAAACCGAGTCTCCGTTGTCTGGCTCTTAGACATTGAGGCGCATCCGGTGTCTATCAGAGAGTAGAAGGCCCCGGCTTATATGGAGATTACGGATCCGGGGGCTCCTCTTCTTCAATTCGAGGGCGCACTGGACTCTAGTCTTCTCGCCTAAGACCCGGATCAAATGCGGTTCAGTCTTGAGGGAATATCTTATAAGCCTCGGGCCTCCCCAGCTGGTGCACTCGGTCCAGATCGTCATGTCTTGTTCGACATCACTATGCCAACCCTCAGCCTGTCTTGCGATACGAACGCTGATGTTGGCTCAGCGATTATTCAGTGGAAGCTGAGTTTTTATGTTGCAGGGAGATAACAACATCTCAAGTTTGTTTCAATCGCTTTATCAGTAGCCCCGAGCTCTCAAGTCTGGGGTGAGTTTCTGACCAGTGGAATAGGCCATAGTAAATGCCTGGGCCTTTGGTGGCAGGCTCGATATCAGGAGAGGTCAGTGGCAGCACTTGCAGTTGAAGATCTAGGCGTGTTTGAAGTAGAAGCAGTTGTGCTTTTACAAGCCTCAGCTGCCAATGTATTCTGTTCTGGCCGCATGCATTGCGCCTGCTTATCCGTGTCTTTAGCTCTAGCTAGCCGGTAAGCAGGCGAGTTGCGGGCCAGCCGCGACCGTAGCCGTGATGGTGGTCCTCGGTGCCTTGCGCCTTTTATCTACTACGCAGTTCCCTGGGATGCTGTGGGGGTGCCATATGTGACAAGCAGTCTAGGCTTGAGGCTGCCATTGCCGGGTCAGTCGTAGACTAGCGGTAATAAGAACTGCGGTCTTCTATCATACCGCCGACATAGCGACGGCATTTCTATAACTCTCATTTGTTCGTATACGATCATTGGAGGGCACCATTTGGTTTCACAACAATCCTGTCCCTCGACCTGGCTGTGTCACTTCATATTCTGGCTTAGCGGTTGAAGCCTTATGTACGGTGCGCAGGTAACGGTTCGCTAAGCACGAAACATGAGGGGTTGTCAAGCCAGAGCTTGCAGACTCGCACATGAGCATACGAGGCTGTGTTGACCAAGACCGGCAGTCGGCAGAGTGTGCGTATCGGGGCTCAGACCCGTAATGGCCATTAATCGGGCTGAGCGTGAACGGGAGTATACATTGCGCATGCGATATGGCCCCTGAAAGTAGACTATCCCAGCCTGCATAACCTCTCCTATCATCTATATTAAAGCATCTGATGGCGATGTGGTCATTGAGACGTACCTCCGTAATTCTTTCACGGGCTCCGAGATCGACCTGCTGCTGAGGATCTGGCCCCAACTATCCGACAACGAGCTGCGAGCAGATCACTGCGAGCGACTCCTAGAGATTTGAACTTCGAGTTTTACAGCATTCGAACTACTTGCTCCTCGAACAGAGAGGCCGCTGCGAACACCGCGCCGTACATTGTGCATGTACGATCGATAGTCAATCATCTACAGTCCGCTTACCTCGATTCCCTCCAGGCGTTCGTAGTGCAGCAGCCCGACTGCAGGGACGGTGGTATCAATATCTTTTCCAAACTCCCCGTCAGGACATGACTCCCGCTGACGGCCACGATCCCGGGTTCCCGGACTCCCTTCGTAAACAGGTCCCTATCGTAGCGCGGGGGTAAGTCGCTAAAGCAGGCAGTGAAAGAGCGCTGTCCGCAACTCGCAACCGGAAGCGACGATGGGCACCCCGGATACGCCTTTGGAGAATCGATGACCGCTTCAGCATGGTGTACCTGATGAAGAATCGCCGCTGGATGGTCCTCTGGACGAACAACGTGATCGATCACCTGCTCGTCGACCCCGCGAATAAAACGGGTGAAGGCCTACGAGCACAATATCTGTCTGTTCAATCGCCGCAATTTCAGCGACGACTGCCCGGTCCCCAGGAAGGTGCTGCGGGAGGCCCTCGAGACACTAAACCCGCTGTTCTTCCCGCCGAACGACCCCGAGGCGCAACAATACCAACATCGTCAGGGTCGGCCTTTCCACGAGCTGGGCTCTGCGGTGAGGGTAATAGCAGCCACCTGGGCTATTACAGGTACTGGCAGAAGTCTCGACCAGCTCGCTGGCGAACTGGAAAAGGAGCCCTATGGCTGGCGACAGTCGATTCCCGAAAAGAACCTGGGAAATCTCAGGGAGTCCGCCACGGTTTGGCTGACGGCAATTGTTGCCATGGTGCTAGCCCTGGGTTTCGGCATTACGTCGACCTATTCGCTGCTGAAGCGTACGGCGTGGCCGTGGCACAATACGACCTCGCGCTTGGTCAGGTATGCTCCGCTCCACGGGCCAATATCACATTGCCCAAGTACTGTTTATAACGGAATTCGGAATGTGTCAAGTCAAATGCAACAATATAGTTACCGGCGGCTTCCATCGAATAGGTGAAGGCACGACGATGCATTCGGCAGCAGCTCTGTTCAGTGTATTCTGTTATGGCTGTTATTGTAGTTGTTGAAGTTGTGTTGTTGATTTGAAAGGTCTGTAAGACGAGGTGGCTCCCAATATCATATATAAGGCCCGGGTGGTTGCACTTGCTGTGAAGCTATTCTGGATGAAACACTAGAACGTTCACATCGCTCACACGACACGATGACACGACAAACATGGAAACTCTTATATCCTCTTCCACTACGTGCTCCCCTTGGGTCTTAAAAAAAGTGATGATCCGTCCCATTAACTACCGATAGGCCTCAGGGCCCGGGTATAATAATCTAAATGGTATCCATCTGATCTTAAAGATATACAAAAAAGCGGGCGTGGGACGACGGCGAAAAGGATGGGGAGTGGAAAAGGAAAAAGAAAACCGGCTATTTTACGATTCGTGATCTCGTCCATGATGCATGCATCCAAAACAGAAGTAACAGACGGCGGCTGGGGCTGCCTCAGCAGAAGGCTGACCAGCCCAGTCCGTAGATAGACAGATCGGGCAACACATATCTAGGTATCTACGCGCTTCTTCGGTCGTCGCCGAAGGCGTACCCGTCCCCGCCCCCGCGTGGCAGCGGGCTCGCGGCGCCGCTGCCGGCTGCGCTGCTGGCCGTCGTGCCGGTGAAGTAGCTCTGGTCGATGCGGAAGATCCAGTCGAGCTTCTCGCGCTCATTGCGCGCCGCGAACAGCCACGTGTTGTCCGTCCCGTAGACGGCGAACACGCCTGCCTGCAGGCGCTCGCTGAGGCCGCCGAGGCCGGGGCCGTGCGCGTTGATCGACGAGGACGCTCCCCGGTTGCCGGCCCAGACGGGCGATACCAGGCCGCTGGCCGAGGATGACGTCCTACGATGGTGGCCCGGTGGCCTCGCGCCGCCGTTTGCCTGCCCGCCCCTGGCCGGCCCGGCCTCATCCCGGTTGTCGTGCCCGTCTCCGTTGAACAGAGCGAGGATCTCCGGCTGGCTGTCGACGCGCGAGTTGCGCAGGCTGACAACGGCGACTTCGTCGCCGTCCGTGACGTTGTGGATGTGGAGGTAGGGTCGCCGCAACTCAACAAACCTCTTGATCCACTTACTCGAATCGTTGCAGGGCACCAACAGATAGCCTCCCTTGAGCACCTTTGGATTTTTCGGCACCCGGATGACGGTGGCAATGAATCTCGGCGGCTCTGTCGACTCTGGCGCGATGCCGTTCTCTGGTGGTGTAGTGTTTTCTGGGCTGAGGATGCGAATCACTGGGTCTGGATGCCGGCGCCAAAGCTTGATGCACCTTTTCAAGATCAACGCTTCACGCTCGTTGTACTCGGGTTCCTGTGGCTTTTCCTCGGGCTCTGGCGGCTCGGTGGGTTCTTGTTCTGGCTCCTCTTCTGTGGATTCCGGCTCTTTGGGCGTTGACGGCCGCGAACTCTCCGGGGTATCGTTCAGCAAGGCGCTGATGGAGTCTTCATCGTCGTCACGTTGATTTGGTGCTGGCGACAGATCCTCTGAGGACTGGTCTTCCTCTTCGACGGGTTTGTTCTTCGGCTCCGGCAAACCAATCTTCTTTAAGTAGAGCTGAGCCGCACCGATCTCGGCAATGCGCACCCTCTTCTTCCATGCGGCGATGTAATCGCTTATCAGCGAGACACCTCGGGGATGCCAGTTGTTCAAGTTCTCTTCGCCTTTCACATAGTCATGCTGGCTGTCCATTCGCCATAAGTCCCCCACTCGCTTGATGGGCGCAGGTCGCATTTTTACGGTGAAAATTGCCGATGAAGAGTGCACAATCCTGACGTGCTGGAAAAGCGACTGGAGCATTGATGCTTGACGGATGTATGTCCTGCCAAGTATCTGGCAACAGATGTTCATCGAAAACTTCATCGGCGCGGCAAGGTTATCGGAACTAACGTCCCAAGACAGAGTCATTTGAACCTTGTACTTGTCTGCGGTTGTTCGGTCCAGGAGAAGAGAGTTATGCAAGCTTGAGTCCCACTGTCCTGATATCGTGGCGCTTCGTGTGCCGTTTGCATTTTGACGGAACGTCGGTTTCGTGCTAAGGCTTAGTGGTATATCAGGGCTCGGTGCACCCATGTCCGGAGTCTTGCCCGCGTGGTCGAGCAGCTGAATCTTACCTACCCTTAGGGACGTTATGTCCTCCCATGGTAACGCATCACCGGAGCTGTGGGTAAGATTGATTGCTATCCGCCGCTGCAGGCCCTGGTGGAGTTGGAAGGTTCCGCCATCCAATTCACTTGTTTGCGTCACCTCCACGGGAACATAATCACCGTTCTCGTTGAGCTCGAGTATCTGAACTCTAGCTAACATATCATGTTTTTCTTCGGTGTGGAAGTGGGATTCGTTGATTCGAGCGCCTTTCGACTTGTTCTCGGCTCCCGGTATAGAATCCCGCATCTCATCCCAACTCAGTAGTTTGTCGAGATGCATGGTAGAGACTTTGGCAAAAATCGCAACCCGGAGACTAACATCTATTGGTCCAAATAGTGGAACGCTCATGCTATGAACGCTGTCAAAACGGATTGGGCCTTCGTCAAAGTCTTTAATCATTTGAGTTGTGGTGACTCCATCCACACCAGGAATGAAGAGCTGAGCGTGGACGTCAGTCCCCTCGCGTTCTGCAAAGCCAACCATATCGTGCATCACGACATTATACTTTAGCGTGCTCGACGGCGCTCTCGCGCTTGAGGGTTCCAAGGAAAGTTTCAAAATTCCAACCGCATGGGAAGTGTAAGGTGACAGGACATCCAATGTGAAGTCTTGCACCCGGCTATCAAAAACGGCCTTGAGAGGGACGTCGACCTCTCCGACTAGCGAATACGCAGGCATGCAAGCTTCGACAAAGGGGTTATCGAACTTGAAATGCTTGGAATATTCAGGCTGGTCCAGATATTGATGCATCTGACGCATCTGTCTCACCCGATCATGCAGTTTATCCAAGCTCCACAGGTGTACGACCGAATTCTTGTAGTCGACTACGCGGATTCCCACGCAGGGCTTCGGGGCCTCTTCAAGGGCAACATCGTCGCCTTCAGAGACGTCATTAAGCACCATGTCGTAGGAGGAGCAACGAGTATGCGCGGCATCAACCACAGTAAACTGGAACGAGACGCTTTCACCAAGTTCTTGGCTCATGATCTGCGCCTCCTTCAAGGTCGCGGCATGCTGAAGAACCGCTTCGGCCATCTTGACATAGTGTCGGCTTCTCCAATGCCCAACAACTTTCTTGGCTATCTCAACCTCCTCCTGGGACAACTTTGGCTTCGCCTTTGGCCGCTTGAGCGGATCCAGCTTCTCGATTTTTGCCTCAAATTCTTTTTTCTGGACCTCGAGCTGTTGCTGCATCTCAGCTTTGAGCTGGACGAGAGTCTCTTCCATCTTCTCTTTCTCCTTTTTGATTTCTTCTATATCCACATTGGCTACCTCGGCGGATTTCAGTTGATCTTCGTATTCCTCTTTCCGCTTGTCCAGCTGCGACTGCATGGAGTCACGAGCATCTCTCAGCCGATCATCAACTTCTCCCGCCCTGGGAGTAGAGGGCATGGTCAATGCTGTGTCGAGCGAGAAGTTATCGATGGTGCCGGCCGACATGTACTTCTCGCGAATAGGATAAGAAGTATTAGAATCTAGATCCTCTTCCCCTTCTCGCTCGTTGACACGCTCCGCGCGAGCTCGTTGGACATCTTCGAACAGGGCGTTTAATTCCTCGTCCGTCAAGCTCTGAAGATTTTTATCGGTGCCCAGAATCGCCCCAGCAGCTTCCCGCCGAGCAAACGACCAATCTGAATCCCGTCCTCGATCTGCCGACGGTGAATCCGGTCGACTCTCCCCGACCTCTGAGCCAGCCTTACTCATAGTTCTGTCGTGGCCGGGCCTCGGCGAGGTGCCCGTACGGTCCAGCTGATTGGCAGTAACGGACTGACGAAGGAGACTTTGCCGATGCTCATCCCGTTCTGCCCGAGCCTCCATAGGGTGATTAAACCTGAAAATGTGGAAGTCACCAAGGATGACCCGATACCCAGAATGCAATCTAGTAGTCTCAGATACTCGCTTCCCGTTGACCATGATCGATGCGCCTTCGTTCGGCGTTACCGTAACAGTGCCGTCCGCGGCATTGTCAAAATAGCAATGGTCGTGGAGAATGCGAGTTCCGTTCAGTCGGATGTTGGCCTGGTGCTCCGCATTGGAATCCACATTCCCCACGGTGGTCCTACCGGGCTTGAGATTGTACACCAAGCATTCCGCGAGGAGAGGGTCATCCGATAAGTTGACAAGATGGGGCATCTTCTTTGGCATATGCAGGCCGACGAAACCTTTCTCAATACTGATACCGAGCTCTTCAAGGGCGGCCTCACGTTCTTTGTGGATCTCCTCCGTCTTTTGCAGCTTTTCCTCCCATGTTTGATTGAGATCCGTCAATAGTTTCTCGCTCTGGCTGAGCTGTTCTGCGATCTCCGCTTTGGACACTTTCTTCACAGTGCCATCGGACGATGTTATGCTGACGATCTGCTGTTCCAGGGGCGTCCCCTCGGCGTAGACTTCGTCGGGCGGAACACTACTAGACCCACCACCGCCAGCCACACCACCGCCCAGCTTGCTCCTTAGCAGAGCCAGCTCCTCTTTCAGCTCCCTAATCATGCGCGCGTTTGCATCTTCATTGACAACGGCGTGGTTCTTGATGCGCTTGGCGGAGTCGGCATATCGAAGCGTACTCAGGGTTTCGTCGAAATTGATGTCCGCAGGACTGATGGCTGCAATCATAGCCGTCATACTGTTGCCACCTAGCGAATCCTTCAGGAGCCATGTCAAGACACTGTCTCGATACGGGACTTGCCCAGCTCCCTTCTTCTTCTTTCCCGTCCCAGTCGAGAGGTCAGCTAACGCCGCTATTACACGGCCAAGCGTCGACAAGGATCTGTTAATCTCGGCACCTTCCTTTAGTCGAGCACCAGTTGCACCTGTCGACGTCGCTCTTTCGGAACCAGCGAGATCCACCAGACTGATTTTGGCTTGCTTCTCCATCTCCATCTTGGTTTCGGCATCGTACTTCTTCTGAGTAAGCATAAGCGTGAAGACGGCATGACTTCGACTAGAGGTCTCGTTCATGTTCGTCGCGGCGACCGTCCTGGCCTTGTTGCCCTCGTCCATCAGGTTCTCGATTTCCTGGAAACTATTGACAACTAATTTGGCCAGATCTTCGACGTAGGGACCGGTAGACGGATGTTCTCGAACTTTGAGGTTGCCTTTCGTCGATGGATTCAGCAGATCCCGCACTCTCTCGTTGTAAATTTCAAGATATGAAACTTCAACAGTGCACTTGGTGGTCTTATCCTCCTGCAGCTGTCCTATCCTCTTAAACATATCCTGGCAGATGTTTGGTATGATACCATGCTCCTTTCCGTACCCCATCATAGAATACGATTTTCCAGAACCGGTCTGACCATAAGCAAAGATACAGTTATTATAACCCTGAAAAGCATTGTCCAAAAGAGGCTTTCCAAGATCGTTATGCAAGTTCTCTTGCCCAGCGTAATTGGGGGCATTTTTGTCAAAAGACCAGTAAGACCTGTCAAAGGCAAAGGTCTTAACGGACGTATCCTTAGCTCCTTTACCGCCACCGTGAGCAGCTTCGGGTGGCGGTGTCAGGATGGTCTGGTTGTCCCTCATCTCCACGATACATTTTGCCCCGCGATCGATTTCTGCGACTAGGGTCAGCATATCCAACCTTTTGACACGGAGAACCAGTCTGTATGGTCTTGGGGTTGCCGGGAGCCGAACTCGGGTAACCAACCTCTGCTATTGAAGGGACGCACCCTCACCACCACCTTGATATTGCCACCGCCGGGGGGAGCCATGGTCGGCAGCTAGAGTCGTGTTCTTAGTACAGATTTCGGGCAGGGAGAAGAGTCGGGAAAAAGGCGCGCGGGTGGCAGCAATGCTAGCGGACCGGCGTTATGAAGTTGTGGTCCCTCGCGAACTTCTGACTGCTCTCTGGGGAAAGGGCTTGGAGGTAGTCGCAATTCGATTTCCCCTTCCGCGATGTGCGCTTAATAATTTCCAACGCATTACCACGAAACTCAACGACCCATTGTATCATCGAAGGGGCGCTCCAGACGGCGAGACGCTAATCGGCGCAACGAGATGGCTCTTAGCGAAGCAAAATGGGGGTTGACAAGACTGGCGGGGAAGGCTACGCCAAACCGCCACGGTTATGGTGGTCGCTTTCGAAAATGACAGGGTCCACCCTGTCGGTCCAAAGTCGCGCTTGCGCAGGAATATGGTACGGGTAGTCGGGGTTGAGAAGAGGAAGCCGGTTGTTGTCTCGGGGGATGGGAGGAATTCGTAGTTATGTTTGGTTTCAACTGTCAACAAGCGCTGGTACTTCTAAAAGTAGATCCCAGCTGATGATTAAATTGGATTTTAAAGGTGGACGTCAGCGGCCAGTGGCAGGCTCGGGCTACACAACGCCAACGCGGGCTGCGCGGTCGCGACTAACTTTAAAACTTTCATGGGCAACCCCACTAATTTCCTCTTTACGACACCCCGCCAAGACGGTTATGTGTCAGCCTAGCAGCTGTTCACCAGAGTCTGCGGCCCGTATCGGGCGATTTCTTGACGGGCAGCGTCTTTAAAGCCGTTCTGAACACCTCCACCATACCCTGGTATTCACATCATCTTCTGTAATGGTAGGTTCTTCTTATCTTCAAATATCAAAGTCTTTTATCCATTTCTTTCTATACCAAGCTCGACTTTTTCGAGCTCTCGCTAGTACCGTTCTATTTTACCCTTTACATGGCCTTCCATCAGTTCAAGCGATTCTACCTAGAACAACGCCCAGCTGCTATCCTTCTGGCATCGCAATGTTACGCAGTAGCCGCCATTTGCCCTGCGTGTCATCACCCCCAGTTGGTCTTTTAGTCCACCTTTCCTAATTGAATTAAGTGGCTCATTGGAGGTTTCCAGGTGAATTGTCCAAGTGGGGGGGGAGTTGCTGAGTGGTGAAACATCTGAAAATTCTATAACTTCTAGGTCGAAGAGGCCCAGAAGCTACCTAACGCCAAGTCGGGAACATATCTACCGCTCTCTAAGCAGGGAATTATGTAACTGATCTTCGAGTTATGAAGACCCGGGTCTGTCCGGCGCTAAACGAGGGACCCAAAAAAATTATACTCATGAATGCTCTTTCCGATCAAGCTTGCCTCGTAGACCCCCATCGTCCAAAAGGCTACCGAACATCGCGGCTTCGAACAAGTAGTTGACCTGCCACGCGTGATGGTTGGCGTGTGCCAATAGCCAAGTCATCTCCAGTATCAGGCCCTCGGAGAAAGCCTTCGCCATGGTCATCTTGAGCGCTTCCGCGATCCCCTCCTCACGCGCCTGATCCGTGACCCCTCGCGAGGCATACTTCACGGGCCCGGTCGAGAGGCACCACCAGAGCATGGCCAGCAAGCTGCTGAATTTGTGGCCCGTGAGGAGCCGCTCGACCGCATCGCATGGGTCGCCCCCGTTGCAGGCTTTCTTGAGCGGCCTGCTGAACCCCGTAGTGCGTAGGTTCTCGTCGAAGACCTCGTCGAAATCGCCCTCGCACTGTTCACCCGGCACCTTGCGCGCCTTCGGGTAACCGAGCAGGGCGCGCCTGCAGAATCTGTGCCTGTCGTTCAGGATGTGCCACGTGTATAGCGTCGCGGACATCCGGGCTACCGGTTCCATCCACCTCTCCGTAAACATGCGCCCGCCGGTGTGAGCGTACGCGTCGTATACTCGTCTCAGTGCGTCTTCCGTCACTATTCCCGTGTCGGTGATGTCGGCGGTGTTCAGGAAGGCGTTCATGATCTCGGAGTTGTCGAGGTCGGAGCCGACATCGACGACGTCCGTCCCGGGAGAGCTGAAGATCATATCGCTCATCACGGCGGCGGGATCGAAGCCGCGGACGATAGTCTCCGCCGACATCCCCATGAGGCTGCTCTCCGAAAAGAAGACCACCTGTGCGCTTCGCCGATCGAGTTTCGCCATCTTCGAGGACAGTTCCGATTTGTACTTGACTTCCAGGTCGATCTTGCCTTTGATATATCTCGCTCCGATGTCAACGGCAGCCCTGCGCTCCGCTCCGGCTGGAGTTCGTACGCTATGAGGGTCGATGTTTTCTTTCCTGATCAGGTCCTCAAACTCCGGAAATACCTTGTGGTAGCTATGCTCGTAATAGAAGACCATGTCGGTGACGTAATTCGAGTATAGCGTTCGAGCATCGTAAGCACCAATCAGCATATTTGCCATACCGCAGCCGAAGATGGCGTCGCTGGTGACCAGAGGTTCCGGCCATTTCTCTGCGCCGAACAGCCGGATGACCTCGTCAGAAGCCCTCTGGAGGCCTTGTCCCTTGCATGGCAGCATACGGCCGGCTTTTTGTTGTTCCTCCTTCCACTTTAGGAGGTCGTCGGAGAGGTGAAGTTCCACCAGGTTCCGTGGTAATGAGTCCCGCCCCCCTCGAAGTTCGTCGAAAGTGCTCGAGATGAAGCCCAAGGCCTCGTTCGTGAGATCATCCAGATTTTCAAGGCGGCCGTCCTTAATCAGGGACCTTGCTTCTGTGTAGCCCGGATGCACTGGGAATGTGATCTGTTGGCCCTTCGAGTGAAGCTCGCCCCAGAAATAAGGAGGAATTGAGCTGTCTTGTAAGGGGCCCTCCGCAGAAGGCCTACGAGCTGGTGAAATGCAATGAGAGGTAAAATTTGCAGTATCGGTCACGCAACCGTTCCCGTCCTCTTGAGATCTGTAGCTTCCCATCTTTTTTTTCGTTCGTTGTCAGTGAGATTCATTGCTTAAGGGGCGCTCAACGCTCGAGCAAGTAGGCGAGGTCTTATACTCACTCGCCATCACCCAGCGCTTCAACGACATCTTCACAGATCCTCAGATCCGCCATTCCGCTAAAGCCGTCTCTTGACCGTTTCATTCATCACAACAGGCAACATTAGGCTGCGCTAGTATGGGCCCCAGTGCACAGTCCCCCCCTGATGTTTTAGTATGTGGGCCCCTGGTATTGGAAGCTCGTGGGATGATTATAGCACCTTGCCTTTTGTATCTGACTACCAGATCTTGGTGCGATTCCGCCTGGAGGCTAACGAAGAAGATACATGGTTTACCGGAAACAGATCGGGATAAGTTACGAGACCCTCATACAATAATACCAGGGGGTTACTGTATACTGCAGCTTATGTAAATTCCAATGATGCTTGCCATATGGAGTGAGCCCCATTAATAAGAATGCCGGATTCAACGGTGAAAAGACTAGAAAGGACGGTGAGGTGGGACACAGTAGGTTCCACCGCCGGGCTCAGGCGCACGTAGGCACACGAAAATTACTATATACTATATCCGCGCTCACCAATTCTGAGCCAATTGTACAAGGGAATAAAGGTTTCGCTCGAGGCGGTCTAAGATAGCGTTGATTGGCCAAGCTTTGATCAACCCACGTGGTTCCCCCTTATACTAATCCCATCCACTTTCTACGCGAGGCTGCCTGCGGGCAACACGGCCGCAGCAATAATGACCCGGTCAATGTGACCCACTCCAAAGACCATTTGCAAGCCGGCCCGCTCTCTGCCCCCGAAAGTTCGGTTCCCAGCAACCGTTCTATGCTTAGGTGGTTAAAGTATTGGTGATTTCTTACGTGTTTAGCAGATGTAAAACATATAAGCCATGTGGGACATGATAGCTTCTTCAGTCTTGGCCAAAATAAGGCCTACCGGAGGCCTTCATTGTGGGGGTTAACAAGGGGGGCCTGTGGCCTGGTGTGCCAAACGCGACGCCAGTACCCTTGGCGATTGTTCGGAGCGGTTTCCATATCCATATCTCATGCATCCCTTCCTTTGGCTGGCGCCATGTAGACAGTATAGGGACCCAGACATTACACCACAAACAATGGCTCGGATTTATATCGCACACCAAGCGTAGGGATCTATGGAGACGGATTGAATTGACGGTCCACAATGAATAGTTGAGACTAATGCAATTAAAACTCCGAAGGAAGATCCCCCAATATGCAGGTACTGGGGAAAGTTGGGGTGAAGGCGTCTAGAAGACTTAGATAAATGTCACTCGAGTGGCAAGCTGGGGTACAACTATAATGCAGCCCCAACAGCCCATGGGCAAGAACCTACCGTTTTTGGAGCACGTAGTCAAGACTACAACTTAATGTTTGAACTCGTCATACCTTGACAGCCTTAGTTGCCAACAGCCAATATTTGTACTTGGTATGGTAAATTCCGCGCAACGGAGCCGATAAGCTTAACTCCACGTTCTTGTCGCCTTCAAGGATGTCACTGTGGAGAAAGAAGTAGCGGTAACCACGGTGAGTGGAGGATACCGATAAGGTACTCTCGGCCTGCCTCGGTCCTCTCGGATGAACATGATATCCGTGGATTCGGGGCTGAACCCGGAAAAGATGGTGTTGAATAAACAACACCGAAGAATAATTCTTCTGTCTTGCGACCTGCGCCGTGGGTGTTGATATCATATATGTTCTCCTAGTCGGTAGTTCGAGAGGGACGGTCAGAGCTCTGGCACCAAATCTTGCGGCTTGCCGGCTTGCCGGCTTGCCTCAATTCTCTCTCACAGTTACGGAAAAGGAGGAGGGGGATATCATGAGGGGCGAACTGTGACGGGGAGGATTATCTGAGATCATTGGCAACGAAGCTGCCAAATGAGACAGGGCGGCGCCAGGGGTCGAAGCAACTTAACCAGGTCCACCGGTTGCGCAATCCTTAAGCAACCGCCAACCCTAACTACCTATGTATTTAACCTTTTTCAAGATGGACCTTTATTTATGTGAAGTTGTCGTAGACAGGTATAACGTCCACATTAAGTAAATTAGACGTTATTAAAACATGTAGCTGGTAAATATGCCCTCGCCCATTTGCCGGCTAAGGGCCTTATTAATATTAACCAACTACCGGGTTAGGATACGGATTCATAAGTGTCGCAGAATAGGGGTCACGTGCTTAGTCATCAAGCCCCAGGGAACAGTAGGCACCCCGTAAGAACGTTATTCCGGGGCTCCCACACTATACATAGAGCTCTCTGGCCACTGCTCTCTAGAGCCCGAACTATCCACGACAATTTACACTTTCCACACCTTGTGTACACGTTCCTAGCGATCAGCCTAACTGTGATAATAAGGAAGTGCATGTTTTACATACAAAATATTAGCAAAATGATGTACCTTTAGATATTTGCGGACGTCTACCAGAAGCCATCTATATGGAGATTTCCCAGGTTCCATCCGTATTTTGAGGTGGCGGTGGACGGCCGAAACCCCAGTGTGACGCTGCGGCGGGATATACATAATACGAAGCATCCTTCAGGTCCTCGTCACAATGTCATTGATAAGATCAATGGCCGCCTGAGCCCTTTCATCTCTTCTCCCCACCTAAGAGTCGAAGGAATGAAATAAGCCGCTCCCCTGATCAGCAACTGCGACAGGCCAACGGTTGGGAAAGTGAAGTGGTATCACCACTGAGGGTGAACTGAAGCTTGGTGCCATTGTTGTCCCATCAGGATGGGCCGAGGCTGACCCTTAATGGGTGTGTTTTGGAATGTTCGTATCGCTACGGCGGCAGACGGCGAAACGCAAACCAGCCATAAGAACCATCTCGTCAGGTATTCTTTCTTCCTGATAAACCCGTCGAGACTGAAAAGACCTGCAAGCTAGCGGCCGATCGTCATTCCCCCTTATGTCAGAGAACGTTACGTAACAGGCCATATATGGTGATCGACTCCGGGATGAATACAAATCATCAATGCTTTAGATAGTGCTTTGAATGTAATAAATATCAAATGTACCGGTGGTAGCAAATTTGCTGTATATATACCTTCACATAGACCGAATATCAAAGCTGGCTCTCTTGATTAAGGATTCCATGTGTCACAGCTGCCCTGAAGCCTTATTCAAGGGCTTCAGAAGTTACTCAGAAGTGGAACGTCTGAGTTAAGACTATTTCAAGGTTTTGGGCGTACGGGCCAAACCGCCCCACACGGGCAAATATGAAGCTTGTTGACAAACCCGGGCCACTTCTGCATTTGAGTTGGGGGTTCCCCTCCTGTAAGTGATTCCTCATCTCGGAGACGCCAGGCCTCGAGTTGCTCACGACCATAGTGGAATCTGTTACGGATGTCAACTGCTTGCCTGGTTCATTAACGACAAAAACGTCGCTCGCACTGAGGCTCTCGAGTATGGCGAAACCGACCGCACCATACACAAAGTCGGCTGCTCTAATCACGTCGGCCGCCTCTTCGAGGGCATAGGGGACACACTACACGGTAAGTTAGGTTGCGCCACACACGTAAAACAGCGTCGGTTTAGCTATACTCGCCAGGAAATGTCGTTCTAAATTTTCGGCAGTTTTCATGAGCCACTTCGACAAGCTTGTGCATTTGCCCGAGGTTTCGTCAGAATCGCGAGCACAAAGAATACCGAGTTCGCCGGCATCGCCCACCAGTCGAAACCCATCTTTGGTTTGTTTCCGGCACTACTCCTCAATTACTCTTAACCAAACAAGCAACCGGTCGCTAACTGGAGTCGCTGGCAGGAACCCAGCTGCATCCTGAGATTTCGCACACGGACCGGGGTACAGATATCCTCGGCAACTTTGCTACTAAGATCTGCAAGGCTAGCTAACTGGGAAATGGAGAACTTCACCGAGAAGGAGGTTATCAGGATTCGCAAGCTTATTGGCGATAAAGCCCAAGTTGTAAGCAGAATTACCCTCATAACCTACCTAGGGTGATGGGCAATCTAACCACAGTTGCATAGATTGGAGCAGTCTCTGGAGGCATTGATACTACAGCAGCTCGGTTGATGAAAGAGACGATTGGTATATCCCCGTGATGGTCATGGCAGGCATTAGGAATGGACCTATCCTTGTGGACACTGGTAAGTACAAGTTTAACTCGCTATACACACAGACACTAATACATACGTTCTCTGTAGATTGATGCGCCTTGACGAGTGCCAGCAGGTTAAGGAGACTCTCCATCAACATCTTAAATCAATCTCACGATTGTAGATGGGGCAGAGCTATTCCTGGGCCGTCTTGCAGGCGTAGTGGAACCTGAGGTCAAGCGCAAGATCATTGGAGAAACCTGTCAGTCTGTCCCGAGACCACCTTTACGGAGATCACAGTCAGGCCCTCGCTCGCAGTACTAACCTGAGGAGTCATTGATCTATTCGAGAAAGAGGCGATCCGAATCGAGGAAGAAGCAAGGAACATCCCTCTTGCCGGCAAGGTGGAATGGTTTCTTCAGGGTACTCTCTATGCCGACCTGATCGAATCATTGAGTTATAAGGTACTAAGTCCCCCCCTTCCCCCCCCCTTTTTTTAATCGGAAGAAAACCGCTTAATTAGGCAAAACGAATTATATTTTAAATACACGCCGAAGGAATGAAAATTAACCTTTGCAAATAGGGCCCTTCAGCCACCATGAAGTGTACGTCAAGGTCATGATCATCCAGTCTCTTTCCCGTGCTTTTCCCACAGACGCCCTCCGAAAAACCAGAACGCATCCTCTCCAATACTCAAGGTTGTGCTAACCATAGATACAGCGCATCACTAGGTCGGCGGCCTTCCGGCTAGATGTAAGCCTCTTTATCGTGTACTTGTATAATCATTAGCTAACTCTGTACCAGGATGAACGGCGTGAGTCAAACTGGGTGACTTTCTCGACAACATGATAACTGACATAAACGACAGCAATCGCAGCTCAAGTCAATTGAGCCCCCCAGAGAGGTGCGGTTTGTACCATTGAGAGAGGTGATCCCTTTGAAGCCCCAGCTGACTGGAACTTCTCAGCTTTCCAAGGACGAAGTGAGTGCCTTCGGCCGCCAACTCGGTATCCACGAAGACCTCGTAGAGTGGAAGATCGCAAAAGAAGAACAAGTACCAGGACCCCGGGTGATGGAGCTGATATCGATGAGCTGCTAAACAAGCCGAGCCGAACGAATCATCAAGACGGCATTAGCGGGTGGGCACGCAGTGAAGCAAGCATACCACGCAAGACGACGCCCAACATTCCTCCTCTCCGTCATCAGGCGGTGGGTACTACTTTACTCCGTATTAGCTCGAAGTTGCTCTGGGGTGACTCGGGAGTCTGAGATGTTACTCTCGGTTTACCTCATCAAGATCTGGCCCCATTCTTGAGGTAGGGCTGCGCCTGCGGCGCAGCTGTGGCTAGGGCTTTAGAACGGACTCTACGCATAAACGGGGAAATTGCTGAGGGCAAGATTAGAGTAAGCAATGGTCCGTTGCAATAATACACATTACATTCGGCCGTGAGGCGAAGTCTGTTCGAAGGCCTTAAACACAGTAGAGCCTAACCGTAACCCATAACAGTTACGCACCTCACCCGGTTTAAACGTTGAAAATGGGTTACCTAGTTACTTGTGTTTGAAGTTATGTATCAAAAGCTATTGTAGTTACAGAAGGCTTTAGGCACAATTATGAATAACGGCGGCTGCGCGGAGTTATCTACGAATTCAATCTACCTAAACCCCACTTGTATTTATTGAAAAGCCACCAACCATCACCGCAGACATGGATGGCCCTATCGCTGTGAAGAAACCGTTTTGAAGATGAAAGAAGCTGCAACACTAGGTCTCGCTGATGACACTCAAGCCCACCAACGCATTAACTCTCGGGCCCTGGGAGGTGAAGGAAAGGTCGTCGAGAGCGAAGCTTTAGACCCCTATTTCGTAGCCTTGCACATAGGAACCAACCCGTATACAACTTACCGAAGCAGTTAACATAGTAAGCCCCAATAAATTTCCGCTCTTCGAATTCAGTAGGAAACAATAACCATAATATCGTAATAATATCGGAGTAAGCACCATCATCAGTATGTCCTTATTTAGCGTGCGTGATTGTTGCCATTTCCCGCTGCGGTGCTGCGTGTAAGAATTATGTTTTACATGATCTACCTTATATGGTTTGAACAGAGCTGACACACGCGACGAGAACATAGAGTCCCCAGAATCGACACCACGCCACTCTTTACCAAACGGTCTTTGAAGTCCCGCGTGTAACTACCCGAAAGCCCAGCCAATTCGCCTGTCTATCCACAACACCAAGTCGAGATCGCCGTCGCGGCGTCTCAAAACCATGCAGAGACTTCTCATTAGATCCGCAATCCCAGTCTATAGAACGTCATAGCAGATCCATATATCGCACGCCATAGGGAAAACAATCCGCTCCAAAACAACTCCGTAAGATGACAAGACGCTTCCGGCTCTGCACCGCCGCGTCATCTAGACTTTGAACCTAAGATTAAAGAATGGTACTCAATATAAACCCTGAGAAGCCTAAGTCAACCTTCCAACTCTAGTAGCTGCCCAGCCTCCAAGACGCCGACGACGTCGCTCCCGTCCTCATCCACGACAGCGACGACCGAGAGCTGCTCGTCCGCGCCAACCCCTCTAGGCGGGTTCCGGCTGCGGTTCCGCAGCAACAGCACATCGCGAACCCACTCGGCCGCCCGCGGGACCGGCGTGTCCGCGCGAACGGGGATCCAGTCGGCGCACCTGACGACGAGGCCCGGTATGGCGGGCCCGCCCAGTGGCAGCTGCGCGACCTCGAGCGCGCGCACGCGGCCCGGTGACACGACCCCGTCCCGGTTCCGGTCCCCGTCGTTGCCGACGGGAACGCGGACCCATCCGCGGCCGGGTCCCGAGCTCGAGTCGAAGGCGGCCTTCAGGACGTCTGCGCCCGTAGGCTGGGGCTCCCGTACTATCGTCGCCGCCGTCGATTCCGTCGGCACCGGCGTGGGGCGGCGGCAGCGGCACGACGGGATCTCGCGAAGCGGGACGGCGAGGTCCCGTACCCGCTGGGGCTTGTTGGGTGATCGTGGCAGGGGCGGTTGTGGCAGGGACTCTTTCGTCTGCTTGAGTGCCGCGCCAATGGCCCCACCGGGATGGTTCCGCGCGAACACGGAGGGGACGCTGCCAGTGTGCAGCTCTTGGGCGGTGGCGACGGCGAGGGCGTCGCCAACCGCCAGGGCGGCGGTGGTGGAGGTGGTGGGCGCGGCAACACCGAACGAGACGGCCTCGGGCTCGTGGATGGGCGCCGGCAATAGGACCATGTCGGGGCGGCGGCGCACGAGCTCGCAGTCGTCGGGGCGCCGATGGGAGGTCAGGACGATGGTGGGCAGGGCGGGATCGATGTGCGGGAGCAGGGCGAGGAGCTCCGGAGTCTGGCCGGAGAAGGTGATGAACATTACGGTGTCGCCGGGGCCGACCATGCCGAGGTCCCCGTGCAGCGCCTCGGTCGGGTGCAGGAAGTCGGCGCGCACCCCGAGACTGTTGAATGTCGCGACCAGCTTCTTTGCGATGTGGCCCGACTTACCGACCCCCGTGAGCACCAACTTGCCCCTTTCCCCCTGGGTCCCTTGCCGCGTGACGGCCTGGACCGCGGAGTTGAAGCCGGCGCCAGCGACCCGGTCCGTCTCGTACAAGCGCACAAGGTTCCGGAGGGACGTTGCCTCCGTATTGAGCACGTGGATGGCGGTAG
Source organism: Monosporascus sp. 5C6A (assembly GCA_004155035.1). Classification (NCBI taxonomy): domain Eukaryota; kingdom Fungi; phylum Ascomycota; class Sordariomycetes; order Xylariales; genus Monosporascus; species Monosporascus sp. 5C6A. The sequence continues at coordinate 186,122 of QJOB01000055.1, read as the reverse complement.
AGAGCCTTTGGCTGGCTAGCGCCCTGTTGTTCCCATTGTCGTCCGACGTCAGGGGCTTGGTGTCGTCGAAACAGAGCTTCTCGATTGGAATGCTTGGCCCCTCCGCACTCGGCGTAAGTGGGGACGGCGGCGATGGGGGCGGGGCCGACGGCCGTTTTGGGAGCCCCAAAAGATAAACCTCGCTATTGTGAACGGGATGGTGCTCGACCATTGTGACCAGCCTCGAAGAACCGGCGAAGGAGAAGAACGAGGTCGAGGAAAACCCAGCCTAAACGCTCAGGAAGTGTCAAATATATCTTATAGTGACAGTGCTCAGCGCACCGTATTTGGAGAGTGCACCATGGGCTCAATTGGCGATTCTGGCTATGATGGACATCTGGATCGTTCTTCGCCACAATATCTCTCCCAATGGTGCACGCGAATTCGAAATCGGCGTAACCTGGATGTGGGGCGAATAAAGAAGGGAAGGAAAACGGGGAGAGTGGTAAAGAGGACAAATATTTAAACGGTGATACTAGGGACCCATCACTTGATATGTCAATTGCAAAGGGAGCCTCGAAAGAGAGGGAAAGATAGCTCTAGAGAAAATTATCATACTAAGCCATGGAAAAGAGAAGTCCATACAGGATCATCACGGGAAGCTAAATCATAACGTAGCAAATCCGAGACGAGCCGCTTAAGACCGCAGCTAACGGTTACCCACCATCAGTTATCACCAGTACATTAGTAATTATATAAATTCGGGACTAAGGGATGCCGGTACTGCCAGTGTCCAATCCGATGAATCATGACAAAGACGCGAACGGACCACGAGGAGCATCAGGTAAGTAAATGGTGCCAGGTACTCAAGTAGGTAGGTAGGTATAAGAATGGACTTCGAGTTGTGATAGGCATGGTGTGGATGGTGAGATCTTGCGCGATTTTGACTGGCCGGGAATGCTCAAGTTAGGCAGACCTGTTAAGTAACAGGTGTTGCCGAAACGCATACCTACCATATCTTAGCGTCGATGGCGGCCGAACAGATCTCTTGGTTGCCATCTGGCGCTTTTTCTCTTCTAGCTCTAACAGGTAACTGGGAGTTGATGCTGCAACTTCGGTGATGACCCGCATGCCGATTCCATCAGGAGGGGCACCGCCGAGCATTGCAGGGTTTAAGGCCTGGCTCTCCGTACTGTGCTAGTCTAGCACGGGAGTTTCGAGCGTGTCAGACGCTGAAGCCATCACCAGAAGAGTGCACCGGGAACCACATAAATGGCGAGAGCTTTATAAGCCACGCGTGAGGATCGGGGCTCGCTATCGGGATAACTAGATGTAGAGACAAATTCGGGTTCGTCTGGACATAGATGCTGCCTGGTGCAAGATCCTCGAACGGCCGAGGTGGTTATCCTCTGCCGTAGTCCACAACGGGAAAATGGGTAACTCGAGAGGCGCTCGTGCAGCTTGCCGAAGCTATCGGAAAGCCCGGGGTCTATTGGTCCCTATATTTAGTTGAGCATATTGTCTGGTTAGATGGGATCTCCTTGTAGGACGCAGGGTTCTGCAAGCAACGTCTAAACGAGCACCACAGAAACTCCCCCGCATTGCAACATCGTGGTGACGGAATGGTGCTCTTTATTGGAAAACGACTTGCACCCGCACCTCACTCAGCGAGTTATAATGGTGGGAGTATAGGTTTTACGCTGAGCATACCGAGAAGAAGTCTTGCTTGTGCAAACCCGTATCAGCTATCACCAGCTAAGGCACTTGTGTATATGTGTGTGTGTGTGGTGTGTGGTGTGTGTATGTGGGTAGCTGCATGTGATTCGCAGCGATGGAAGCATCAAACAACGGTAGGATCTTCGGTGGCCCTCCATCAGCCATCAGTCATTCAAATTTGCTGTAGGAAATGGCAGTGTAGATAAGATAACCTGACCGCCAATTCATTACCATTGCAGGGTTGGTTACGTCGTATTGGTGGTTTCCAGGGAGGAGAGGTTTCATTGTACAAGTACAATATGTTTTATGTATATCATCTATCGTCTCTCGGGGTCTGTATGTATCCCGTTCTCGAAGCGGAAAGGGGGGGGAGCAAGCAAGCACATGCGTGTGCCTGTCAGTACGGTACTTTCGTGAAAGTTGATAAGGTTGTGGGTTAGTTATCCATTGCTCGTAAGTAGAGCTATGGAACCCCGTATGACGCACACCCGCTATCGATACCTAGTCTAACCGCTAAGAAGCCGTGCAGGGTTGGCAACAGCCCTTCCCTGATCGGTACAAATGCATCTCCAACTAACTTATCCTCTAACCTTAAAGCCTGCTTAGACCTAAGCTGAAGCCTACCAATTCCTCTTCGTCCATCATTCTTACCACCATTTAAGTAGGTAGGTAGGAAAAGCCCGCCACCTACCTATATACGGAGACCCAAGATCCGCACCTGTATTCTAATGACGATAACTGCTGCTGTTTTGTGGTAGTCTAAGAGAGAGAGAGAGAGAGAGAGAAAGGGAAAAAAGCAGAGAGAAAAACGAACAAAATTCCAATCATGACGCGCCCAATCGTTTATGGTATCGCGCTCGGCGTCTTTGTCTGCAGTACGTCATATCTCAGTCTCCCGCATCTCAACAACCCGTCGAGCGTTGCACTCATCTCCGCTTCCACCCTTGGAAAGAGAGGGATCGGACAACGCTGATAACCAGGAAATGCCATCGAGTCTCAATCATGTCTTTTACTATTTCAATGTTCACAATTGATATCCTGTCTCCCCCCTCTTTAGCCCCTGCGCATGATGGCTTCAAGATGGGCATATTCCCGCTCAGCGACGCCCCACAGCAGAGGGGTGGCTACCCAACTAATACATAAGCTACCTAGAATAAACTAACATGCCCATCCCTTGAACAGCGACGGCGATGACGATCGCCTCGATCACGACGCCGCACTGGCTCTCGTACGTGGTGACGGCCGACAACTCGGGGGCCACGTACCGCAAGGACCTGGGCCTGCACGAGAGCTGCTCGTCGCTCGACGACCCGCAGTGCCGGCACTTCCCCGACGACGACGACTGCCGCGGCGACCAGTTCTTCTGCTCCATGTGGCGGTCCAGTGGCTTCCTGCTCTCCTTCGCCACCATCGTTGAGCTCGCGACCCTCATCACCTTCATGGTCGTCATGGCTGGTGGTAAGTACAAGCGCGAGACGGGCTGGAAGCTCATCGGCGCGTTCCTGCTCGCCGACGCCGCCGTCGAGTTCGCCGGAATGGGCATAGTCGTAAGTAGTTCGGGTCCTTTTTACTCCCCACTCCTTGTCTGAGGAAGAGAGAAGGGGAGAGAAGGGGTTGGGCTTTTCTCTGCTTGCCCCTTGATGGGGCTCCGTAAGTAACAACGCGTGCTGACCATCCCGGGCTATTATAACAGGCCTACCTCTTCAACAACGACGAGCAGTTCGCCCTTCCCGGCTGGAGACTGTCCTCGTCCTGGATTCTGTGCACCGTGAGCGCGGCCGTGTCGGTCCTGATAGCGTTGGGGCTATGGGCCACGGCCCAATTCCTGCCGCCGGAGGACGACTACGAGTATCTCGACGATCCCGAGGACCCCATCGACTCCTAGAGCGATGCTTCTGCATATACTGAGTGCCATGAAGCGCAATGAGGGTAGCAGAGAATAGTTCCTCAGGGCCCCCTACCCGCCGCGCTCGCTCTCATCACCACAGGAGCGGCAGATGGGCAGGGGGCGCTTCGAAACCTGCGTCATGAATATTCTGGGGAGATGGTCTTAATGTCTTGAATGTCCTTTGGTTTTGGCAGCATCCCTTTGGCGGTAGGCTTCTACGTATATAGGGGCTGCGGCGTTCCGGGCGTGGGGGTTGCTTTGGTGGGTTTGCATGGTACGGGCATATCGCTCTGCATGGCATTGATTCCCCATCACCAGCTATCACGGCTTTCACATATGTCATACTCATGATCTTGCGTAACAAGGGGCCACCGATAAATGTGATATTGTGGTGAACGGAATAGTTACGTTTGCGCTCAGAATACAATTTTATAGCCATTCAATTGAACCCTGGTATCATGGTCATAAATCTAACCTTGGGCAACCAACCCCTGCCGCAAATACTTTTATCTGCCAAAACTCCTTGCGTACTACCACCGCAGTGAGACTGATCGCCCATGAAATTAAGTACTCTCTCGGATATCCTCCAGCGGGAATCACACAGATTACCCATCTCTGTCTAGTCATCATCCGAGCTATCTTCCGACTCGGATTCGGATTCGGATTCCGAGTCATCCGACGATGACGACGAAGAGGAACTGCTGCTGCTAGTAGACGCCTCGGCTCCCTTCCGCTTGGGGTTGTTGGGCCTTTCCGGCCCCTGACGGTCGTCGTCGTCATCCGAAGAAGAGGAGTCGGACGAGCTGCTGGACTCCGACTCGGAGCTGCTGCTGCTGCTGCTGCTCTCGTCCTCGACCTCGCCCGCCGTCCGTGCCTTCCGCAGTCTCCTCCGCTTGACGCGCTGCTGCGAGCCGTCGTTTAGCTGCAGGCGCTTGCCGTCTTCCGCATCGGCGTTCCCGTCCCCGTTCTGGATCGTCGTACCACCGCCGGAAGAGTTCGAGGAGGAGCTGGTGCTGGCCAAGGTAGTCGACGCCGTGGATGCGGCCTCCTCGTCGCCGTCCGCCAGCTCCTCCAGCACCGTCTCGGCGCGCATGCGCTTGACGACGCGCCGCTGCATCTCCATGTCCGTCGTGCGCAGGACGTAGTCGACCTCGTCGAAGCGGCGCTCGCCCGGCGCGCGGTCGCGCCCCAGGAACGCCGCTATGACGTCCTCGTACTCCTTCTGTTTACGTTGCGCCTGCGCCGCTGCCTCTTTGTCGTTCTTTTTGTTGTTGTTGTTGTTGTTGCCGTTGTTGCTGGCCGCCGCCGAGAAGCCGTCGGTGCCCTGCTCCATGTCCCGCGCCCTGATGCCCCGGGCCAGCTCCCGTAGCCGCGCCCGCACGCCGCCCTTGAGCCCCCGGATGTAGGCGTAGAAGACGCCGATGTCGACGGCCGGGATAGTCGTCTCGTCCGCGAACACCTGCTCCAGCAGCCGCGTCTGGTGGTTCTTGTTGAACTTCCAGCTGTCGCGAGACGTGTGCCACTGCCGCAGGTACGCCAAGGCCGGCTCTAGATTCACCGGTCCCTGCTTGCCTGGCGATTTTGAAGCTTTCGCGGCAGCTGCGGCGGGAATTGCGGCAAGACCAGCTCCAGAGGCTGACTTCGGTTTTGTCGGCTGCTTGGGTTTCTTAGAAGCAGCGGCCTGAGTCCCGTTTGCTGCCGCCGGCGTCGGAGACTCCGTGACCTCTGCTGCGAACACCACGGACTTTTTTGACGGCCTTGGTGTCTGTACTTCAGGGAGATCACTCCGAGCCTTTTTTGCTGAATGGTCAGACTTGAGAGCTCCAGATGGCTTCCTTTTTGCGCTGGCGCTGCCATTGACTTGTTCCCACTTTTGGGGCGCAGGAGCAGAAGCATGGGGGGGCGCAGCGGCATCTGTGGTGGGGGCAGTCCTTGTATGGCTCTCACCGGATGCAGATTTTAGTTTGAGACCCAATCGTTTCCAGGCCGGAACTCGCGGCGCTGGCGCGTTGCCAGTAGACGTCGATAGCGTGGAGGACGACATGATGACGATACAGGGGCGATTCCCCTTGTGCTAGGCTTCAGGCGCAATTGTCTCCCTGCTTTGACCACTGGCCCGGCTCTGATTCACGTCGTGTCTCGGTGTCTCCGGAATTGGTCGAGCTATATCTTTGCGAGACTTGCCGTCGTGAGACGGGGCTGCAGCAATGAGGGGAGAATGCTGCAAGGCCTGATCCCCTAGAATAAATATCGTCTCTGAATTGTCCAGCGAGCCAAACGCGAATGAAATCGTCTGCTGGATGATCTTATGGCGAGACTTTTTAGGTGGAGAAGCGGTCCGCCCCCAACCTATCCCGTCAATGGGATTCTGGACTTCCACCCTAACCCAAAGCTAGACTCATCTTAAAGTGGGAGACGGCACCCGGTGCAATGAAACTCCGTCATATCAAAGTCAAGAGGTCCTCATTCCTCCAGTTTGAACATATACTCGTATAAAAGAACAGTGTTCAGTCACCGACCTGTTGAACTCCCTTATGCACCATACCTAGTAAGAATCGTCGGTCTAATATATACTCGGCAAGTCGGTGTCTGCTGCTGTAACATCGCTTATCTGAATAGTAACCCCGCGCAATCGTTAATTGCATGTATTCAACTACATATCTAGTAGCTAGTAAATGCCTATATGCATGAGCGTGAGCCGGTACCTATGATATCAGGTACCTAGTATCACTGGTGAGGCCCGTGCTCTCTTTAGGCAAGCTCCAGCACTCGCGTCCCCGTTCAAGCTCTCTGGGGGGAAGGTCCAAGGCTGAAGCTCAATGTTACTGCAGGTTTAACCAACATCTGCAGCCTCAACCTCAATATCAACATCGACGTTCGCACGCCACGACCGCCTCAAGTGCTTTCACAAGCTGTGATATATTCTCACTTAATAAAAGCACCCCAGGCCTGTCTGCTTTCTCACATATCACGTCTTCACCATGTCGAGTACGTTCAACCTACGTACCCACCACTGCTTTCTGACTCGTTTGCTGTATACGGCTGACATGTGTTTTACTTAATAGGCAGCGGCATAGACCGGCATATCACCATCTTTTCCGAGCAGGGGAGGCTTTACCAAGTCGGTGCGTTGCCCCCAATCCCATTTCAAACGTCCATCACCCACATCATACTCTGAGAAGATACCCGCTTCGCAAGACGGATGGTAGATATTCGACAGGAAGTCCGCTGACGGTGGACCGCATGCAGAATATGCATTCAAAGCGATCACCGCGGCAAATATTATGTCGATAGGTGTCCGGGGAAAGGATTGTGCAGTTGTTCTTTCCCAGAAGAAGGTTCCCGTAGGTACCCCGAGTTGTTGCTCAGCTCTGCTGCGCAACGTGACCGCGCCGAAGCTGACGCAGGCTACCAGGATAAACTTATCGATCCTTCTTCCGTGTCACACCTCTTCCAGATTTCGCCCTCGGTTGGCTGCGTGATGACGGGATCTATTGCCGACGCTCGAGCGTTTGCGCAGCGGGCGCAGGGAGAAGCTGCTGAGTTCAGATACAAATATGGATATGAGATGCCTTGCGATGTCTTGGCCAAGAGATTGGCCAATATCAGCCAGGTCTATACCCAAAGGGTTCGTAACCATCTCTTTCTCTCCTGCGGGCTTTGGCTTGAATCCGTTGGATCCGCTGACATTCGGTGCGTAGGCTTACATGCGTCCTTACGGAGTGGCGACTACGCTGATATCTCTCGACTCGGAATTCGGCCCCCAGCTGTTCAAGTGCGACCCTGCCGGCTACTACGTCGGTTATAAGGGTACAGCTGCCGGTCCCAAGCAGCAGGAGGCTATCAACCACTTGGAGAAGAAGCTGAAGAACAAAGATCGCGCCGAAGGCACGTGGGAGGACGTTGTCGAGTTGGCCATCACCACTCTTAGCACAGTCCTCAGCATGGATTTCAAGAAGGGCGAGATTGAGATTGGCATCGTCGGTGGCCCTCGTAGGGATGGCAAGGAAGGGACCGACCCTGGGTTCAGGACGCTCACGGAGGATGAGATTGACGACCGGTTACAGGCGATCGCCGAGAAAGACTAGAGGGCAAGACGGCTAAGGCGCATGGCCATGCATCAGCCAATGAAGCTGGCTAGTCCAGGGATGAAGTCTATTCCATGGGCACGGAGGCCGCATGATATATGGACCCCGGGTAGGCATGGACCCCAGGTAGGCATGTACCCCACAAACCCGTGTATTGCCTGGGACGCTTCGCGGTATCCCGTAGAGAGAACCCCTATCAATGGGATATATGATTTCTAAGCAACATCTGAAACCCTTCATTCATGTTGCGACTGGGTTGGGTGTAAAGTGTGATGGTCTACAATATTTTCAAAAGGTGAATAAGGGCTTCCTGGATTGGAGTCCTCAATTGAGGCTTTTGGAAGAGCGCACTAATGGTCGAAGAAGTGTCGATCTGTGAGGCAGCCGTTGTCCGCTCGCGAACTGCGGACGATCTATCATAGCGGGCGTGCTTTAGGGTGCATCCGGATGACATCAAGTGGTACCGTTTTTGGAAGCACCATCCGGCCTAGAGCGAGTGGCGACCGAACCAAGCGGACATCAGGACTACACATCAGGACAAACCCTCTTAAGCCGGGACCGTGGGGCTGGGACTATTCACGCCCAGCCCAGATCAACAGGGTTCCTGCGTGGGTGGATCGCGTAGCCGATGGTTGTACCAGGCAAGCTGGAATCATAGGGCTCCAAAATTTATTGTAATTCTATGTTCCCGTTTGTCCTGATGACGGAATGAGATATTGGAACTGCAAGCGCCCAAGAGCAGTCGTTCAAGCCGAAAGGGGGCGGGGAATGTGGGCACGGCTTCAGCTCATGCGGAAAGCGTGGCAGGGCTAGAAATTCCTTTTTGCCGCCCTCTCATTGGTCCGGCGATATCTTGCACTATATCCCCAGGCGCGGCAGGTTGGGCTGCAGCGTAATTTCATCCCCATCTCATCTCACCTGAAGAAACCCTCTGCATGTCCGATTGGGGTTTTAGCTAGCCTGTAGCATGCAGGTGGCGTCGCTGAAACCCACAATGCCTTGTCCCTCCTAAGCCAACTTCTGCCATCTTCTATCATAGTAGAGCCGCTTCTCCTCCAGGCCCCTGACCTGTTGCTAAGTGCGTTCACCTTGGGACACTGGGCGACCTATAACATTTCCCCAAACGTCGGCTTTGTCCTCATCTGACCCAAAATGACGATAAGTTGAATATTGTCCCTGGGTTGAGCTGCAGCAGGGATGCTAGATGGCGGCGGCAGATCGATGTTAGTCTGCTGCATGCGTGCCAGGGGGGGAAATGTATGAGGGCTTCGTCCCAAAACCGTGGATAACGGGTGAACAAGGCCGAGATATTCCAGCTCTGTCAGGATCTCAAGGCTTTTTGAGCTCGCTGCCTGATCGTTGCTAAGATGCTCGATATGGTGTCCGATTCGTTAAGGCCTGTGGTCTCTGGGAGGGAGAAGATGAGTGCAGCGGTCAGAGAGCGTAGCTGACTCCTTTTTTCCTCTCTCTGATGACTCGCGCCCTCTGGCCCTACGGGGCTTTCTGGGCATGAACTCCCGGCCGGCTTGGAAGACACCTTCATCGGCTTCTATTTCCGTAGCATTCGTACAAAAGCCAAGTATGATCGCCTCCCGCTAGACAGCGCCATCATGAAGTCTGTACTCGGATATCACCAACGAGAAGCTCCAAACTTCCGCAGCCTTGCCGCTCATTGGCCCTTTCGTTCTCGTACCGAGCCCTTATACTGTATAATCTAAATCTCGAAGACTAGGTTTTTGCGGAGCCTTCTTCGCGCTTCCCTCTTCTTTGTGGTAAAACAATCAAAGGTCCCTCTTAATACGGTAATCAATCCTCCGAAGCGTAGCTTCCAAACAATGGATGGCCGTAAGTAGTGCAGCCCAGAATAATGTCCTCGTTGACGACCAAAACCCGGGGGGCGGCCGCCCGGCGCCCCTACGAGAATCACCCACGTCCCTAACAACCCCGAACCAGTAAACGAATACAGGACGGCACGGGTCGCCCAGGTCCTCTCCGACTTCCGAACACTGCAGTACTACATCGCGGCGGCGCCGGTAGACCCGACGAACCCCGACGACTACTATACGGAGGGCTGGGCGGCGCTGCGGCAGTGCGCGCTGGACGGCCAGCACATCCTCAACGTCTCCGCCGACGTCACGGTGCCTCAGGCGGCGGGAGGCGAGGACGAACAGGCGAGGGCTGAGCTCCAACAGTGCGTCGCCTCCTACAACCCACACTCACACCCTCCACAGATCCCCATCGTACTCCTTCTCTGGCAAGACAAACATGCAGACGAGGCGAATACAAAAGCCCTTAACAGGCCGCTCCTCACCTCCGAAGATACTAACCCGTGATTCGAACCCCCGTGCAGAGTCCTCCTAGACGCCTATGCCCGGAGACACGAGGCGCAAAAGATTTACCTCCGGCAGGCCGCGGCACAGCATTGGATCGAGTACCGCGAGCATGTCCTCCAGGGACAGCAGCCGAGCTCCGCCCACCGGCGGCAACTGAGGGCCTGTGACGAGCGGCTGCGAGCGGTACGAGAAACCATCTTTAAACCACCATCCACTTCTCCCTCCCTAGCACCAAAGATCTCCCGTCCACTATTCTACCCCTGGTTCGCCTATAATAACACACCATGATATACGATACCTCGACCCTCTCCCCCTATTCGAGTTATCATGTGGACAATGCTGCTGACTAACACTTGCGACGCAGGAGCTACGACAGATAACAGATGAGGCTATCTACGAACAACTGCGGAACTCGGACATAAGCATGGGTCGCTGGACGGCCGAGGACCCGAGTCTCCGCACGGTGCTGCGCTGGCTGCGGGCGCGGCCGCAGACGACATAAGTTGCTTAGGTCCCAACAATCTCATAACATTTCGGCATATTTTCCACATTCGACGAGCGGGCGTTGACGCCGGACATGACGCAGCCCACAAGCCGCCGGGATGGCTCGGGAACGGGACATGATGTACCGGTGGCACGAGACACACGGGGCCCCAAAAGATAGGGCTATGGCTAGACTTCATACACATCACGATATTCCATCATTATACTACACCCAAGGCATGCGTGCGCCTTGGTCCATTATCAGACCGTAACTGAGATCGCAGAGAGACGGACACCCAAGTTTGCTGTTGTCTAAGAGGAGAAACAGACTGTGGCGGACAGACCCCAGGAGGGATCATCGGGAGAGTGGCGGGATGCCTGGCGCAATACCACACGTGGTGTTATCACATGTTACCAAATCTTCCTTGTATATATATAAGTTATACGGAGATAACACCGTATTAAAGGCATAAGACTGCCGTGGATTCTGTGCAACAACTTCTTATGCGTACTTGAATCGACAGTCCCCGAACTTCGGGCGTGCCCCTTACTAAGCCTTCGACCGCGTATAAACTCGGGATACGCACTCTGTACCCAGGTGGGCTTTGGTGACTCGAATTACCTAGGCTCTGATTACATCTATTGGTACTCCAGTCTCTATTAACCAGTCAAGCATGCCCGAGGCACAGTCGCTCCCGTGCAATGACCTAGCCTAGTCCCCCATATGATAGTCGAAGACATCGATGCCGACACTTCCTAACCCTTGAACCCGGAATACCGAGAAACCCTTTCTTTAGGCACGAAGAGTATGCTCTACAATACGACTCTGGCAACCTGCTAACATCCAACATTCCTCCCCAGAGCCACAAGCGTCGACACAGCTTGGTGGTCACCACAAGGCGTTCGGGGTTGATAACCGACCTGCTGCCTAGCCCGCGAAGGAACGACTGAGATTCTACGGCTCCGGACTGACGGTTGGTTCGCGGACGATTACGCAGCTACGACCCATGAGACGGCGTAACTTTGAGAGCTGTGTCGTGGCTCTAGATGTCGATATGGCAGGAGTTGCGCGATTCCAGGCGTCCATCTCCCCGTCCATTACGGACGGGTGCGCCAGCCCGTCGCGCAGCCTCGAGGGCAACTAGTCGCCGACTACCTGTCATTTCAGGTGGTCCGTAAGCCTCAACAATATCGCCGGTATTGGGAGATTCAACACATCTTCAGCTGTGATGCTGGCGAAGAGGCCCCGTTCAAAGATTCGGGACACCGCCAGCTGAAGCAACTCGGCAATTTGTGGGGGGGGGGCCTGCCCTCAACGGTGTCACCCACCGTCCATAATCAATCAGCTCGCTGGAACAGACGCACTTAGACCTACGCTGCCGGGTGCCCCGCGCCGACACGTGGCCGCCGTGCATAACGACGCCGAGCCGGCTGACTGGCTTACTGACTAGCGGATGAGAATAGACGAGGATGGGGACTCGAAAATGGATTTGCAATAGATAGCATGCAGTAGCGTCGGTTGCCTCATTAGCGAACGAAAAAAAGAGACGTCGACGCGCTACTACATATCTACTTAGCAAGCTAAACAAGGGGGAGCCCAGCCGGTCATCATGCGCGGCTGACATGGCTTGCCCTGTGTTCGCACGTGTTCGCCACACTCTATTGATGCGCCTCTGCTCAGTGATAACTTATTTAGGGTTCGGTTCGCATGCACGTCCCAGCCGCTTGGGGGCTCCGACGGGACCTGCTTATTATCGGGCAGCCGCTGCGACGGTGGAAGCCTCCGTCTGCGCCTGCGCGGCTAACTTCCTCAGCTGGCTGCAGAGCGAGGAGGCTTTGCTCTCTAGCAGGTCGGCTCTCGCTAAGCGCGCCAATTTTTTCCTCTTTGCACGCGACCTCGGTAAGAGGGCGAACGCAGACGGTATTTATTGGCGATAGTTCTGTTGCATTCCGCTTATTATTGATGCGCCTAAGTTTCTTCTTGCTGATGCAGAGTAAGTCTTCTATACCCTATCCGTAGTGGAGACGATACGAATAGAAAAGCCAGTGCCCAGGTGTATGGTCGCCTGGGCAGCTGGAATTCGAGGCGCCGGGTTCTATCCGATCCTGCTCGGTCTGGAGAAATAAGAAACCCCGCTAGGTTCAAGACGGGACCCACCAAAATACTAAATCCGAGTTCCCCAGATGCATCTAACAGGTCTCGACCACGCAAACGAGGTGCAAAAAATTTCACCTACTACCTACAGCAAGCTGGATGAGGATTTCATTCAATCTGAAGATCCGGAATACGCTTGGTTGCCCCGAGAGTAGACTTGTAGGGTCGTCTCAGCTTCAGAAAGGGCGCATAATGTACTGGTAAGTCCCAAGGTGACATCTCAAGGACCGCCATCTTCTTTGCATCCAGCAACTCTCTGCTCCCGTAGTGCATGGATTCACTCGGATGGCGGAGATCAACCGTCTGTCCTCTAGCCAAGTTCTCTTCCTGGACCATCTCTCACATACGATGGACAGACTCTCTTGGCTCGGACCACATTCACATCCGTACACCACATATTATTTGCATCTCTTGAGAACCAGAACCTCTTCAACATGACTACCTGTAAGGTCTGCGAGGACCCTCTGACGCTCCAGGTGGAGGATGAAGAGACTGAGCAACTGCAATCGGTGCCCGATGACTTGCGTCTGCCGTGCGGGTGTCATTTCCACTGGCAATGTCTCCTTGATCGGTCTACCGAAGTTGCGATCTCACTGAAGTGTCCTTCGTGCGGCACGCAGCTCGCTGCTAATGCGGCAGGGCCATCAGTGACGAACTCTTTCCCACACTCCTCGCCAAATGTCTCGATCCCTACGACATATACAAGCGAGGGTGGCGTGGACGAGAATCTAGACATCCTCCCCACCATCACGGAGGAGGCCTACCTGGCGGCGAACCCTGAAGCTCGTCTCGCGCGTGCCTATCATGTCATGTGCGCCGAAGGCGACGTGGAGGGCATCATAGAGCTGTTGCGCGACACAGAGCAAGGAGACGGGGAGGAGCCCACCATGGCGGCGCCACAACTTATCCGGTACCAAGATCCGCTGGCAGACATGAAGAGCGGTCTGCACCTCGCCGTGGAGAGGGGCCAGGAGGAGGTCGTCTGGCTGCTACTCTGGATGGCGTCGACGCTTCCCACGCACGCGTTCCCAGAAGCCAGCGTGCAAGCGGCGCAGGCGGTGGGCATACAGCGGCTCGACACGTCGCCTTCGGAGGACATCCGAGCGCTCAAGGACGGTCGCGGTCGGAGCGCGGAAGACGTCGCCGCGGAGATGGACGGTGTCTGGGCCGCGTTGTTGCAGGCCGGCGTGTTGCATCCAGGGGCTTGAACCACCACCCTGCGGCCAAGCGGAGACCTCACTCCCTTGTAGCAGATAGCGTAGGCACCTTTGATGTCGCCGAACTGCGGGGTAGAGTCTGCGCAATGTCATGTATTTTCAATAGCCCGTCGAGCTATACATAGCGCCGTCTCACACGGTGAGTACACTAATGAATCTGGTCCCCGTAATCTGCCGCAGTTGAGATCGCCGGCACAAGTTCGGTGACTGTAAAATACCAGCGTAATTCAGCCTGGCGAACGTATCCCGCTCGGAAGTTGATTTACTACATACATATAGGATTCCGACTTTCATCCCCTGCTTGTTGGGCCACCGTCCTGTGTATATGCAAGTGCAATCTACTGATATTTGGGAACCGCATCTGGGCTTCTGATGCCGTCCGCCTACCTTGCCGTCGGCGTCTTAAGTATAGCATCAGGGGGACATACATTACGCACCTCGCAGGAACAACCACCCGGCCACAAAAAACATGGGGAACAGAACAAGGGCTTCAACTGAGGAGAAATTTCTCCCAACGTACGTATCCAGTTAGTATGTTGTGGACAATGCAGTTCCACTCCATCCTGCCGTTTTCGAGCATGAAGCTTGCCTATCTACCCCGACTAACCACCCCTCGGTCATTTTATGGGCGATGAGACCACAAATGGACTTACCCACACGCACGTCTGCAGCTCCAAGAACCTCCGGAATCAGGAGACGATTGAAAGTTCAATGCGTGCAACGGTGCCTGTGCTGCTGCCGCTGCCGCCATGCATTGTGCCTCTTTTCCCTGCACACCGCTCTCGCAACATCCTCCCAAGCCTCGCTGCCGTACACATGCGAGGTAGGCACATAATACAGACCCGGGATTCCTATATAGTATAATTGGTTGAGGTAAGGAGGAGGGTGGCAGCAGCAGCCGTAACTAGGAAAAAAAACTATGTCACAAGCGTATGTGACTCGTGCGAAACTCCCCATCGAGGCATCAAGCTAGCGAGGGGTTTCATGCGGTCCGGGTTGCCGACCTGCCTCGGGCCTCAATCAGGGTAGATAGATAGTTAGATAGATAGCCAGAAGGACGAAGTAGAAAGGAAGATATGCGACCCACAAGCAGCAGACCTTGCCCTTTCTTTTCTTTCGGATGTCGTAGAGCTTCCTATCTACCGCGCTACGTCCTTTCCCTTGCTACCCCATGAAGATCCGCAGTGATATTGGTCGTCTTATAGCAACTATCTATTCCCCTTTCCCGTGCTACTAGGCCAGTAAGTAGTAGCCATCGAGCCCGCGCTCGGTCCTGTTCTATGTTCCGCGGCTGTCTTATTTCCAAGTACGCTCTGTCCGACGAGGCGTCGGAAGTGGGAAAGGGTGAGACGAAAGGAGGGGGAGCTGCATCCCAGGTATACTTTTACAGTAATCGGGTCGACAGAAACGGAAACGTCCCATGGGTGTGACGTTCCCGCATTGCAGAAAGTGTACGTGATAGATTAGGCGGGTAGGTGGGTACCCGGGGAGGTCACGCCATACAGCTTATCTGGTACGCTCGTACCCAAGATCGAGTCGTATGCGCCCCGGAGAAACAAGAAACACATATGCGGGTTGCGTGGGGTTGGCGCCTGTCTGTCCGTCTGCTTTGTGCGGTAGTCGTGTAAGTGCGTGCATGAGGATCGGACGAAACGGGGAATCCAGCCAGTTAGTGTCCCAGTCACCAGTATGCTGGCTCAATCTGGATCCTGACATTGTTTCGCCCTGCCCTCCCCTGCCTGCGTGTGGGAAGTATGTGCATCTTTTACGTGCAGCAGCTTATTAGGTATCCGTGGGTGTGTGGTTGGTCCGGAGTTCGGATCTAGATCTTTGGGGTCGAGACCTCCTTTCAACCCTCCCTTTCCGCGGTAAAGGAACGACGGCCGCACTTGCGGGCATTGATCCTTGTCAGTGTTGCATTTAACCGGGGGGGAGCCGGTCTGTCTGGGCTGACTGTTGTGAAACCTGCCGGTCAGTAAAGGGGGATGAGGGGTGTTGCAACTCCGCCGTTATAGAAACCTGTGACGCAAAAAACAGGTGCATGTATGCATGTGCGCGTGTAACCAACCTTCAATGGAAGGTTGGTTGCGCGCCGCCAATCACGAGCTACCTCAACCCTGAGCCGATCGTTGCGAGTAATAATCAGATGGGAGACCACTGTGGTTGCCTGTTATGTGCGTGCGCTGGACGTTCAGTATTTCGTCTTGACGCGCAAGTGGCAAGACTAACGCAGCATATCGTGTTGCGACCGCGACGGCACCTGTTGGCGGGGCTCATGGATGTTTGTCTATCTGTAGTTTGGAGAAGGTCGCATCCAAATAAAGCACCTTGGGTGGATGGGACAGATATGTCCGACGTATACGATGCGGTAACGTGAAGGATTCTTGGTGTTGCGGAAGCCATGTGCACTGTAGCCGGAACCCCATCCTGCCCAGAGGAAGAGAGATAAGCACGTTAAGGTCGAGATGCCGTGTGACGCGACGCGATGCGATGCACTTCTTTGCCCGCAGGGAGAGGTTCGAGTGGAGTCTATGTTTAGCAACGGGTGAAGTGTAGCATTCAGGAGGCTTTTTCGAAAGAAGGAAGAGAGAAGATGTAGGAACTTTTTGGCCAAGTCGCACTAGATCAGAGAACTGCAGACGCCTTTCTATTCGGGGCTGAGACTGTGCCCAGTCAGCCTTCCGACGTCAGCTCGGGGCGGCGGCCTGGTTGCGTCAAGCTCGTCCCTGGAGAGAGCGTGCAACACACCTTCGTTGATCTTCAGGTACTTGCACGCGCTCCAGTCGACCGGTGTTCACATATACGCAGGCCATGCTTAGCCTCAAATGTCATCAACTTGTTTTGGAAGTAGTCATATGATCAACTATCTAGAATATATCGGCAGTAATCGATAAGCAAGACAAGTCTGGGGACGCGCCCCTTAAATGATCGGACTATATACTTTCTCCCGGCGGTCAAAAAAGATACACACGATAGTAAGCCGCGCCGGCTATCTCCGCTCCTGATACGATAAACCTGAATGTTTGGCGCACGTGGGTATCTAAGCGGCCGTAATATGATACAATGGAAAAAGGGAGGAAAGTGAATAGCGACGATAGAAAGGTTAAGTCTGAAACATGGCCGAAGTCGACGTAGGATGAGAAAAGGCGGAGAGCCCGACCGAATTGGAGCCTAACAAAATCCGGTTACACATATGATAAAAGTGGCTGAATGTGCAGATGATAGCGATGCAATAATAATCCGTAAGCCGTCCGTGAATCTTCGTGCAAGACGGAATGCGAAATGGGTGGTGAGCGAATCGGAAATATGGTATAAGGAAAAGAAAATCATGGTCGGGCCAAGTAAGGGGGCCGTTTAGGCCTCTTGTGTAGATATAGTGTATATGCGTAGTGTTCATTCCGGTTTGAACACTGCCGCAGAAAGAAAGATGCCGCCTTCGCCGCTGCTCGATTCCTTCGCGGACGGTGAAGTTGCGGGCGGACTCGCAGGCCGACTCTTTATAGCGGTGCCTTTGGAGCCGCCACTGAGAATATCGTGACTATGAGCGCGGTGCAGCTCCCTCCGCCTTTCCTCGTCGGTCCGGGGATGCATTTTTAACTGTGGACTAGCATGGTAATCTTCGTTTAGGTTTGTAAATTCGTTCTCGACATCAGCGAGAAGAGCATAAACATCGCTATCGGCGTAGATGCGAATGCTTTCCATCCGCTTAAGTACAGATTCCTCCTCTGGGTTTTGACTGGCGTATTTCGAATCGGCGCTCTCCCCTTCTTCGGCCGGCAGCTCAGGGATAACCGAAGGGACACGAGCGACGACCCTTTGAGGAGACGACGAAGGCGATTCGGCATCAAAGAACGTGCTCGTCTTCGTTGGGCTTTGTGGCGGCGTCGATAGATCTGAGGCGGCGCTAGGCCGGTGTACTCCTATAGTCTTCTGAAGCGGCGTGCCGGCTGCGGCATCGTCATTATATGCAACGTTGGGAAGCGTTGCTGCGGCGGCAACGTGTTCGAGTAGTTTCTGTCTTACACGAGTGCGGCGGTTTTCGGCCTGTTCCAGCTTGTTGACCCAGTCGTCGATGGAAGCATCTAATTCGGCCAAGGCCTCCTCTTGCTTCAGCATAGATTCATAGCTAAATTTCGCTACTCGCGCAGATCGAAGGTACTGGCAGATACGCGAATGAAGGTTGCGACGGCCGGCACGGAGCGACATGTAAGTGCGACGTAGATACTCAGTCCGGCTGTCCAGATATCGGAGTTCCTGTGGAGAGTTAGACGGGGTAAACGTGAGGTTGATATAGGATGCTTGCCTTGGAAAGATCGTCGACGTCCTCCTTTCTGAGGACCTCAAACCTCGATGCCTGGCCCATGGCCTGTCTCTGCAGATAGCCAATTTCTGCCTGATCCATTTTCGACACCGCCTCGCTTGACTTCCAACCCTGCGGTAACGTCTCGAAGGCGCGTCGTTCAGCGCTCATGCTTCGTTTTGATCCGCTGCTGCCATCACACCGTCTCCGTGAGCGACCACAATCCATGACACTTCCAGTCTCCGACTTCCCCCGCTTATGTGACATAGCCGGAAGACTTTGCGAATTATGCAACATCACTGGCCCATTACGCGACTGGTGCTCCAACTCCGCTTTCGGGCTGGACTTCACATCAGCGGTCGGATGAGACGCCGTATCGGGGCTGGAGGTGGTGGACTTCTCCCAAGGCCGTGGAGAACCTCGGGATTCCGCGGGCGCTGAGATGGGTGTAGGAAGGGTTGACGCGGTCAAAGCAGTCGTTGCAGATCTTGGCGTTGCGGTAGGGAGGGAGCCTGACATCGGAGTAAATGGCGTAAAAGGTGTGCGCGTTTTAGGCGAGTCTTCAGGCTTAGCTGCATGGTTTTGAGAATCCTGAGGCCCTTTGCTAGACTTGAGCCGGTTTATAGATATCTTCCTATTTAACTGCGGAAGGGAAGCTGGCTGCTTGGGGATCACCAGGGGAGTTAGGTCTTTAGGAGACAGCGGGTGCCTTAAAGCATTACTTGCTGGGACACAATCCTGCCGGAAAGCTGAGACGGGCGCTGCCATGTGCGCGGCGGCGTTGTCTTCCTTGGACGCCTGATGAATAGTCTTCAAAGTAGCCAGATGACGGTACCGGGTGCTCTGCACCGGCGAACTTATGGAGCGTTCATGTAGCGCTGGACGGCCAGGAATTGTTGCTAAGATCTGTTAGCGTTGCCTTCATGAAGAATAGCATGTTGCGTTACTGACGGGAGTCCATAGCGACTTCTTGTACCGTAGTCATGGGACCCAGCTCTGGTACGCTGACTTTCCTCCTTCTGTTTAAGTTGTGCTCCTTGATGCGCTGCCGAAGATTGTTTGTTATCGAAGTTTGCTCTGACTTCTCCGGAGTCTGTCCCATGGATATCGAGGAAGATTGCTCCGCCTCAAGTTGCTTCCCACAGGCAGCAGGAGCAGGCGGCTGTCTGTCCTTGGGGAAGAGCTGATATTTCCGAGTTTCCGGTTGGGCCATCCTCCAAGTGTGCGGCTTCTTTTCGTCTAAAGAGCTTGTCGATACTAACTGTACATAAGGATGAAGATGAGCGGCTGCATCTAACCTAACGGGCTGGGCATTTCTTACCGATTCAGTAGAGGCACCGGGGAATACAAAACTTTGAAGACGACTCCAAGTAGAAATAGATTCCCCCTCAGAATCGAGCATACAGGTGGCGATATGTGCCATCTGGATCTAAGGAGCTTGAGTATACGTGGGGGTAACGAGCAGGGTATGCAAGATGGGAGGCTCTTCTCCGGACAAGAAATTCCCCTGGCTATAAATGATATTGGGATTGTAGAATGTGAAGGGCAAAGTCTATATATGTGAGCTGCAGTATAGGAAACGTTCGAAATTAATAGTAATGATATAGGGGAAGGTCAGTCTTGTCACCTGTTACGAGGGCGGACGCGGACACTTAAGTGTGGACCCTGCAAAGCATAACGAGTGGTATATAGGCAAAACGAAACATGAAGAGTGCCATTAATAAATGCTTGAGCGTAGTCAGCGACTGAGCGTGGTAAAGAAGCTGCCGGGTGAAATATGCCAGAGGCCGAGTGAAGACAGGACGTAATGTGACCTCCTGGAAGCATGCGAGACGAGGCGCTGCATGTCATCAGGATGTCACAATCTCTATACGCATTCAAGCGTCTTGGCTCGCCTCTCGCGTAGGAGAAAAACCCAAAAACGGCCATCATGATCCCAAAAGTTCAGATCGAAGGGACGGTGTGCTTGGATGTCGAACCCATGGCGCAGTACATGTTTCTAGGGCATTAGTCTTGCCCGTTCCTGGCAGGGGATCCCGAGATGGCGCGTTGGGGAGGATCCATTGTGCTGCAGGTTCAAGCGAAGTTGAAACAGCTTGTACCCCATGTCAAGGTCCCACACTGCAACGCCGTCTAGCCGAATTGAGGATCTCATGCCTCGCGATTTCTACCTTTTCCCTGCTTCGAAAAGGGTACCCTGAGTCAGTGTCCATGGCTTGAAACAAGATATTCCTTTAGAGAGAGTAATTTCAGTGTGAAACTTCTGGCGCATACGAAGAAGCGGCGATAGCACATGCTTCGGGACTGCATCATATTCGAGTGTGTTCTCTACCCGGGGTGATCCTAGATACGCTGCCATTGAGATTTTGGAATGTTCTTAGAAAAGCCACTTGGCAAACCGCGACATGTTCTAGCTCAACGGATATTTCCTGTGTCGGTGAACGCTAGTAGGAAAGCAGATTTTCGTATTCTCGTGACGTTGTGACCCAGCCGACGGAATACCTAATGAATTGAGGAACTACATACTTTAGGTAGTGGCCGGTCAATGGCTCTGTTACATCCGATAAATACATAGAGGGCGAAACTCGGACTGTGGGTGACGGAGCTCCATGGCAGACTGATAATATGACCTTACGATAATGATGACATCGCGCATTGCAGCTTACCGACGGCTGTCTGATGACACTGAACATGGCTTGAAAGTCTACCGAGTAAAAAGTACTGGGTGGTTTTTGCTGATCCGTGTTAGAGTTCGCAGAATGCGAGACAGGATACAGGAATAGCCGAACTTTAGTGCAGTTAGGGACCCCCACATGGTAGGTACAATACAATATCTACTGCAAAGATATCATCACTAACCACATGTAATTCCGGACCACATCCCTCTTCATGTTCGATGACATGAAGCATAGTCCCCTACGTAACTCCGAATGTAATTGCCCTGAACTTGCAGCTCGGCATGATAGATGAGTCGAACTTTTATGGGGTGGAGACCCATGACCGAGAACGGCGGGGGGACGATGTGAGGTACAGAATTATTAATTGTACTACGCAGCACAGCGAAAGCACCTCGAGTGCAGGTGGTGCTAGTTCACAAGCGATGCAAGGCTATCATTTCTAAAATTACCGTGTAGATGGGGCTCCTGAGCACGAAAGATTCCACTAACTCCGTGCGGCTACCAGGCTATCAGCAAGGCGCCCCAGTTAGGGACGCTTTGTTGAATCGTCATTTTGACCATACAAAAGGCTCTTTAGCCACGCCACCCGATGATCATTAGCACTCGTAAAATTCAGCCGCACCAAGTAACGAAGGCTAGCACTTCAACATCTGACCTGTAGCTTTCGTAGCTGCGGCTGTGCTTCGGTTAAAAGTTAACGTTAAAAGTCAGGGTCAGGGTCAGATAGTTAAGGTTAGGATTAGGCACAGCGGAATTTAGGGGACCGACGTGTCACGTGACATGGGTCCTGAGCCCGACTACACGTATATTAGGTACTAGCAGGTCCCTGACACAGAGACCCACAACAAGGAGATACTCTATACATGGCCCTGACACGGCGAAACGCCCTTTATTCAGGCGTATGGCTTAACGTTTATAGTAGCATTGGTAATAATGGCTATGGCAGTTATAATGACGTTCAGTCAGCCTGGAGGCTAGGAGACGGTGCCTACACTAGGGGCTATGGCATAGGATGTAGCAACTGAGGCACGTGGCAGGAATCATCCTCTTCGATCGATCTTGTAAGGTAGTTGGTCTTATCTCGTTGTGGATATCACTGCTCGAAGCTTCAATCGCGTAATAGCAACTAGAAACGAACGTGAGGCTTGCTCATGAGGCCGGTTCCTTTCCAGGATAGAAAATATTTGCGGGCGTTGACATTATCACGCCTGTTAAGAAACCCACGTCGACCTGAGTCCTGAATCGAGGTTCAATGATACAACTCAATGCGCTTCGCGAATACCGACAACCGGGTAAAACAGACCTTACAACGAATATATAAGGGTTGATGAAACATTACGCGCCAAAAAGCAATACGTATCAACAAAATATCACGGTTGAACGCATGGAAGACCTCTGCCAGTCACGACTGTGCATGGCAGACCAAAATTATCTAATAAGAAACAAGCGCATCCACTCTGTCTTCCTAGCAGATCTCCGATAAAGTTTCAATACCAACGCCGCTAAGTTCTGGGGTCCGCCACCACCAGGGGCCGGTAATAGGTCTTGCCGGACCTCGACCGGATATCATCCCCCCGCCTCCTGCATGTGTTCGGTGAACGATACATAATTGCAATCGTATAGTCTCGCCAACTGAGGTGAGGCGAAGTGGCTATATAGGGAGGCTAATAAGCTATGTCTTTCAGAGACCCTTTTTCTTTAATTACCTCCTGTCGAAGAATAAGTTCACATTCATGCCAATCCGCAATGAAAAGGACCTGTTTCGGTACGTACCTGTACTAACAATACTCGGCATAAATGAAGGCTCATCAATCGGAAAGACATGTCATCCACATGTTGGTGGTGATCGTGCCGAGCTTTGGATTAGCTCTACGGGGAGAAGTTGCCTGCGCAGTACTGTAATCAAGTCATGGTCCCCGGCCAACGAAGGGTCGACAGCCTCGACCGACATGCTGCAGAGTTTGGCCTCATCTCTTGTCCTCACTTCATTTATGGTGCAAGCTTGAACTAACTCAGAACTCCCCATTAATACTATGGCTAGTTCCAACTACGATAGTCCCGGCCCCGCAGACGAAGGTTGCCCACCGATGCGCTTGGTATATGGAGAACAGATGCGATGTCGGCCCAGATATCTCAGAAAGTACATAAACGCACAAAGGTCATGTCTTATCATCGTACTAGCTTGAGTCTAATCACCCGTCCGATGCGGTTATCTTTTGCGAGTTTGGAGGTAGCGCATCCGCGGTTGTAGATCCCCGTCAGATCTGCCCCATATAATAAGGAAATATCGACTGGGGCAATCCCCGCATAGTTCGCGTATGCAAGCCCCTGATGAGTTCCCACAGTCAGAAAACCCCGCCGGGTTCCTGCAGGCACAGCACCCGGAGCCCCTATCAGCATCGATCCGTATCTCACGAAGAACCCAGCCACCACCCCTCGGCACATATGTTTCTCCCACAGGTTCGGCTCGTCATCGAACGTTTTAGAACATGAGTAACAGGTCAGTCCTGCACGAGTCTCTCGAATCACGGGTCCCTCCATACGTACATATGTCACATGTAGCCGTTTTTTTTCCGTCACGGTCACAGCAACTCATTCTCATGCACGGCTAAACGGTGACGACAGATGGTCCGTAGGCGCTGCCTGCAGCAGTATGCACGCATTGGTAAACGAAGCTCGCCCTTGATGCAGGTGGTGCACGGAGGGACCATATTCGACTCTCTCGATTCGTTGACCGAGCCAAGCTCGAACCTCCCGCGTGCGTGCCTGACACGGATAAGCCAATGGTACGAATCGCCAGCAAGCTCCATTGAAACCCCAACTAATCTGGAGAATAATGGAGAAGCAGTGACCTCCAGCGTGTGGTGGCCGACTTGGTGGCCGACCTAGCAATATACGGAAGAAGACCATGTCGGCGCTCGAGATGCGGCGTCTGCGGAGTTGCATCTGCATGGTCCTTTTAGTACGTATGTATGTGATGCAAAATGGATGATGGTCTGCAGGCCTGGATTCTCCACGCTACCTAGCGAAGTCATTTGCCTGTTACAAGTAGGTATCTACAAGCCGGGGCATATTTTCAAAAATAAAAGTAAAAACCCGCTAGGCAAAGAGCTGGACAACGCTTTGACCTTTTTCTGTAGCAAGGATATCGGTAACCAGCTTCCTACATCTGACAAGGCAAGCCGCAAGCGAGTACTGTAGGGCCAGGGCACCTTGACGGAGTGAAGTTCGGACCCGTTCTTTGTTCTCCTTTTACATCCAAGGGCAATATCACCAGTTCAAAAAGGCAGACAGCCACATCGGCGTGATAATTTGGTTGGAAGTGCTATGAGTGTGGTCGAGCTTGGTAGATTTCTGCGGATAGCGGCGTTGGAGGCATATCTCGGTTAGGCGGATCTGCGCGCACCGTGAGCCGTGCTGGCCCGGGGCTAAATTAGTAGGCCGGAACCACATGGAGAACTACTGCACGCCCTAGCAAAAAGGGTATCTCGGCCGAGGCCCCACGAGTCCGTGCGCAAAAGCTCGGGAACTAAAGCTTTCCTCTCCCCCAAAAAGGTAAATCCTCCGACACAGGGGTAAGTTCAACATCTGAGGTATTTTCCATTAACTAACCTCTTCGAGTCTTGAGGGCGACAAGACAGCAACCGCAACAAATCCCTAGCAGATTCTAGGCCTAAAACGGAAATTAAGCGGGGTGTAGCCCCTTAGAAGGTCCACTGAAGCTTTTCCTGCGGAAGCTAGTTGGGTTAATGTGGCAAATAAGAAAAGAGCGCCACCCACCTTGAGAAAATTGTTGCGGTTGCTGTCTTGTTGCGGATATGAGTCAGAAATTCAGTACGGCGATGCCGTTAGAAGTGGCGCTAAAAGGTACTCGGCAGCGATGTTAATATTCCGCGTGATACTAGTATCTGTGGCTAATGGCTACTAACTAACATAGGGGCTCCAGAACCTCTACGAAGCTTCGGGCCAAGAGTCTTCGTCCTTCGCCACAGCTAGGCACAGTAGTCATTAGTGCACACATTTTACTGTATTTCTGGCAGGCTCTACTAGCAACAGGTGCTATTGGCTGGTAAGCCTACTAATGCACGCTATCCAGGCCCCTGTTGCCACAACTGGCTTAGGGTATCTACGGGCTGAGACTTCGGGTACTGTATAGAACTGCACTTTGTGGTTTCCTGTGGCGCAATCTAACGGAAGACCAAAACTTGGCCCGAACCTTCGTAGCTATGTGATTACTTGCATCCAGCTAGCTAGATTAGTAACCACGTGGTGCCGTCGTAGGGGCGTACCAGAACCCTATTAAAAGATTCGATGGCTAGAATGAAAGCGCCACTGCGCCGGGGTCTGAATCGGGAGCAAAAGGCCGGATGTGTCAGTGCAAGGGGTAGCACGGTCGCACGAAACACTAAAATTTAGGTGCTTGCTCCTCCTGTGGACTTCTGGGTACGGTGACCTTGGGTGAATTATTTGTCAGCCGTTTCTAGGTTTCCATGTTTCAACCAAGATTGGAAACAATCTCTCCTAAACGCATTGCTCATGCGACATGTACTTTGTCCATTCAGCATTGTTGTTGATGATTTATTATTCCATGCGTTGCTCGATTTTGTCAATAAGAGAGCATCAAAGTTGCATCTTGGTTGACTGTAGGTATCATGCCGGCGAGTAGTACAAGGACCCCAGGCTAATCCTCTGTGGAACGGCCGTCATGTCAACAATGAGCCTCGACACTCGACTCTACATGCTGATCATCCGAAGGACTTAGATCGTCACAGCAAGCCAGTCTGGAATATGCCGCCAAGGGAAAGACCTGGACCAGGAATGGAGTCGGCGTCTCTGGCGGCGTTACGAACCCCTTTAATACATAGCCATAGTGACGATCGTTTGCAGCACTCCACCTCGCGCCAAAGAACTTGAGATCAACCTTTCCGTCAGCCGGGAGAGCACAGATTTCTTCTGAGCCCATGTTGGGTGCTGTCACCGCAGTGCAAAGCCTCCTGGCGGAACATGCGGCAGTGTGGCGTAAGAACGCCAGGCGAAAGCTTTGCCCACATCGCTGCCCAGCAGTCAACCTTACCATGCTTCAAGCGAGGCAGTCCGTCGAGCATGCCCCAAAAACCCAGCAGTCTGAGTGCGAGGCCAGCAATGTTTGCCTTCGACCAGCACCTGATGGATCTAGATGAGCTTCCGCCAAGGTTCTGCGGAGGGGGAGCTATCCAGCTTCGAGATAGATAAGTAATTAAACTATCAGCCCTAAGGACGTTTTCCCGAAGTAACGCCTTCGACACAGCCGTTTCAAACACAGGCAGTCGACTACGTTCTTAGTCGAACCTTTCTAGCACCGTTTTTATCGATTCGAGAACAAGCCACCGGTTTACCTCGGCATCGGTGGCGCACCTGGCGTGTTTCCGCGCCGGAACGCCCCAATGTGATATCTTCGAACCGACTCGGGTCTGGTACAGACTTGGTGAATTGCCATTCGACTCGGAACATCCAAACGTCTCCCCCGGTTTGGAGTAAATTAAAGGGAAGAGGAGCCAAATGGGTGGCCATAGCATCAGCTAGACCGGTTTCGTTCCTTTTCTCGATTAACTTGCAAGGCACATACCAACATCGTCGAGTAGTAACGCTGTTCATGTCATTCTCTTAATCCCTGCCACCCCCTGAGATCTGAAGCTGTGGCTGATCTACGTTTGAAAACATATGCTGTTAAGAACCAATAGCTGCCACCCGACGGAGACAGTCGGACGGGACGGTGTTACGTCTCGCTAAGGTTACTTAATAAGCCACCTATGGGATTAAAAGGCTTAATTCCCAACAATCAGTAATCAATTAAAACCTTATTTGTGAATATTTAATAACTATGGTTATTCGTCTTAAAGGAGATTTGAAAGTAAAATATAAAACTATTAAAAATTGTAATAAAACTTATAACTAGTTATTAATTTATCTATATATATATTATAATCGATAACTATAATCAATGCCAACTATCATAATAAATAATAATATTTATATAACCTTAAAAAGTAATTTTGAATTTGAATTTTATAGGTTTTATTGGATTTTGTTATATTAACAATTCTATTTATAGATTTAAACCGATTTCGTTTTAAAAAGGAAACCAAGTTACGTAACCTGCCCGCGGTTAGAATAATCCTTATTTCTTGTCCCGACCTTAACTTCTCGGTGTCAAGGCTTGGCCCGTAACAATTAAGTTATAACGGCGAAAGTGGCAATTTTGCCAAGGCAGTAAGAACGATTGTTTAAGATATCTGTTATTACATCTCCTGCTTTGCGCAAGGCTGAGGCGAACAAGTTAATGACTGCGAAGGATTTGTTAAAGGGCTGTTGATTATGTAATAGTGGTACAGCTGGCTCTAAGTTTAATATTAGGAAAGTAAGCATAATCTGGTCCTGTTTACCATTCAAAAGCCCAGCAAATTTTGTACAA
Organism: Monosporascus sp. 5C6A; assembly: GCA_004155035.1. Taxonomy (NCBI): domain Eukaryota; kingdom Fungi; phylum Ascomycota; class Sordariomycetes; order Xylariales; genus Monosporascus; species Monosporascus sp. 5C6A. The sequence continues at coordinate 158,834 of QJOB01000055.1, read as the reverse complement.
AGCTGGCATGTACAGCAAAGTGAAATGCAGGAAGGAGCAACCCCTTATGTGGGGCACGTCGGAGCCCAGTGCAGCGAAAAGGGGATTGTGAATAGCCTCTTTTAACCTAATGTACCGAAAATGTTGTAATGGTGCATATTTCACGCTGGAAGGTGGCAGGGACACTTAAACTACGAAAGGGTGGGAAAGTATGGCCTTCCTTCCTGGAAGGAAGCTACAGGTTCGTAGTATTTTGGTTAGATGGGCGGAAGGAGGTATATCAAGTTCACTCGATCTATATGGTTCAGGTATAAAGAACACCATGAGAGTAAGTGAGAAATCTAGTTTTATGTTGCGTTTTACCACCGTATGGAAACAATCCTCTTGAATACCTCTTTAAATTCTTCCAAAAAAAGATTGCACAGTTTACTACTTTCATATCCGCATTACTTTGCACCCTCCTACCTTTGCATTTATCAACCCACTAAATATCGTCCTACACCACACGGATGCATCACATGCAAAATTAGGCAGGATCTTCAACAGCAACCACCATGGCGCTCAGCCTTTTCCAAGCAAAAGGCTATAGCCGCCTTGATGACCTTACCGAGGAGCAGAAGCTCGCTTTGCTCGACATATGGAAGCATGCCGAAGCCATGGCCAAGGATATGAAGATTACGGTCGATATAGAGGATGAGTTTCTTTCCGCCATCTTTGCCGACGGCTGGAGTACCCGTGATTCGGCACCCGAACACCCTGTGATCCCCGACCGAAAGCAAACCAGCGTGCTGGCTGGTACTTTCAAGCAAGATCTGCCCGTCAAGGATGGTGCAAAAGCCGTTCGTAAAACCTATGCCTCGATTCTCACCCCTAGCAAGGAAAGACTAACATTTTTTCCCCCACAGAGTGTCCATCGTAAGAAGGGCAAGGCAGCATACCTGAAGGTTCATGTTGGTGGCGCAGCACAGTCGATCGGATGGATGTGGACGGATGCTCGTGGCCGTATCGTTAACAAGGCCTTTATCGATCGTTCACAGCCCGAGGAGGAGCTCCAGCAAAAGGTGGTCCTGTTGTATGACAAATCCGAGAAGCAACGTGTTCTGCCTTACAACGTGGACGTAGCCGTATATATCGCACGCCACCGCATCCTGGCGTGGAGCAAGCATGGTTTCCCGGCCCATACCATGGGTGAGGACGAACACTTCGAGCTTTTCAAGCCACTCGTCCTTTGTGTGCAGCTTTTGGCGGAGCACCGAAACCTGATCAATTCGTTGGAAAGTGAGGTAACGGCCAGCCAACAGGGCGCTGCTCCAATTCAATATCGCCCAATGCAATAAACAGTACATAACAAATCGGGACAGGGATAGGGCAGTTGCACAATTAGGCCTATGTTATCAGGCATTGCGTGGTCCAGGCCCAAATGGCCGTATACCACAGTATAGAAACTGAGAATTTCCCATAGTTTGCTGATAGTTTCTCGAGATAATTGGACTGACCCTTCATGACGTTATACGTATCTTAAGAATAACTGTTGTATCAGCTGGGCCCATATTTTTTCGAAGGCGCTATCAGAATAGGATCACCTAATTTAGCCAATTTTGGGAGGAACTTGGATTGGCCACACATCATCCCAGCTCTTACGATTCAACCCGATGCGGGGAGGAGGCAGCTTCACGAGGGGCAGCGGTCTGTTCAAAAGTCTTGAAATCCTCATCCGTAGCCCGTCCTTCACGCCCACCATCTCAAGTCTGCGACGATTCAGTTTCAGCCCAAGGAGGATGGCGCCCCGAGACCCTAACACGCTGGCCAATTATGGCGATTGGCGGATGAGGCACACGACTGTAAACTTCAAAGTCAATTTCGATAAGCAGCGCCTCGAGGGATCTGTACTGCTTGAGCTCGAGTCGCTTACGGACAAGGAGAGCAAGGAGATCATTCTCGACACCAACTCTCTATCTGTCTTGTCCGTCAAGCTCAACTCCTCTGACTCGGATTGGATGATCAAGGATCGCGTTGCGCCGTACGGCTCACCACTTCATGTGTCAGTACCTAACGGGGCGTCTCTGGGTGAAGTGGTCAAGCTAGACATCGGCCTCGAGACGACCGAGGACTGCGCGGGATTGCAGTGGATGACGCCCTCGCAAACAGGGAATAAGAAGCACCCCTATGTTTATAGCCAGTGCCAAGCCATCTTGGCCCGAAGCATTCTCCCCTGTCAAGATACTCCTGATGTCAAATCAACGTACACCTTCAACATCACATCGCCTTTGCCGGTAGTGGCAAGCGGTGTTCCGGTTCCGTCAGACACGGCCGGAGAGGGCGACAAGCTCTTCCGGTTCGAGCAGAAGGTGCCTATCCCGTCGTATCTGTTCGCGCTCGCTTCGGGAGACCTCGCTACAGCCCCTATCGGAAAGATATCCGTCGTAGTAACCGGACCGGAGGCGCTGAAAGACGCGCAGTGGGAGTTTGAGGCGGATATGGACAAGTTTATTGACATCGCACAAAAGCTGGTTTTCGACTATCAGTGGGGGGAGTATAACATTCTTGTTCTACCACCTAGCTTCGCCTACGGAGGTGAGTCTCAAGTCGCCTCTCTTGATTGGAGTAGTGCTAAACTGACGGACGGCCAAGGAATGGAGAATCCGATCTACACTTTCGCTACCCCGACGGTCGTGAGCGGGGATCGTCAAAACGTCGACGTGATTGCTCGTACGTACTCCCACCCTAGACGTCCCACTCGATGTTGTGTTGCTCTATGGGATTTTCTATTCGGATCCGTCTTCGGAGCTACCTATCGCTCGTGAGATGAACCATTACTGACCACAGGTGTAGATGAGCTGTCGCATAGTTGGAGCGGCAACCTAGTCACAAACTGTAGTTGGGAACACTTGTTAGTCGGCTGGAATTCGCCTCGACCCCTATACTGACGTAATTACTAGTTGGCTCAACGAGGGGTGGACAACATACCTTGAACGCAGAATTGGTGCGGCTCTCCATGGCGAGCCGCAGTTCGACTTTTCCGCAATAATCGGCTGGAAAGGACTAGGTATTGCACCATTTCGATATGTTCTCCAGCGCGATGCTCATTGACTAATATAATTCCAGAGGATGCAGTTGCACTCCTTGGAGCCGATCACGAGTTCACCAAGCTCATCATCAACCACAAGGGCGTAGATCCGGAGGATGCATTCAGCACTGTACCCTACGAGAAAGGTTTCCACTTTCTCTATTATCTGGAGAGACTTGTTGGTCGCGAGCACTTTGACAGGTTTATCCCTCATTACTTCAATACTTGGGCCCGCAAGTCGCTCGATTCTTACGAGTTTAAGAAGACCTTCTTGGACTTCTTTGAAGGATATGGCAACGCGGAGATCAAGGAGAAGATTGCCACGATACCTTGGGAGGAGCGATTCTACAAGCCCGGGCTGCCCCCAAAGCCTGATTTCAATACGGTCTACGTTGACAAGTGCCTAGACCTTGCGGAGAAGTGGAGGCAGGAGGTGGGGTTTAACATATCCCCATCCACGCACGACTGACATTAACGCTTCCACAGGACTACAAACCGGATGTTAATGACATCGAGTCTTTCACGGCAAACCAGATGGTCGTCTTCTTGCAGGCCATCCAGAGCTTCCCGACGCCCCTCAGCGCCGAGCGGTCCCATCTCCTGGGCACGACCTACAACATCAGCTCGTCCAAGAACGTGGAAGTGAAGTCGGCGTACTACATCGTGTCGCTCAACGCGGGAGACAAGGGGGAGATCCCCGGCATTATCGAGCTCGTCAGCTCCATAGGCCGTATGAAGTTCGTGAGGCCGCTGTACAGGAAGCTGAACGAGGTCGACCGAGACCTCGCATTGAAGACGTTCGAGAAGAACAAGGACTTCTACCCCTCCACCACCAGAAACCAGTTGGAAAAGGATCTGGGTCTAAAATAAGCACTACGGGGTAGAATGCTCATGTAGTAGCAGGTTCCGATGTAGGTTGGAGAAAGCTTACACGGATGCGACCTTTTATCCGGAATGAGAGCTCATATTGTCCATTCCGTAGCGCACTTGGATGATGAGCTTAAAGACGCCCCCGCCTGTGTAGTCCTGCCAAAAGTAGATTTAGGCCGTTAAACTTCCGGGCTGAGGGACTTCGACACGGAGCGAGCGCACGAACGTATAAGCGCAGCATTCAAGACTTTCTCTCCCATAAATGCGAAGTACAACTGACGGGTAATGAATCGTTCCGTTCTGCCTCTGCCACCCCTGTTCGATGCAGCCGCGGCTGTGTCAGAGGGTCTAATCCAAATGAATCTCCATCTTCATCAGCGCACTCGCCCGGACGATGCGATCTCGTCGGACGGCAAAATAGAACTGCGAGGAAAATTAACCTCAGCATAACGCTCCGGGCCAGCCAGGTCCGCCGATCGCACCGACTGTCGTAACGCAGATCTTAATGAATGGCTACGGCGACTATGCGGGGTAGGATTGGCCCATCAAGACTTTCGCTTTGGTTCCTCGCCGACGAATATGTACCACTTACTTAACTATTCCTGATAAAGTAATTAGAAACCCATGTACTGGCATGAACAAATCGCGTCGCGGCGACTTGAAAGCGCCATTTTCGCAGCTCTGATGCCATCTGCTGCTATGGGGGATTCGCAACGGCCCGCAAGAGCGGCCGCCGGCCGTAGTTCCGGGTATAAATAGTAAGAAAGGACGTCTGCCCCAGCCATTTCGACCGCTCAATACGGATAACAAAATTAACACGCCCGGACTTCTTTTTGCTCGAACCTTCCCTCTTCCGCTGCCGCTCGTACCAAAGTGCCCCGTGCGGTGAAAGCTGGCACCATGGAGTCCTCGATGCTCAATTTGTCAGCAGAGGAATGATTGGAAATACAAGGCTGATTACAAATGCTTCTTACGCCGGGCTCTAGCCTTCTGCAATGGCAGCGGTGGAGGGGATGCAGTAGCGGCGGTATTCGGGGCTTAAGGGTGGACGGCTGAAGAGGAAGATGGGCTGCGACTGGGTCTGGTGGGCGGATTTTAGGCCGTGATAGTAGGTGCCCGTGTGCCAACCCCGCTCAGTCTCTCGCGCGCGTCGACCCGTCCTATCTTCCTATAAGTATCTGCTCTAGTCGGGTGTTCTCGAGCACCTCCTCACTTGACCATCAGCCCAGTTTTAAACAAGCGACGCGGTGACTACATCTCGTCTTCGAAGAACAGACAGACCGACGGACACCCGCAATCGCAAACAGTCCCACTACCTACCCAACACCCCCCAAGAGAGCGGGAAAAAGAGACAACGAAAAAAGACAGAAAAATAAAGACAACAAGCCAACCAACCAACCCATCGCCATGGCTTCGCTCTACTCCATCAGCATCCCCGTGATAATCACCACCCTGACGGTGACGTCGGACGTGCTCAAGAAGGGCGGCCAGCACGCGCAGGAGAAGGGGATCGCCATCTCCGAGTACCTCAACGCGCGCCTCTACGAGGACATGCTGCCGCTGACCGCCCAGATCCGCTTTCTCTGCAGCACGGCCCGGAAGGCCGTGGAGCGGCTGACGGACGTGGCGCCGGCCGAGTTCGACGCCGAGAAGCAGCGCGACACGCTCGAGGACTGGCTGGCCGTTATCGACGAGACCCTCGAGATCCTCAGGGCCGTCGACCCCGAGGCCGTCAACGGCAAGGAGCAGACCAAGGTCCCCTGCCTGCTCGGGCCCGAGAAGTACGAGGCCACCCTCTTCGACTACGTGCAGGGTTATCCGCTCCCCAACATGTACTTCCACCTCAGCATCGTCTACGCCATACTGAGGGCGAAGGGTGTGCCGCTCGGTAAGGCGGACTACTTAAGGCCCTTCCTGCAGGGCTTTACCAAGGTGTGAATGCCATTACGCGAGAGTGGGCAGCATGGGGCCCGCAGCTAATAAAAAGGGGGGGGGGGGGGAAAAAGGAGGGAAAGGGGGAGGACCGCTATCTATCGAGGCTGCTGTTGGAAAGGCGGGGCCATGGGGAGAAGGATGCATCATGATTAGACGAAGACCTTAGCCTAACAGACTACGTTCTTTTAAATGCAAATGCAGAATATATACATATATGTGCGTGGGTGGGTGCGTGTTCGCTTTCACAAATGAGGTATTCATCGCTTCGGAATGATATTTACACGGCTGATAGATTATGCCCCATGTATCTTCTGAATCTTGACCCTCGTCCTAGTCCCATGATGTTTCTGACACGCATGGGGAACCATGACTAGGTACTTATTTAAGCAGCGAGTTCCATTGGTTTGAGGGGCGTCTGGGGCGTACGGGGCACGTGAGACGAAAAATGACAGAAGCGATGCAGCCGAGAGCATATACGTTACAGCCATGCTCTTGGTGGCAACATTATTAACAAGGTACATCATTTCACCACGTATATATATGCAAGACAAGTCTTTACATCATCATCACCCGCTCCTCGCGCTCAGGCTCGCAAACGCGTCCGGGCTGTGCCGGCCGTTGTTCCAGGCCATTTCCATCCCCAGCGCCATGCTGTCGCGACTCCTCGCGCCCGAGATCCCCGGGGTATTCGCGTTCGTGAAAGCATTCGGGCCCGACGAGCCCAGCCCCTTGTGTAAGAAAGGGTTCTTGTTTCCCGCTAGGGGAACCGAGACACTCCTCTGAGGCGAAGTCGGCTGCTGCGGGTGTGACTGCACTGTAGCTCCTTGATTCATCTCGGCAGTCGGTGTACTTTGGGCCTGGACTTGGGTGGAAGCTGGAGCCGGAACAGCCGACGGGATGTTATATAAAGCCAGAATGGCAGCCTTATCTGGCCTCTGAGGCTGATACGCTTGCTGCGGGATTTGCTGCGCAGGCTGCTGAGTCTGATAGAATGCCTGTTGCGTAGGCTGAAGCTGTTGCACGGCTTGAGAAGCATTGAGAAACGGATTGTTCCCATATGGAGTCTGCGGTGTGCTGTAAACATTCTGTTGAGACTGCTCGGGTATCTGATTCAAACTTGGAGACGCAACACTCGATGGAGACCTCATGAACGGGTTCGAGCCGAAGGGATTCTGGTTCTGCACCTGTGATGTGTTCACGGACAGGGATCGGGCTGCTTGAAGAAACGGATTGTGGCTCTGCTGGGCCTGCGGCATAGGTGGCGGGTACGTTTGACCGTTGCCATAGGCTGTAGTCGCAAAAATGTGGTTTTGCGGAACAGGTGGCGTCAGAGATTGCTGATGAATCTGATGGGATAGCTGTTGGGGCGCAGGTAGTCCACCAGTATGATGCGGGAACAGCGCCTGCTGTTGCTGTCCGGGCGGCGCGAGAGATAGGTTCTGGAGCGACTGGTTCAGAACGAATCCAGCATCATGCGCCGGCGCTCCGAACGGATTGGTGGAATAGAATGGGTTCTTGTTGTTCTGCATCGTGCCGGTAGACTGCGATGATTGCGGCTGAGCGGGAGATACGTCCCAGGGGTCGTTTGTTGGCGTTGTCGGGCTGCGGGTAGCCGCCGGGCTGGCCTTGGATAACCCCAACGTCGCGTTTGCCGCGGTAGGCTGCGGCGTCAGTGACGGCAAAGAGCTCTCCCGAGTCGGAACAGCGGGAGCTGATGTTTCTCCGCCCTCGCCTAACCGCACCAAAGCCTCGATTGTCTTTTCAAGGTTCCCATTCACCCCCTTCAAGACCATAGCGTTCCTCTTGTCATCCGTGAAACCCATCTCCCTGAGCTGAGTTAACTTTTGCGCCATAGCCTCGGGGCTGTCGTGCTGCACCGTCGCTCCGAAGGCTTTTGAGGACTTCTGGCGGAGTGAATCAGAGCCTCCGTCGGAGAAGGCATTCGGGCTTGTCGGACCGTCGCGCGAACGCGATTCTCTCTTCGAGCGGAAAGATAAGGGAAAGGTAGACGATCCCGACTTAAAGCTGAAGCGACCTCCGGTCTTGGGAGGTAGTGGCGGCGGACTACCTTCATCGGACACCCTGCTCCCAGCGCTCGGTTGTTTTGTACTGTGAGTCGTCCCCGGTTGAACATATTTTGACCTTATGAACCTTTCCATAGCGGAATCGGCCTCGTCGGCATCGACTGGGACGGGAGGCTTCTTGTTCTGAGGGTTATAGATTTTGTTGGACGCGACGTTGCCTACTTTCTTCATATTCTAATGCGGATAATTAGTCCCTCTTCGTCCACGACGAGTTTAGCACCAGTGGAGAGCGCACCTCGACCTGATCATTAGTCCAGCTGTCCATGCTTAATGATTTGACCTTGGATATGTGCGTGCCGAGTTTCCGATGGATGGTCGCGCATCGCATGCAAAGAAAGACGCCTAACTAGACTCACTGTCAGCTCGGCGCGTCCCGGTTTGCTTCGTGCTGTTTGGTTTCTCGGTATCGTTGAGGGCTACTTACACTCCATGATGCCCAAGCTACGGAAGAGTTCCTAGTCAGCCGTCGTCCGAACGCAGAATGTCTAATGCGACATGGCACAGCCTCTCTCGAGTCCGACCAGCGCGCCTATGCGAGGTGTAACGTACCTGGATTCCTCGCCTGACAATCAGCACAGAAATTGTTTCCCGGTACATTATGCACGAGGTCCTGCAAGACCTTCTCATTGCGCGCTTGTTGGCGCTTGCTTATGAGCCCGGACATCGCTCGCGTGTCTGCCCTTTGTTTTGGGATAGTTGACTAATCGATTTAAAGCCAGCAGCGAAAAGTCGGATCGTGGCGGCCTATAGTATCAAGCGACAACCCGTGTGGTGACGGTTTGTGAAACCGGAAGAGGAAGTATTCTAGGACAGCCAGAGAGCCCAAGGGATGGATTATGTCGCTGGGTTATAGACAGGGGTCAAACGCAATCCGCATCCGTATTGTAGACGGAACCCGGGTCAGGTGATGCTCGTTATTAACATTTCCTAGCTTAAATTTGATGGCGGCTAACTAATATGACTCGTGTCGCTGGCCGGCAAAGGACTCGATCTGGTGGCGTCGCACGACCGATCTAATAGTGGCAGATAGTAGTAGGTAGTAGTCGTCGGCGTCCTTCGATGGACATACGGTGGCTGGGGGATGCCGCAGTGAAACAGGGTAGGGCTAAGCAAACAAGCAATCGGAGGGAGTGGATATACTACTGTATGTAATAAGTAGGTAGGAAGCTAGCTAGGGACGAATAGGAAATACCTAATGTAGCAAGATGGAGAAATGCAAATATATTAGAGTAATTAGGTAGGTAGTTTGGGAGATCGACCTGGGGAAATGCAGGTAGACGTAAGGTCGATAGACAGAAGAGGAACAGTAAAAAGTAGAGAGGAAATATCTTTGAGCGTCTCGATAAAATTCATTAGCGAACTGGTCAATTTACCATGACATGAATAATATGAATGAATGAATGAACAGACGAACGAACGGCGAATCTCGATCCCGCGACTCAATTAACGAGGGAACGAAATGCTGGGGAAGCAGAACCTCGCTGCTGGGCAGGGAAAGAAAGGGGAACCAGAGGGAGGGATCCTACGCTAGCGAGCTCGGGCCACCCAATAGCCCTCGCTTCGTTTTAACAGCTGGGTCCAGGCCATCTTTAGCGGATTTCGCTGGTGGCCTTGGGTGCTGTGCGGCCGCTGCCGCACGTGGCAGCCTCCGTTGCTAGTTCAGCCTCTTTCCCATTCAGCTCCTCGTACTTAACATACATAGTAGACATGCTAATGCCCGCATCGTAGCATGTAACCAACCTGGCTATTATTTGGACTATATTTCGTCCACGTATTGGGTCACTCTGCAGTATATCGGTACATGTACATTTCTATCCGATCATAACTCGGTCAACAAGGATATCACAGAGAGTCAGCTCTGGGCGATAGGGGTCATAACGCATAATGCTAGTAGGCTGTATTCGTATCTCGTTCTGTCTCGTGCCGGTTTAGCTTAGATCGGTAACATAAAGGGCTTCGGTAGCCGTCGACGTGTTCATGCCGAGTGCCATGAACGGGTAATTGAGGCAGCTTTGTAATATATATAACTGCACATGCAAATCGTATAGGATTCGCAAGACTCTTATCCTGGTCTGGAAGCCCGGACGTCTCCATTGAACGTATTGCACCAAGAGAAGCCTTCTTCGGGGCCCTCGGTCCCGTGCCCTGGCTGAGGATCTTTGACCAAACTTGATCCAGACAGCGCCAGTATTCGATCCTCGACGAGACTGTGGGCAGCCGAGGAACAGGGAGGCATTGCTTTTGATGCCGCATGCGTAGTTGGAGCGGCGGTCATACGGTCAGGGCTCGAGCATCGGCTCTTCTATTGTCGTTGGGATATTGGGGGGTCTCAGGCAGACTTCTCCGGGAAATGGCTTCCGCCCGATAACAACGTAAACCCTGTCCGGTATGTTAGCGTGCCGGTGCGTATAGGCCGGGGCTTTCGGGGTGATCTTATGGAATTGGCCAATCCGGGCCAGCTGCTGGCGAAGCGGATATCGGGAGGTAGACAACTGCGACAATGGCGTATCCAGACTTACTTTTCATACGCATGCACGCTCGTATCATCAAGCGCCTTTCTGATATCCACCAAATGTAGCTGAGCTCGAGGGTTAGCGAAGACTTTATATCACGGTAAGAGCATTCAGAGCAGCCTCACCTCGATCTGCTCCCGCTTCAGCCCTCGGACCCGGTGTAAGAGACCCATCGATATGGCCTGGAGGCCACCGCCGTCGAATGCGCCCCTCCACATATCCCCCAACTCCTTCCACTTGCGGTTCTTCGGCCAGTTGTTGATAGGGATCTTGAAAGTGATCTGTTGGACCTCGACAAAGCCCACGTTCATCAGGGCCTGCTTGTATACCGCCGCGCAGCGGAGCGAGCGCCCCATCCGCTCCGCGCATTCTTCGAGGTCTTCCATAAGTCGCTTCAAGGGCCAGTCGTCCGGCATGCTCCCGTCGTCGCAGAGCACCCCCGGTAACAGTTCCTGCGCTTCGAACCAGCCACCTGGCCTGAGGTTCTCGAACGCCTTCCTGGCGCAGTCCGTTTCGAACTCCTGCCAGACGCCCAAGGCCATGCGGATGTGTATGTAGTCGAGCAGCTCGGGATAGACCCAGTCCTCGAGTCTGAGGTCTAGTCAGCACAGACATCGACGAGACATGGAACATTTTAGGGGGGATTCGCTGCGCCAGCAGAGGGCCGCGAATCTATCCTCAACCAAAACCGCCTACTAGATATGAGGAGTCCAGAATCTAGAGTGCGTACAGAAGGCCGACCGATCGGTATGTGCTAAGGAGAGAATAGGAGACCTACGCGTCCTCTATGTAGAAATGGACATTTTCGGGAACGTAACTCGGCTGGATGGGCGAGAGATCCGTCCCATAGACCTTAGCGTTGGGGAACTCATCGCTCATCTCGATGGCCCAAGTCCCCGTTCCCGTCGCGATATCGAGTATCCTGCCGGGCGGGTTGTGCTTGGACAAAGGGGCGAAGTAGTTCTTGCCGCCGAAGAGGTGCTTTAAACAGATGAACATCCACTCATAGCGGGCGATCTCCATCTCGTCGTTCGGATAAGGGTAAGCTTTACAAGCAAATCTATGTTAGTGGCACTTCCGGGGGTGCGGGAGGGCTTTCTCCGTGGCTTCGGAAGCGTACGCACAGCCGTCGCGATAAGCGTGATATGTCCTCCCATTTTCTACTCTATAGGCCGAGATGCTGCTCGTGATCGATACGTCATCCCTGTCAGACGAAGAACTCAGCATCGGTAAACCCTGTAATATCCGGTGGTCTCACCAGCACTTCCTCGACGGCGACGGGTCTTCCTACGAATCGGTGAATAGGAAGCTAGCAGAGTGCGAGGTTTCTAAAAGGAATTTTAGACGTACGTCGGCTTCGATCCGGACCGAAGGAGCGGCCGAGTGGAGAGTGTACTCGAATGTGAACGGGAAGTTGCTTATGTTGGTAGGCGACTGTGCACCTATAGGTTGTTGCTGCACGGCTGCACCGGTCAGGCTGGACGACGGGCTATTACTCTGGGAGTTTCTGAGGTCCCTAGACCGAGTACGTCGGGGAATCATGTTATTTGGCGACGATCAGCGCCCACTCTAGAACCAAACGTTGTACACGACGGAGAGTCCCGGCGTATAGCGTACACACGTAGTGGTGACTAAGTAAAATATTGGATGGGACACCAAGACCAAGACAGTTCCAGCGTCTCGGGGATGAGCGAGGGAGAAGGGAGTAGGTTATACCCGTACCGACAACCCGGCCTTCTAGAAATCCCGTGCCGGCCAGTCCAGTGATTTACAAAGTGGAAGGCTTAACCAATCTGACGGGGGGATCTGGTTCTGGCGTCAATCATTGTGCACGCGCTCCCACGGACTCGGATGGGCGCCGACTAAAAAGACTAGAAGAAAGGTTACCCAGAATACCGGGACTGGCTTTACCGAGTATCAGACCAAGGTGGATATTGTTTGGGCCCGGCAGGCCTCCCCGTTCCAGAGTAGCGGAACCACGTAACTATTACCGCCACGAATGTAACCGAACTATCTAGCGGATGGTGTTTGATTGGTGCTCTTGAGGAGATGCAGCGACAACGCCAGCTAGGTATCATAGTTCGTTTGGCAGGCAGACGGGCAGGCGGGCTACCTCGGCGGATTCTATGCATCAGAGTGTTGCATAGAAATACCGGCTAGGTATGTGACTACAATGCAGAAGGGTTACATTAGGGCCCAAAGGGCACAAGAAGCCACATCCCGGTAAAGTCTGTTCGTTAACTGAGCTTTTATTGTTTGTCCCATCCTTATGTGCTCGAGATACGTAGGGATAATTGGCTGGTTTACCTAGCTGGAGAGCGTTATGGCGTGAGGGACCTCACCATTGGTCCGGAAGCACACAGGCAGATACGGTCTATATCACCAACCCCAGGTAGAGAGACTTTCAGTCTGCATTAGTGCGCTTGCCCCTTCCTTTCTGCTCCGGAAAGAAAGAGGGGAACGGGAAGGAATGGATGCAGTGAGAATACACGCACCTCGGAGCTCTTGATATTGCCACGCTGGTAACAAATGCTGGAATACCGGAGGAATCCCCTCACGAATCTACCACTACATATTCCCACCGCTTTTCCCAAAGACCCCCTACGGAGAATTGACCCTAGCAAAGGAGCGGGGTTGACCTGAGGCGAGGATCTTGGACACGCCTAATCAACAATCTTAATGGTACCAATATGCTCGTGATCCTATTTATGGGCAAATTAGTAGGCTCTCATCAGGTTCTGGAGTCTCCAGCCCTGGTGGTTCACACAGCGAAGAAGTAACGAGCACCCGGGGAAGTGTATAGGTTCTCCATAATGGCATAATATAGCAGTTAAAGGTAGTTGCTGTGTTCTACTAGAGAGTTTATAATCGGGGCACCGGTGCACCAGGTATGAACTGGTTGGCGGCTTGCCTGTTCTAGTCGCCCGCCATGTAACCCTGGTGGGCTAAACAGGGGACCGTCTTTCGGCCATTGAACTTAGTGTTTCGCGTTGAGGCCAGCCATTGTAATATCCAACTTACTTCTCTTATGTCCTGTGGTGACCTGGACTTTGGAATCGCTCAGCTCTCTTCTTGTTAACAGTCACCCACCTAGGAAGGTAAGCAAGCACCGAACGGACTTTGGGATATCGAAAGGCTGCGCAGGACTTACGAGGTCGAGAGCATCAATAAGAAGCCCCCTTAAGAAACTAGAAAAGCCACGTATACTTATGAAGATTTGTGCGTCACCGAACACAGGCGTATCCACCTACATTGTCGTAGTTTCTTCAATCCGGCAACTTACTGTGTGCATAGTCTGATCAGAGGTCGAAGTGGATTTGGTTAAAATAGTTTTATGGAGCATGCAACGATGTTTCACCTACGAGCGCATATCTGCCAGCTCGGCTACGAATGCTTCCACCAATGCGCTCCAATATAGGACCCCGGATAATACGCAAGTTGGCATATGAGGCAAGTCGTAGTCCGTTCCAGAGCGGGATATAGCAGCTCGTCAATAGTCCTAAGTCTTACAGTAGATCCCAGCATATAGCCTTATGAACCGTCCATTACGCAAGCAGAGGTGAGCAGTCAATTGCTTTTGGACCCAGTGGAATGGAAAGGGAGGGGTTCAAGGTTGCTTTAAACCGACAAGTCGGTTCATTAACCTAGTAGTACTTAACCACTACCAATCACAAATACCCGCTCTTTCCCAGCGAAACGGTTATCAGCCAGCCGCAGCCCCCAGTCAGTCTTGTACCACCTGAACCACATGGCCGGAACAACCCAATTTCATAAGCCGGAGCATTTCTGTCAGGCACGCAGACCCGGACATGCCCAACATTGCTTCTTCGCATGCGACTGTGGGATTCCGCAGACTTCCGATGGTATGGCCGTTCACCCGCTAGATCAGTTAGGGATGCGTCTTTTACTTGTGGATATCGTTGTCCAATGCTGTCTTCTCTATTTTCCCACAAGGATGAGCCCCCTTTTCTCAAAGGTGCAACTCATTAGCGTTGAGGGGTCCCCAGCTGCCCAGCACCCCGAAGTGGGACAGCAGTCAGCTACTGGAAACTCTTTGCGATCACTCACGAGGGGACTCTAATTATCCTGAAGGATTTTATTACTCACCGCGAGTGCAAGTCTTTATAAAACGACGGACCTTCTGGGTGTTTGCGGGCATCACCGTATAAGCTTCTCGTCTAATCTCTGCCGGATTGACTACATTCCGGCAGGCAGCGTTGCATCCGGTGAGAACTAATGTATAACGGAGTCACCGCTTGACCCACGACAGAATCACAAGCGGCAATTGTCCGAGATGTATGCGGTAGTACGGCTTGAATGCATGCAACACGGGTATCAATTCGCTCCATGCCCAAGTCGAACGAGAAGCAGTGAACCAGGTTGCCGTTTAAAGATCTCACTCAACCCCCGATGTGATGTAACCTCCAGGGCTCGGCATATCGGTAGCCAATCAGGGTTAGTTGGCAGCCGGCGTTTAGGGGTAACAAAAGCTGCAGAGCGAGCATTTCCGTCGCACGCAGGAGGCTTTTATATCGGGCAGACATACACCGCCGTCTTCTATATCATGGAAGACGGATTCCTGGAGCGCGCCTATAGCCGCATCCGCCAGGCAGTGTCTGTATCGACCGCCAGCCCAGTGCGTACACTGCCGCGCCCGGAGGCCATATCGGCGGCTCGAGCATCACTGCCCAAGCCAAACGATCCCGACTATCTGAAGGGCCGCGGGGGGCAAGCGACACTAGATCATGTGCTGGGAACCCTCGCGCCGGCCTTCAACGGCCAGAACCTCAGCGGGCGGTACTGGGGGTTCGTGACGGGCTCCACCCTCCCGATCGCCGAGGCGGCGGACAACGTCGTCAGCGCCTACGACCAGAACGTCCAGGTGCACCTGCCCGACCAGAGCATCTCCACGGAGGTCGAGGACGCGGCGCTCAGGATGCTACTCTGCCTCCTCGACCTCGGCGACCCTTCAGCGTGGGAGGGCCGGACGTTCACCACAGGCGCGACGGCGAGTAACATCCTCGGCCTGGCGTGCGGCCGCGAGGCGGTGTTGAGCGCTCGTCTGCCGCCGGGCTCCGAGTCCGTCGGCGAGCTGGGCCTGCTGTGCGCTTGCGCGCTGGCGCATGTCGAGGAAATACAGGTCTTGACCAGCATGGGGCACAGCTCGATTCCCAAAGCGGCATCCATAGTGGGGCTGGGTAGGGCTTCGGTTAAAGATTTGCCGTATAGTGACGAAGAGCCGTGGCGTCTGGATTTGGATGCTGTGGAGAGGGAGTTGCGGCAGGACGGCGTCGCTAACATCATTTCTGTTAGTGCCGGAGAGGTCAATACGGGCCGATTCGCCACTACGGGTTTCGAAGAGATGAAGAGGTTGAGAGAATTAGCGGATCGGTACGGGGCATGGATCCATGTTGATGGAGGTTTGTTCTGCTGCATCGCCATGACAGTCCGGCAAGTTGCTAATGTTACGCTGCTAGCTTTCGGGTTCTTCGCTCGAATTCTACCGGAAACGAGCGAGTTCGCACGACTCAGGAGTATGACGGCCGGCCTGGAGCTCGCCGACAGTATCACCCTCGATGGGCACAAGTTACTCAACGTCGTATGTATTTCACAAGGAAATCTCTCTCGCTCTCTGTGCGGTAGCTAGCGTAACACCGACTAACATCAACAACACAATCCAGCCCTACGACAACGGCGTCTTCTTCACCCGCAAGGCGTCCACCCTGACGAGTGTCTGCAAGAACCCTAACGCAGCATACCTTTCCGGCGATGTCTCCTGCGAAATGCAAAGTCCCCTGAATGTCGGCCTGGAGAACTCGCGGCGGTTCCGCGCGCTGCCCGTCTACGCGGCGCTCGTGAGTGAGGGCCGGGAGGGGTTGGCGGCGATGGTGGCGCGCATGGTGCGGCTGGCGAGGGCCATCGCGCGCATCGTCCGGGACTCGGAGCACTACGCTCTCCTGGCCGGCGGCGACCACGGAGAAGAGGAGATCGATCTCGAAGATGTCAGTATCGTGGTGCTGTTCCGCGCCAAGGACGACGCCCTCAACGAGATGCTCGCCGACCGGATCCACCGCACCGGCGAGTGGTACGTCAGCGGCACGAAGTGGAAAGGCCAGACGGCGTGTCGCGTCGCCGTGGCCAGCTGGAGGGCGGATGTCGAGGAGGATGCGCGGCACGTGGAGCGCGGCTTGGCTGCTATTGCGGCGGAACACTTTGCCAGTGCTAGGCAGTAAGTAGCGTATCTATCTACATGACAAGAGATGCGACCGTCGAATGTTGAATATGTTGTTGCCGTTATCTTGTATTGCCGGGGTATCCCTTAGAGAAGGATACGACAATAAAAACATAAAATAAGCGTTGCAGGGTACTAGATACCTGCTCAAGACCATTGGAGGTACATGCAACATGCTGGACACGCTCTTCACCAGCCTTGCTCCTTGCTATACCGCCAAAGGTAGATGCCGTTTTTATGCTGAGGCCTCAGCGGCCACGTCGGTCCGGGCCCGGTCCTTTACGCCTGACCGCCCTAGGGGATGACCCGCAGAACTCTCTCTTTCCCTCTCACAAACAGCCGACCGCGTCTTTCTTTCGCCACTCCATCGCTCGCGACAGGACAGGATGGTAGGCCACCGCCTCCTCTCATCCATTCATCATCACCTGTAGTGCATTTGCATATTTCCTTATCTCTAGGGCTTGGAGGCATTCGTAGGCCATGTACCTTCACGCTGAACTCAGGCGTCTAGGGCAAACATGAGGCATGTATTTCGCATCGGGTCTGTCAGCTATATATGTCCAAAAAGTAAGTTGACCTGCAAGAAAAAAAAAACACCTGAACAAATGGGAGGTGTACTGCAGGGAGACTGTCGTGCGTGAGTCCCAGTGGCGGTCCAGTTACTCTGCATTTTTGCAAAGTTCGAAAGGTCGTCCATTCGAGTCGTGCATTATCATCTTTTTTTTTTCTTAGGATTAATTGTGTATTGTTCCGATTTCTTGTCCTATTCCCAAATACCTTCCACATGCAACCTTTTGTCAACGAAGCTCGACCTGACCTATTAATACATCCATCCGCCGAAAAATCCCCCACCCTCATCCTCAACTCACTCACAACTCATCACAGCCCGAGCGTCAAAACGTCGTGACGCATGACAACGAGACTTAAACCCCCTCCTCGTCGTCACCTCATCCAAACTTCCGGCTCCCGCCCTTGCTCCCGCCCTTCTCGCCACCGCCGCCGTCCTTCTTCCCCTTGCGCCCAGCGCCTATGAGCTCGAGGTGGCCCGCGCGCTCGCCGAGGAGCTTCTCCGTCTTGGCCGTGAGGCCCGCCGCGTACTTCCGCTGCAGCTTGTCGGCGGCGCTGGCCTTGCGGGGCTTCGCGACGCGCGCGCCCTTCTTCGTCTTCTGCTTCTGCTGCTGCGGCTTGTTGGCGCGAGCGGTCGTGCCTCCAGCGCTCGATGAGGACTTCTTGATTGCGCCTTGTGCCATTGTCTGTCGAAATTTTTTTTTCCCCCTCGCTCTCTGGTGGTTTTGCGGGCGGGGTCTAGGCTGGGATGGGATATGTGTAGTTGGAGAACGCGGCGTCGTGTTTACGGCCGTCGTGGTCTAGTCGTGGCCTCGAAACTTCCGGTCGGGGAGGTCAAGGTTGCGTATCCCTCCTAATTAAACCTCCTACGCGGACCCCAACTTTGATCGCCGCGAGGGTCTTATGGGGTCCGGCCGGAAGCAGCCTGTCGTTTGTTTCAGGTCAGGTCTGGCCGATTGTTTCCGCGTTTGCAGTGTCGTCGTGCGTGCTTCCGTGCCCCACGCAACGTACCTATGTTGGCAGTGGCAGAGATTTGAGACGCAAAAAGCGACGTTGGAGGGTTATCACGGCATGTGCAGAAAGGAAATTTTGGCGGTTGGAACTTTTTAAACCTTATCGTTAGGTGCCCCTGCCAAACCCGTCTTGGCGGCTTGGTTCCAGGGCCCCGGCTGCCAGGGTACTGCAGCGCTGTGTAGACCCCGCCACCGGCTCCTTGTGGACGGCATGGGGCATGTGGCATGGGTGGAGCGGCCTGCTCCAGCTTTAGGAGTAATTATGTGCCCCCGTACTTGACCTGGTGCTCATATAGAAGTTCATCTTCGCCTACACTGGTAATTTCTGACAACTTTAGCACCACTTGAGTAATAACGAGGACGAGCCCGTACTCAGTAGATCTTCATTTAATCTCAATCTTGCAAGGCAGCTCCCAGGTAGGATGGCTACCATCGTACATACTAGTAAAGCGCAGGCAGCATGCAAGGAGCGTGCCGCACCAACAGACTGACCGCATGTCGCATGCCAGTGGTATCATATAATTCTTCCCTTTAAGCCCGTTCTTCTCCCAATCTCACCATGCCCCGAAGTCAAAACCCCCCGTAAACGCCCGTAACTCAAATGTTGTGTTGCAATGCAAACCCTTTCCCCTCGCACCCTGATCCCCAAACTCCCTGTTCAAATGCACCCAACCCTCGATCTCCCGTAAGCCATTATACCCTGACGACCGTAGATGATAAATATAATAGTACAAGGGATCAATGTATGTATTAGTAGGTAAGGTAGGGTAAGTGTAACAGACAAAAATGAAAAGCGTCTGAGTAGTACCTAAGTAAGTACGTACGTGGTGCGTACGAGACAAGAAATTGGCCGTATATAAGGTGGTATGAGACCATAAAGAAAGGGGCAAAGCTCGCTAGTAATGAGCCTCGAGATACGTGGCAGTGTGGCCGTATAAAGCCCAGCATTTGAAAACAATATTATGTGGATGAAAATTTTTGTGGTGATCGAGCGATCGAATAAGGGTCAGATGAACGGAATGGGACGGCCCCATCTCACTGCACGTTCAGAAACAGGTCGTCGCCCCTCCGTGTAGGCGTCAGCTTCGGCTGCCACGTCGGCGTCATAGGCAGGGTGCCGGAGCCAAGTCCAGCTGAAGGATCCCGCGGCGAAACGAGACCCGTGGCCGCCGTCTCGGGGCTGAGAAGCCCGGGTCCTCCCGCGCCCTGCTGCTGCCTCCAGTGCTTGCCGCTGCCGGCCGGATTGGAATCGAGCGCCAGGGCCGCCGCCCTGTCGCCCCCGACGCGCTTCGCCAGCAGCGAGCTGGCCGCCGAGATTGTCGTAGTCGTCGTGCTGGCGGGCGAGGCGACGACGATCTGCGAAGCGATGTGCGGGCTCCGCCTCCCCTGGGCCTGGAGGGTGTCTAGTCTTGGCGGCGCCGGTACTGGTGCTGGTGATTGCATCTGCTGTTGCTGTTGCTGTTGTTGTGGTGGGGTCCGTGGGCGCCACGAAGGCTGCTGTAGAGGTCGCGGTTGAGGTCGTTGGAATTGCTGCTGCTGTGACTGGGGAGCGGCGACCTCGGGTGGAGGGGCGGGCGAGAAGCCGGATCCGGTGCTCTGGATGGGCGCTGGTCCCGGAGCCCGGTTAGACCGTTTCGGTCTGAGGGGTGGCGGGTAGGCCGAGGGCGAGCCGGTGACGGCGGGAAGCACCGTTCCCAATGTCGGGCTCGGCTGTCCCGGGGGCGAGCTCGAGAAATTAGGTCTTTTAGGCGGAGGGACGTGGCGGATGGTCGCCCCATCTAAGCGCCCCGTGATCTTGGAATACCGAACACGAGAGCGGCCGCTACGAGGTGAGGGTGATTCAGCAACCGGCGAGAGCTGGGATAAGCGGGCTATATCGTCCTCTATGGCGGCGTCGTCGTCGAAAGGACTGGGCGACGATGTATTGATGGTAGTCGCAGAGGCGTGGGAATCCTTGGAGTCGGACCGACTGACGCTGGGCTTGACGCCTTTTTGGGACGAACTGCTGCCCTTCCTAGCCGGCGGCGGAGGTGGTCTTTGTCGCACGGCGCTGGCCTGCGAGTACAGACTCGACGACCGTGACATCGACGGGTTGTTGGGGTCTCTTAGTAAGAATGCCGGCCTGGGCTTTTTGGGGAAATTAGTGGTTGCAGAAATCGCTCCGGCCAAGGCCGCCGCTTCCTCCTCCTGCTTCTCTATCGGCGACTTCGTCAACGGAGTATACGTGTCAAGTTCGGCGGCTTGGGCGACTTTCTCCACCTCCGACTTGCGGTTATCGTCTCTTAACACCCAGTTACCCCGTGGGTCCGCGACGTAGTAAGCTGTCGCCGATTGAGGGTCCGTTGGCGGAGGCCGCCATATCTGGCCCAACTCGGCCGCCTCCGTATCCAAATCAGCAAATGCTGTCATGTTCGTCATGGTGCTTGCCCTATCCGTAGGACGCTGTTGTTGTGAAGATGGGCCACTTGCTGTGGCTTGCGGTGGAATGGCCAAGGTCAAAGTGGGCTTTGCTGGAAGAAGCCTTGAATGTTTCCTCTCAGACTGTGCTTCCTGTCTTATCGGGGTGACCTCGCTGCGCGGTCGCGATATGGCGAGGCCGATGGTACCACGATTATCATCGCTGTTCAGATACGTGGGCGGCGGAGTCCGTGCCACTTGCTGCCTCGAGAATCTGAACATCGGGGACGATATATGGAATATGGTGTTCCTTCTCGGCTTCTCCGGCGTGTCATTCCTCTCAACATCCATTCCGAAGGACTCATCATCGAGGTCGGGGAAATTTTTCTTTCGGAAATATCTGGCTACGAAGATCGCACCTAAGGCGACACCGAGAGCACCAGCTATCCCAAAGGTAATCCCTACTATCTGACGAGTCTCTAGAGTTGCCGCCTCAGATGCTTGGGTGGGCTGCGAGACTGCCGTGGTCGATTCTGTCACTGTAGACACTGTTGACGTGGTTGAAAAGCTACTCGATGTGACTGATGAAGGTGACGTCGTCGTTGTAGTTGAGCGAACTGAGGATGGCTGGGAAGTGATTATAGGCATAGCCGACGACTTTGTTACAGTGGATAACGTTGATGGGGGTCTCTGTAAAGTAGTACTTGAGCCTGGAGTACTGGGAGGCGTCGATATTAGAATAGAGCCTGTCCCAGTCGGTGGCACAACCACTGTAGCCGACAACGGAACATGAGTGTTAGGCAATGCGTTCGGCACTTGAAAACACATGCTATAGGCATTCTCTAGGGTATTGTCTATAGGAATGTAAGTATCAATATTATAAGATATCGGTGTGATAGCCATCGACTTACCTTTAACTTCTGCCTCACTACACAACCTAGTTGCCCTTGCACCGCCAATGCAGAGAGCCGCCCCTTCCCCAATTGTAAAACCCCCTGTCGACGGCTTCGTACATAAGCATCGCAGAGAAGGGTTCGTGCCGCAAGCATCCGGGGGGTAGTTGACGCCGATGAACTCGGCGAGGCAGTCTTGTGCACATGCCGGAACCAAAGAAGTGAGCTCGTTCGTGAGGTTGGGTTTATGAGCCAAAGAAATTGATATTGACGTCCATATTAGTAACTGACAGATGAGAGGCTTGACAGCCATTCTATACGTAAAGATCTACCGGATGTGTCAGTGTTTGGCATTCTAAAACAGGAGAGCCCGCTGTTTGCAGTCATCCTACGTCGAGGAGGCGCATGGATTCCGCAGGTCTCGGATATCTCACTCGAGAGTTAAGAAGGCCACTCCGCAGGTATAGTGAGAGTAGAAAGAAAGAGGCAAACGTTTCAGGGAGCAGGTCTAAAAGGGGGGGGATTCCAAACAAGGTATATGAAAAGAAGACGGCCGGGCCTACCTAGACAGAGGAAACAATCCGTGGAGAAATGGCCAGCATCTCATCCTAGTAGTAGTCATCCAGCACAGCCAACGAAGAATATCTAATCTTGTAGTAACACAGAGGTATGTAGAATGGAATCCAAACCAGCCCCATAAAAGGTCGTGAAAACGGGACCGAGAAGTCTATTACAGAAAGGCAGTGAAGTTGATGCAGAAACGGACCAACGTTAGGAGGCGCAGAAGGCTAAAAATGAAGCCGGGGATGGGGGCTAATAGTCCAGGCTTCACCTTCGCTCATCCATCGAAAGATCTGGGCGGATAGCCGCATCGATCGTGGGATCGAATCGCTACTGGCCGAGTTCAGCGGTCAACAGCATTACAGCACTTGGGACGGCGCCTGCGACCTGGTCGGGGCGGTTCGGACAGTCGTCAGGGAGGAAAGCATCTTGCGTCATGGCAGTGCGGACGGGATATGCATATGCGAGCAGGTATGGTAATGTTTGAGGACGTTGGCGCCTCGACCCATCATAGGGTTGTATCGTGACTGCATGACAATCCCCATTGGGCAATATGCTATTTTGGGTCCATCCGAATACAGCTTACAGGGTCTAATTGGGCCAGACGCGCCAAAAGGAACATGGATGGTACCGCTTCGCTGGGCGAGAATAGACACAATATGTATGGATGAAGTGAGATTGTGGTTGTAGGGTTGTATTGCTGCAGAAGGTGGATATTGGAGGATGTGGTAATTCATTTTTGCGCGCGCCTAGACGGATTCCCCCCTGGCTTCCCCCATGTTGCGGCGCTTACGCTCGCTCGGCTCCCCGTTCCGCCAATGGAGGCTGTGCTGTGCTACTATTTGCTGTTGTCCTACATGAATGATGCAGCCCGAAAGGGCGACCCTGTTCCGTTTTCTTCTGTTTCCGCTCCAGCACTTATTGCCGAATGCGACGTGGAGCGCAGCGCTGCTCTGACATGTTGTCCGGCGGCCGCGTAAGTCTTTAAATAATGCAACAAACTCCCAAGTGAGCCGTATTACAGAAATAACACCGGCCCGACACGGCCCTCTCATCGTTATGGTAAGACGACTTACCTAGTAATGAGGAGCTTCGGGATAAGTTGACGGAAGGCATCAAAAGGAGAGCAGTCCGTGAGCATATAAGCCGAGCAACACGCCAGCCCCGACGTCGTCAAAATTGATCGGGCATGTTTGCTCATGATTTGGTATCTAGCCTCGTTTCTCATTAACTACAACGTTTCCCTCGTACAATTCACCCCTAGCGTCCATTCCCGGTGGATTATGTATCCGACATCGGTGATAACTCGACCCCTAGGAACACCTCTTAAAACATGTCGGCAAATGTAGCTCAGGGACCATATATGCCAGGCGGATCACCCACGATCGACAGCGATTCGCATAGGATATGTTGACCAGTGAGAGCTAGCCAGCGAGGCATGCCGCTTACTAAGCGGTAGCTTGTGCGCTCGGAACGAAGCCTGCCTGAGCTCGGCTCGACTTGATGACTCGATGAACCTGTCTCTCTGTCTCGTCCCAATCGTTCGGCAACAGTTGCACCAGCTCAATCCCAAGGTCCTTGGCGATGTTACTGAGAGCGTTGAAACCTTTCTTATCTGCTACGAACGTTATGCTCACGCCAACTCGGCCGAAACGACCGGTTCGTCCAATCCTGTGCAGATACGTCTCAGTATCGTGCATTTGGTCGCCGGGACCCTTCATCGGTATGTCGTAGTTGATGACCATGGATACCGTTGACACGTCGATTCCTCGAGCGAGGACGTTGGTGGTGATGAGAACCTTGGATTTGCCCGTCCGGAAATCGTCTAGAAGCTGGTCTCTCTCCTTTCCTTCGTAAGCGCCATGGAGAACGGAAACCCTGTGGCCGTCCTTCGCCATGCGCTCCTGAATCTTATCGGCGCTCTCGCGCGTCTAAGGCTTGTCAGCATCTAGGATCCGGGGTTGACTAGCGTGCGTGGTACGTTACCCTGACGAAGATGATGGACGAGCCGACGTTCATCAGACCATAGAGCTGGCAAAGGATATCGTATTTGTCTGATTCAGACGGACAGTCCATGTACATCTGGGAGATGCCCTTGACCGTGAGTTCCTGTCGCTGCAGTTTGATCTGGTTGGCATTCGGCGCATAGGTCTGCGCATACTTCATGACCTTGTCGGGAAAGGTGGCCGAGAAGAGAAGAATCTGGATGTCCTTGGGCAATAGCCTGCAATTAAGTTTAGCATTCCAGGTGAATTCTGGCACCACGGGGAAACCCACCGCTTAACCTTAATGCACTGATCGCCCAGTCCTTGCTGGTCCAACATGTTGTCGGCCTCGTCAATAACGAGAACCTTCAACTGCGACGGGTCCAGCTGCCTGAATCGGATAAGGTCCATGACAGTGCCGGGGGTTCCAACAATGACAGCGGCCTTAACCTGTTCATTTCGCGGAATGTCACCCTTGATGGCGGCCACGGTCTGCAAGTTATCGCAGAGTCTGCCGATACTCTGCACCACACCCTGAATCTGTCGGGCCAGTTCTCGGCTGGGGGCAAGCAGAAGAGCTTGAGGTTGCTCTGGCTTGTCGAAGTCGATACGGGAGAGGACGGTGGTGACGAAAGCCGCAGTCTTGCCAGTTCCGGACTGGGACTGAGCGATCATGTTCTGGGGCGGGTTCGCAAGCATCAGAGGCAGTGCTTTCTCCTGCACCTTGGACGGTTTCTGGAAACCCAGGCTCGACAGACCTCGGAGGACGGGAAGGGGCCTACGTAAAAAGCACGGATGAGTGCCGCGTTCACGATATCCACAAGCGAAGGGGCAGCATACAAACCGAGCTGATCGAAGCTAGCAGCAGAACCCAAGGGATGCTCTGTGTCCTTCTGTAGGTCGCTAAGCTGGACCTCGACATCGTACTCAGGCTCGTGCAGCATAGAAGCGCCGGCATTCGCACTGGCTCCGTCTACTTGAGGGATCTCGTCGCCGGCATTTGCGGTTGCGGAATCGGTGGCTTGCGGCTCAGCCATGTTGGATGATGGTGGGAAGGTGAAGCTGAGGTGGCGAGAATGAAGAAGATGCTGTTTCCGTTCTTTTCTTCCCCGGTCTTACACGGCGAGGTAACGGGGGAAGGCGAAGGACGGTTTGCGACACAGCTGCGAAGCGAGCCTAAGATGGCCTAACCTGATAACAGGCGGTAAGTTAGGGGCTTCAGAATCATAGATCGGGAGTCAGAATTGATGTGACTGAAGCAGAAAATGCAACGAAAAAATTCCAAGGGGAGAAAACGATATGGGATTTTAGGTATTACCTTGTGCTTGTGTAAATGGGAATGTAGTTTAGGTACCTTAGCGAATATCAACAAACCTCACGAGACAGGGCAGGGTGAGTAAGTGAGTGAGTATGCCTTGTTCGAGTATCCCAAAGCATCCAGAACCTGAGAGGGCCAGGTGATGATGTCGGGAAGAAGGGCGGGCGGCACGGGGGCGGTAGAGAAGGCGACCAAGGTTTGGATCAGAAACTTCGTGTTCCCAAACCTTCTCGAACAAACGAAGCTGCGATCAACCGGTGATGAATTAATTGTTGGTTTGGTGGGGGTAAATTGCACAATGGGCAATGCTATCCTTCCAGCAGCCTAGCGACCAGCATGCTAGCCTGTACGAAGTACAAATGCCGTACTATGTATATGTTACAGCTTACGGATGACGCTAGTAACAGGACGGTGTTAGGTACTTGGGCCCGGGTACATATTAAACGCGGGGCATTGGAAGGAGGGGCTGGAAAGACATCTGCCATTGAAGCGTTGCGTTCTGCCTTTGTGCATAAGTATGGATAGGTATGGATTGTATGTTGCTGTAAAGTGGTGTAGTGCACATCGGTACTTGTACAAATCGGGTCCACTTAGTTTCCGAACGGTAAATATATTCACAATAAAATATTCAAAAATCAAAAACGCACCATCTATACATCGTATAATTATAAAATTTAAAAGATTAGTAAATATATGCATATATTATCGAAAAATAATATATTTGCAAAACATTTATAGTTATAAAAACTAAAAAGATTCTTTAAAAATATATTACTATGGGTTACTAATAAAGATATATCGTTATTATTTATAAAAACTTAATAATTTAAATTTTTTACTGCTGTTCGAATATATAATGAAAAAAACCTAGAAATATGGTTTTACTGTTCGTTTAATATTTAAATTAAAATTATAAAATTTAATTTTAAAAGTATCTAGAAAAAGTACAAACTTTTTTATTTAAATATATATAGCAATATAACTTCGTATATATAAGCTTTATTAATATATAAAGTAATATATTAAATTTGGTTAATTTTTATTACTGTTTCCGGAAGTTATTAGTAATTTTATTAAAATTTATAAGCGTAATACTAGGTTTTTGAATAATTGTAAAAAATATAAAATAATGATCGATTAAAACTAAACTTTGGCATTTTATAAAACTTTATATCATTTTTGGGTTATTATTTTAATTTTTATAATATCCCTAATATGTATTAATATTTCCTATAATAACTTTAATATAATGAAAATCTTAATATTTATATAGAAATTTCTTTAATAAAACGATTGAAAAAATCAAAGATTTTATTTTTATTCGATTTTAATAATATAAATATATATATATATATATCCATTTTTATATGCATTTTATAAAGGTGTTGTTTTTTTATTAAAACATTTCGTATGATTTACAGGTGTTCGGAAACTAAGTGGACCCGATTTGTACATACAGTCATGTTGGCCCCCGGCCTGTGGTCGGTCCGTTTACAGCAGCAGGTACATAAGCTGAATGGCTACCAGAGTTGCGCTTGCTCCGCAATGGAGCGGGCTGTGTCTTGCTCATCTCGTTGTCCCATTTGAACCGACAGTGAAAGAGGACATGACGACGGCCGCATCAACCTTTCGTAATCCATGATATGATGATGTTGTACGCGTTATGCGAATTCCATGCTTCTAGTTATTATTTTACATATCCTTCTAAGACTACAGCATATACATACTCCGAATCCGTAGTGTAATTCATTTCGCACCCAACCCTTGCATTTCCTTGCAGACAAGTGTGAGAGGCTGCATTCGCGATGGCCGAGGGCGATGTTGCGCCGACCTTCGGTACTGAATTAAAGGTAAGACAGCAAGGATAAACGCCTTGCCCTCGACTTTCCTCCTTTCCCCCCTTATACCGGACTCTCACTATCCTACGGTTCGGCCTCACTAAACATGGTTCTTTCCCGTGACAGGATGGCTTCAAGCCTGCCAATGCCTGGGTCGCCAACAGTATCGCATGGCTCGACGACATCCAGGGTTTCTACCGGGAGCGCAGCGCCATCGAGAAGGAGTATAGCGCAAAACTCAATGCCTTAGCCAAGAAGTATTTCGAGAAGAAGAACAAGAAGTCTGCTAGTCTAAGTGTCGGCGACACGCCCGCCATGACCCCTGGTTCCCTTGAAAATGCTTCCTTAACCATCTGGTCCGCCCATCTGACCACCCTCGAGTCGCGAGCCGGCGAGCACGAAAAATACGGGAACGAGTTAGTCGCAAAGGTCGCCGACCCTCTGAAATACTATGGCACCAAGTTTGAAGAGTTGCGCAAGCGCCACGCGGAGTATGCTGCGAAGCTAGAGGCTGAGAGAGACTCTTCCTACGCCGACCTGCGCAAAGCCAAGGCCAAGTACGATGCCGCCTGTCAAGAGGTGGAAAGCAAGCGGAAGAAGACCGAGTCCTCATTCGATAAGGCGAAAGCGCAGAGTCAATTCCAACAGCACGTCCAAGACATGAACAATGTTAAAAATACCTATTTGATAGCCATCAACGTCACCAATAAGCTGAAAGAACGCTACTATCACGAGTACGTGCCCGAGCTGCTAGATAGTCTGCAGGACCTCGCCGAGTTCCGCACTCTAAGACTCAATGCCATATGGTCCACGGCCGCTGGCCTCGAGACGGCCATGTTACAGAAAAGCCAAGGACTCATTGAACATTTGTCGCAAGAGATTACTAGGAACGAGCCCCACCTCGACTCGATGATGTATATTCGGCACAATCTAGGCGCGTGGCAGGAGCCTGCCGACAAGACTTTTGAGCCCAGTCCGGTATGGCATGACGACGACATCATGGTCACCGACGAGCCGGCAAAGATTTTTCTGCGCAACGTTTTGAATAAGTCCAAGGGTCAGTTGGGAGATTTGCGACGGGAAGTCGATAAGAAAAAGAGGGATATCGAGACTATCAAGCGCATGAAGCAGGCAATCCGCGAAGGGAGGGAGAAGAGAGACGAGGTTCTGGTTGTCTCGCAAATCTTCGACCTCCAAGGGGACCTCCATCAGACTGACCGGAGACGCTTGACTGCCGAGGTAGAGACATCAACTATCACTTCCGTAGTCGGAGACGTCACTCTGGGGGCCAAGAACCACAATTTCAAGTCCCAAACATTCAAGATCCCCACGAACTGCGACCTTTGTGGCGAGAGGATATGGGGCTTATCAGCCAAGGGCTTCGACTGCAGGGATTGTGGTTATACCTGCCACAGCAAATGCCAGATGAAGGTCCCGGCAGAATGTCCGGGTGAACTATCTAAGGAGGACCGCAAGAAATACAAACAGGAGAGGCAGGCAGCTGCAGGTTCGCTGTCGAAACCTGCAAATGGTCCAGCAGACCATGTCGCCGAGCTGCCTGATCTAACTCGATCCAACACCATGAACTCCTTGAGCTCAGGGTACGCAGCTAGTGCACACAGATCAGTTAGCGGTTCTGCCGCTACGTCTCACTCACCGGCCGATGACGCCCCTCCAGAGCCTTCAAGTCCCCGACCACCTTCATCTGCCGCGCCCAAGAAACCCCGGATAATGGCTCCGCCGCCTACCAGTTATATTTGCGAGCTCCCTGGTGACTCTGTCAACGGCCCTGCTCCGACGCGGGCTCCGGAACAGAAGGGCAAGATGCTCTACACCTTTGAGGCGAATGGCGGGGGAGAGCTTTCCGTCCCTGAAGGGCGGGAGGTTGTAGTACTCGAGCCTGATGGTAAGTCTTCCATGACTCTTCGAGATGGGGACTAAATCACTCACATTCCACTATAGATGGCTCGGGTTGGGCCAAGGTCCGGCTTGGGTACAAGGAAGGATTGGTTCCTGCCTCGTACCTCGAGATCTTTGCCACGCCCATCGCCCCTCAGGATACCGGGTCGTCGGTGAACAACCGTCCCGCTTCTACGTACTCGAACTCTGGCTCCTCGATCGGGGCGGCGTCTAAGAAGAAGGGACCCGCGGTCGCACCCCGGCGGGGGGCCAAGAAGCTGAAGTATGTGGTGGCGATGTACGACTACTCCGCCCAGAGCGATGCGGAGCACAGCATGACGGAGGGTGAGCGGTTCGTCTTGATCAAGGATGACCCGGGTGACGGATGGGTCGAAGTCGAGAAGGGAGGTGCAACCAAGAGCGTGCCGGCGAGCTATGTACAGGTAGCCACGAACTAGGAACGGGAAGACTTGCGGGGTGGGCGGCTAGATCCGGCGTCCGCCCCGGAAATAGACCCCCTTCCAGAAACCGGGAGCAGCCACCCGCCCGCATATAAATATCTATCCCTGTTGTCGTTGATCCAAGGGGTCACTGCATCTGGATCAATTGTGGTCGGCGTGTATAAAGGAAGCATCCGAAAAGAGCGTGGCTGAATTATAAATACCGACTCAATTCATCCACCCACATCCTATCTCGTGTACTAGGCTCCTGGAGAAATACCATCATCCCTCACCTAAAAGCCTTCGAGTGTAGGCGAGTCGTCAGGTACTCAACACCACCATAACCGCAATCCTGAGCCGCCAAGTCGTGTTACGCATATATATAGGCTCGAAAGCGACAAATACCCTACGGGGCGAATCTCTCTGATAAAGCATGCTGGATCATATTTGGCGGTAAATCTATCCCTGGTATCATTGCGTCATAAATTGGGGGATATGGATGACATTCAGCTGATGGAAAATGGGCCTTGGCCGGCTGTATAGTCAGGTCCGAGCCTCGGAGGAGTCGGTGACCACTTCGGTGCCGAATGGATCCGGTAGCTCGGTTCATCTCTATAGCGAGATACATACATATGTGTGTAACGAGGGTTTTGGTATCCCTATGCCAGGGATCAAATTGTCGTTCTACTAACGAGACTCGAGTTAGTCTAAGCCGTACCTAGATTGCGAAGACGAATGGGAGCCTTACATATCTCTCCTAAAGCCAAGAGACCTATTAGCTATAAGCAATGTATATGACCGCTACCAATTAACTATAATAACAGCGCACCTCAGGACTTCAAGTCTCCGCCAAGCCAACGCTTGCCGACCTCAGCATTAGTTTCCGCTCCACGGATTGATGTTACGGCCAAAGACTACGTAGACGGAAACCTCTGTACATGCGCCTCGATAGCTGTCGTCTGCGTGGTTTCCCTCAGCGGGCCGACATCTCCGTAGCTGGATCTACTACGCCCGAGATGGCTTGGAACGGCCACGGTCCCCCTCACGAGCCTTACGCCTCGTATGGACGGAAGATTGGAGAGCGTCATATGGTGCGGGGAATCAAGCCTTATCCGACACCAGTCGACCAGGAATCCGAGGAACAGAGCGTCGTAGGGCGTTGCAGATGCGGTGAAGCCCCACGCCCTTAACTGAATCCGTTAGCTAGTCGAGCCGCAAGGCGTCGTCACTATATGCGCCGTACGGAGACGGCCGGGTTGGGAGTATAGCGAAATGCGATCCTGGATCCTGCAGGTTGGCCGTTAGCGAATGGGCAGACGACTTGGCAGAGCACGGAAATATAGAATGTCGGAGACCATGACGTTGAGGACGCCGAATGATATTTGCAAATACTCCATGAATGGAACACAGCCGAGTTACCCCTTCTTCTCCCCGTTGCTTTCCCCAGCATCCTCTACCTTCTATGATATCTTCCAGACGCCGGACCTGAGGAGCAATTTGACCACGGCGTTTGACGACTTCGAGGACAAACGAAGATGTTGCTCTCCGGCTTGAGGTTGTTGCCTCTGTTGCCACTTGCCTGGGTAGGTGGCGTTGATGGCAGAGCGATCGACACTGCCGCTAAGGTAGAGAGCAGACAACAACAGAATATTGTAAGTGCTCGCCAACCTGCGTCCCGATGGCAACACCTGGGGAACTACCGCTGAATATTGAAGACAGGTCACTTGGGACGACAAGAGCCTGATGATCAATGGCGAGAGATTAATGATTTTCAGCGCCGAAGTCCACCCCTTTAGGTAAGATATCTCGGGCTTCTACGGCATCGTTCGTTTACCCGCCCACAGGCTCCCAGTTCCGAGTCTCTGGCTTGATGTGCTCCAGAAGATCAAGGCGATGGGATACACCTGTGTCTCATTTTACGTCGACTGGTTTTTGTTAGAAGGGAAGCAGGGAGAATTCCGAGCCGAAGGGATTTTCGACCTTGACCCCTTCTTCGAGGCCGCGAAGCAAGCCGGCCTATACCTGTTAGCCGTGAGTTCCTCGACGTTTTCTTCTAAGTTCACGTTCTCACAACGATAACAGCGCCCTGGTCCCTATATCAACGCTGAGGTCGCTGGTGGTGGCTTTCCGGGTTAGTTACAGCGTGTTCAGGGAAGACTAAGGACGAACGATGCAGCATATCTGGAGGCGACGGCCAAGTAAGTGACCCGGAATGTCGCTATTAAAGTGGGTGGTAGGTTGACACCTGGCCCTATAGCTACTCGGCCAACATCGGCCGCATCATCGCCGAGGCCCAAATCACCAACGGCGGACCAGTCATCCTGTACCAGCCAGAGAATGAATATCAGTCTTACCTCGAAGGATACGAATTCCCGGACTACGACTACTGGGAGAACGTCGACCGGCAATTCCGAGATGCCGGTATCGTTGTCCCGTCGATCAACAATGAAGCTCACATGAACGCCTATATCACCACGTCCACCCCTGCCAGCGTCGACATCTACGGCCACGACTCGTATCCGCTCGGGTTCGACTGCTTCAACCCGACGGTCTGGCCGGAAGACGGCTTGCCTACCGACTGGTTGGAGCTGAACAATCAAATCGCCCCGGAGTCCCCCTATGCTCTTGTCGAGGTAAGTTCCATCCCTTTGCGGAAGCGGAGCATAGACTAAGATATCGCAGTTCCAGGGCGGAGGCTTCCAACCGCCCGGTGGTGCTGGTTTTGAAGCCTGCTCGCAGCTGCTTAACCACGAATTCGAGCGTGTTATTTACAAGAACAACTATGCCTTCGGGGCCACAATCTTCAATATTTACATGGTAAGCAGTTGATGCTAACACGTACATGAGAGAGGCCGCTGACAGTGCCTTGGTAGACGTTCGGTGGCACTAACTGGGGTAACCTCGGCCACGCGGAGGGCTACAGCTCCTACGACTACGGCGCGCAGATCACCGAGGAGCGCCTCGTCTACCGAGAGAAATATAGCGAGACTAAACTCCAGGCCAACTTCTTCCACGTTTCGCCGGCCTATTTAGTGGCTGATCGGTTTAACTCGTCGCTCGAATGGACGGATAATGAGGCTATCACTGTCACGCCGGTGATCACGGACACCACTAAGTTCTACATTGCAAGGTCAGCCGCAGCTGTGCCCCCGGGGTGTTAAACCACATGCTGAGTGCTACAGGCATACGCAATATGACTCGACCGAAACTGCCCCCTACCGCCTGAAGGTGCAGACTGTCGGGTTTGGCGACCTGACTGTTCCGCAACTGAGCGATAGTCTATACCTGACGCGTCGCGACTCCAAAATCCACGTCAGTGATTACCCCGTCGGCGACAAGAACTTGGTTTATTCGACGGCCGAGATTTTCACATGGTGAGCACACCTCGCCACGGAGCGTTTGGTGATGGCCTACTGATATCCAGGATCACAGGAAGAAATACAGTGACAAGACAGTCCTTGTCGTGTATGGTGGCCCGAATGAGCACCACGAACTTGCAGTCGAAGGGCGTGGCAGTAGTGACGACGAAGTGGTCGAAGGATCAGATATCACAGTTGAACAGAAAGACGGATACACGATCCTGTCTTGGGCGGTCTCACCGGAACGAAAGGTTGTTCGTGTTCACGGCGACCTATACATCTATCTCCTCGGTTGGTTTCCGGCTCACGGCGGCTCCGAACGAAGATAGTTAACTCATTCAGATCGCAACGAGGCCTACAATTTTTGGGTGCCTCCAGAGCCAGCACAAACCGGCACGTCGTCGGTCATTGTCAAGGCCGGGTATCTAGTCCGCACCGTTGAGGTCGAAGACGCAATTTTGAGCTTTGTTGGCGACGTTAACGCGACAACAACCATCGAGATCATAGGAGGTGCGCCCGAAAAGCTTGAGACCCTCAACTTCAACGGCCGATCATTGCCATTCGAACAGGATGAACGCGGTGTCGTGACAGCGACGGTCGAGTTCAAGAAGCCGTGCTTCAAGGTCCCGTCTTCTCCTAACCTCAAGTGGAAGAAGATTGATGCGCTTCCAGAGTTACAGCCTGACTACTCGGACGATGCGTGGACTACTACCGATTTGAAGGAAACCCCTAACACGGCCTTCCCTGACCTTCGGACCCCCACGAGCTTGTATGCAGGCGACTACGGTTATCACACGAGGAGTCTCATCTTCAGAGGCCATTTCACCGCAAATGGTGACGAGTCGACGTTCTTCATCCAGACCCAGGGCGGCATGGCGTTCGGCTCGTCCGTGTGGCTGGACGACAAGTTCATCGGCTCCTTCGTCGGTGACTCGACCTGGGAGTCGACGAACGCGAACAGCACGTACGAGCTCCCGACCCTTGAGAAGGGGAGGCAGTACGTCTTCACCGTCGTCATCGACAACATGGGGCTCAACAACAACTACGTCATCCCGGAGGAGAAGCAGAAGATTCCCCGAGGCATCCTGGACTACGAGCTCGAGGGCCATCCCAAGTCGGACATCAGCTGGAAGCTCACCGGCAACCTTGGCGGCGAGGACTACCTCGACAAGGACCGCGGCCCGCTCAACGAGGGCGGCCTCTTCATCGAGCGACAGGGCTATCACCTCCCGGCGGCGCCCACGGAAGACTGGGCTGACAGCGAGGGGCCGACGGAGGGGCTCTCCAAGCCCGGCATCGTCTACTACGCCACGTCGTTCGACCTGAACCTGCCCGCGGGCTACGATATCCCCATCTCGTTCGAGTTCGTCAACACGACGGCTGCGGCCTACCGGTCCCAGATCTTCGTCAACGGATACCAGTTCGGCAGCTATGTGCACTACATCGGCCCACAGACCAGATATCCGGTCCCGCAGGGCATTCTGAATTACCACGGCACCAACTATCTCGGCGTCACGCTGTGGGCCATGGAGGAGGGGGGCGCCAAGGTCGAGGGTTTTGAGATCAGGGTCGACATGGTGACGGCTACGGGCTACAGAAACATCGCGATGGCGCCGACCCCGGCGTGGAAGAGGAGGGAGGGGGCATATTGATTAGCTAGGAGAGCCTGCGGGCAGTGGGATGGTCGGTGATGATACGATTGGGCTCGGCCTGAATTTCATATATCCGGGCTTGGAAGTAGTGAAACGAAGCATCATAGAGGAAACATCAGTGGTTTGTCTTCTATTCTAGAGACGGCACTCTCTAATTTATAATCTAATAATCTAATACGAGTGCCTCCTTTATCCTGAATCTTTCTGCATAAAGTTCTCCATCGATCTCGTGGGGGATGACATCGCTGCATTCACATGGCCGTTATTGGACATAGAGTCCTCCACTTGGGAATGGTTTTGATGCTTGCGATGGTCTAGAAACACGCCTACTGTTTTCGTCATCAAATGGACAGGCTGGTAGCCGTGATAAATCCATATTGTCCAGGATGCTCCCAAAGGAGGTCGAAGTGTGTCCCGAAAGGTGACGTGTCGGCTCATTTGTTCCTCGTTCCCCGGAGGCTGTGTGCTGCGTAGATGGTTAGTTTCGTGACCATAGCCTCTACGGCCCGGTGGTGTGCTGACAGATGCAGTAGATTGTGTTATCCGGTGTCTTCGTGTCAGTTCAGAAGCTACGTATGCAGCTGCCAGGGCTCGGTATTTAACATCGTCGGCTGCCCTGCTGGATGTCCCAATATGGACGAGGGTTTCAACGTCGTCTTCACCTGTTGAACCTTGGGCCATTGATGAAGCTCCGCCAGAGTGTCTGCACCGTGAGGATGCCGCGACGGACAAGTATCCAAGTGGTAATGGTTGAATTGATGAAGCGAACGCATGATGAATGGTATACGCTGATAAGCTAATCCTGAGAGGGAGTATACGATAAGATGATTTCTCTTGAAAGATTTTTCAGGGGGTAACACATAATACACAATTAATTTTGAAGAATTACTGCAGCCCAGTGACTAGACAGACATCATAAGGGCGGTTACTAGGTGATGGATACGGGTAACCGAATAGACATAGCAACGCTGGTTGCGGAGCAAGATAGAGAGGCAGACTTAGTATCTATCAGGAGCAACTCCTCACATCTGCGCAGCTCAACAATTTAGGGTGAAAACTGTACTGACGCTATGGCTTATATAAAACAGTTAAGATGGTTCCAGAGGAACCCTACCGCTCTTGTTTTATAAAATTACCCTCCTCTCTCTTAGTCTTTTTGAACTCACTGGAACTGAGTAGACCGCTTCCATTATACTTGACATGTTCGCCCTCATTATTTCCTCGCTAGCTTCTCCTATTTTAAGTACAAACTTCTCAATTGCGAACGCATCTCTGTATTCGACTGTTCTACATCTTTAGTTGTCATTTTGACTCCAACGAACTCAGTCCCCTATATGTCACTACCAACCGGAACATCTGAAGTGGCCCCTATCAGGGGTAGACGCTCTTTTCAGCTCTAGCTGTAGCATATATATCCCAAGATGTAAATGGAAGTGCAAGTAGCGTGGAGGGTAGAGTACTAAGGCAATCTGTAACCCATGGGTACAGCGGTGCTCCTGA
The DNA here is from genome assembly GCA_004155035.1 of Monosporascus sp. 5C6A. NCBI lineage: Eukaryota > Fungi > Ascomycota > Sordariomycetes > Xylariales > Monosporascus > Monosporascus sp. 5C6A. Next base: position 122,732 of record QJOB01000055.1, on the reverse strand, counting down.
TATCTCTTAGCTTCACCAAACGATCAAGTGGACGATTTGCTTTAGGGGCGTATTGCTTGAATCTATTGCCTGCATAATACAACACATCTGAGACTGAACACATGAGCATTTGTTAAAAGCTGAAGTGCTGTATAAGGGGATGCTTAATACCGAGTACGACGGTTATCAGGGGAAGGTGAATATTCTCGTCCCAATTCCATTCCCTTTCCCAAGGCTAGATGTTCCAGGCGGACACAGCAGACGTTCTTCCTATTGGTGCGGACTCCACATTCAGATGTTCAACTTCGGTATCCCGCATCGTCAATGGCTCGGCTTAGTGCTTCTATGGGCACAAATATGTCCATGTCGGGGCCGTTTCTGTGACGTTGCTTCTTCTGTAATGGATTTATATCGGCGTATGACGTGAAGGAATATCAGAGTCCAGGAATGATACAGACGAAGGGGGAAGAAGCCCGAATGGTCCAATTGTCACAGGATAGTATGTGGAGCAATATTTCCACAGGAAGCTTAGAGCGTTACGACTAGGAGGTGGCCCTCCCGCTTAGGGTATCAACATATCGTTAGTAGTGAAGTGCCCAGCCCAGTACCCGTCGAAGTCGAACATTGATAGGCGTAGGCCGTAGTTGAACGGGGTGAGAAACTAATCTGCCGACGCAGGAACGACCTCGGTGGTCTGGTACTGGGTGGCTGCAACCGTGGGCATCGAAGGGATGCCGTTCCCATCTGAGTTCTGGAACTCATGTGGGCTGGGAAGGGGGACTCCATACCCTCCCACCAGCGCTTTCATTACAGCTTAACGAGCCGTCAATGAAGAAACAAACCGAGGGCCGAGATGAGTCGCAGCCATTTTTATAAGGGCGTCTACATCGGTCTCTGACGACCGTCTGTCAGGGGAAATGGTAGCACGGAGCGAAAGGCAGCAAACTAGCTGTTAGATAGCAATAGAGATGACCATTAAGGGCTGTCTTTTCTAAATATGTAAGGGGAGAAGCACCCTATATATGGCCGTAAGACCCCTGTCCAGAAGGTTCCACTGTATCCCCACGTTAGCACCTGACACCATCCCATAACGTTTTCAAAGGGTGCGTTGCTAAGGATATATATATGTCATCAGAATGGTAATTAGGCTGCAGATTGAGAGGCAGAATAATCGGCATGGGAGATGGTCCGTAAAATAGGTAGTGAATAGTTGACCATTAATGCCTGCCTCGGTTCTAACTATTCGGCACCTTCGCCGCCTATATACATACGAAAAGCCCTCGCAGGTGGGCTACGGGAACCCCAGAAGGGGTATCCACAGTATTTCCTGATATATAGATGGTTAAAGGGGGCGACTTATGCGGTCGGTTACCCAGCAAACCTTAGGAAATTCACTGTCTGCTGACTACTACAAAACAACATGCTCTTAGCATGTTAATCGCGTTTATCAAAGTCGGTCATGTTTGGTGATGAGAGTTATCCCCGTTAAATACCACTGAGTATACTCTTTACTAAGCGAGATGCACCATAGCCTGGTCAATATTTGTTCTTATTGACGCTTTCCATGAGCTAATCCCATGTTCTGGAGAAACAACGACCCCCAAAGTGCATTCAACACTCAAACCGCTAGAATCGTTCCCAGGCGTTGACAACACAGTCCGTCCGTTGTTCTGGCTGCGCGCGTATCGTACAAGAAGACTGGGCTAGGTTGGGCGTGGGAAGGTTGGCTTGTGTCGATGGCAACGAGACCCTGCATTGATGCGTACCTGGCATCAATGTCTTCATATTCCCCAGGAGCAATGCTCACACTAGCTTGCGGTCTTAGGAAGAATATTTTATTCACTATTATCCCCATTCGAATAAGTCCATGAGGGCAAGTTACCTTTAAGACGGAAAGACTTCAAGGTATCGGACTCCGCTAGTTCCTTCAGGGGCCTGGTTAAGATAGTCTGTTTATACACAAAATCAGCCCAGCCTTTCCTTGACGATAATCAGGGGCCCTGAGGACGAACGCAGCTATCCATCGTACGCCATACGTTATATATTGTATGCCGCACGTCGGCGCCGGTATTAGTAATAGTCGCTAAATAGTAACATGATAACTTCAAGGTAAGGTACTGTGTAACTAGCCCTTGGAGTCGGTGCGTATATGGCTTGGCTGGTAAATGGGCCATGACTGGTCCGTGTACGTCCAAACGCGGTTAATATCTGGTGTGGTTAGCGTTTCTGGATTCTATTGTTATGTATGTCTAATGGGTTACGATGGTGGCTATGCAGCGCAATTGCTACTTTACTGAAGTGCGAAGGGGAAGTTAAAGTGCCCAGCTGCCCATTTAGGTATTCGTGCTTATTTGTACGATACATATGTGCAATTACTGAATGTACTCAAAGACAGTCCAGGCCGATATTAGTAGGGTATGCTTTTAGCGCCCCCCCATGTACCTGACAGGACAGTTTTATCTCGGCCTGACACCTACCTGATCAAGACAGTAGAAGCTAATGCACCCTACACCCTACATCATCCACTAGGCCTCCAAAGAGCTACTGGACATATGGTATTCCGTGACTAGGGGGGTAGACGTCTAGCCTGAGGATCTTGTCAGCCTTGGCTGACCAGCGTAGTATTCATGTGGCTAAGAGGCTGAGACGACTCCTGCTCACGGCAAATTCCACTGCACTCAGCGCTATGGCAACAATTTCCCTTGAAAGATCTCGACTTGATTCCCCGCCAACTTCACATGCTTTTACACAGAAATTGTGCGTCGTCACGGTCTACATATGGGACTCGCACGAGATTGTAATACTTCTGGACCTCGTACTGCTTTGTATAGCGTTCCCTCCGGATCCGGGGCGGTTTATCAGGTATTCTAATAGTCTCTACTGCAAGATCACCTTGCCGCGAGTGAGGCGTACCAATTGTAAAGGGAGACTGCTTGCCCAAGGGAGAAGGTTGAGGTACGTAACACAGTGAACGGAAATACCATAGTGGCCTATACCGACACCGGGACCAGGCACAGTGCCATATCCGAAAGAGTTGGCGAGATCCACGAAACTGAGTCCCCGATCTGGGACACACGGCGACATCATGCCTCCCTCTGGACGGGGCGTGTTTTTACGAGGTCAAGTCTTGGTCAACTCTGATTCGAAGGAGAGGCTACTGTCCATCGAATCCTCTCCGCCGTGTTGCGTACTACGTCCTACGTACTTGTTCTGGGCGGGAGCTTTCTCAAAGAGATGGAGGCGTTCACGAAGCATACATACAGGCTAAAGAGAGTCTTCTCTACCGTAGGTAGCATGTCGCTGAACCTGATTGGGAGCCATCAACGGTACCTGTGTGAGTACTTATATGGCGCTGAGTGCCTGGCGGTCCCGGATACGGGCTCGGATATCATGGTGATGTCTCGGGTTATGCCAAGAAACAGGGTCTGAAGGTCCACATGCAACATCACCATTGATCGAAGGTCCAGTTCGTCGACATCAATGACTGACGGCCTGGTTAGAGACGTGAGCTGGCAATTCAGGCGCGATGAAGCACCACTCAAATGCGATTTCCACGTTACCAGGAGGCTCCCCTTGAGAGTGACCCTTAGCAGCGCGCTGGTCGATGAATACAGCGCATTCCTGAGGTACAGTGATTGCCTCGGGCAACTCGGGCCACAGGACGGGCAGTCTGGAATATTGGGCATATCCTTGTCGAACGGTGCTAGAAGGAGATTCGTTCTGTCTCGGAGAATTACATAGAGGACAGTAAGTGGTACCGATCATATTCATAGCATGTTACCGGGTAATGCGGACGATAGTGACAAGCGCGCAGTGGCTTCCGCCGGGCCCTTCACGCCGGAGAAGGTCGACCGGGGACGAGCCAGACGGGATGAGATCCGAGATATGATATCCCAGCTTCCGATGCCTCTGCAAGCCGACGAACAAGTCGCGGCAAACAGAAGACAGGGTAGTGGAACGAGCTCTAGAGACAGCATCGAGAGAGCAAAAGTTCTCCGAACCCGGCGCCTGGATCGTCCTCGCTCGAAAACCCAGCTGGCCTTACGTCCTCGAACCGTTTGACCCGGGCTATCAGTGGCGCGGTCAGATTCGTAACAGGGGTTTTTGAGCGCCGGCACAGAAATACCAACACAAGCTGGGATGGTGTCTTTTGGGGAAATACGGCTACGGGCCCCAAGTCTCAGGCTTGCACTTCATAATAGGGCTCCTTGAATTTTGACTCAAATAGTCGGAGCCTAGCCGGATAGTTGTTGTAAAAGAGGATATTCAGGACGTGTTAGCGCGCGCGAGCCCTAGGACCAATTCCGGTTTCTAGCTATATTCTTCCCATGCACACGGCATTGCACAAATCGTAAACAGGACAACCCAGCCTATGGGCTTCAAGGTCTGTATGGATCTGCTAATGGCTTGTAACGGAATTTGTTTTGTACAGTAGCTGTTATGATGGGGACGAACGGTGTAGATTCGAGCAATCCCCGCGTATTTCGTTTCAGTGTTTCTATTTTCTTCTCTTCTTTTGCTTCTCTTTATCCACTTGCATCCGATGCTGTGCAAGCCATTGGCATCTAGACGCCTCAAGTGTGGTTGGCAACATTCCAGTTGGACGAGGGCATCTCAACGTAGAAGCATGTGAAAAGAGCGTCATATTAGGGAGAGATATGGATTGGCTCACATACACTGGGCATGCATCTTGGCATTTTAAACTCAATCCCATTTTTTGCAAGGGTATGGCCATGGTTAGTTGCGGACGCTTGTAGTTGGCGGCCCCATCCCAACCCGCTACGTAAGTACAGTAGTTTGGAGAATATAGATGCGGGCTCCAACGGAACGGCAAAGATGCCAAGACCATGCCAAGGACCAGTGGGCGACATTGAAACTTGAAATTCGAGATCTGGAAGCATTTCACGTTTTGAATTGGTGATAGGGTGCCGTGCCAAAATTCTTCTTCCGACCCGTTTTGGTAGCTACCTCACGGGGTATCAGTAGGCGATATGATCGGATCTTCAAGAGTCCAGAGGGCAAGTTTGTACTAACCTTGCCCAAGCCTGCCAACGACAGATACCCACCTGATAAGTCGGGGCCAAAATGACGACATTACAAGAAACACATTTCGGACGAAGCGCGGGGCGGCGCACAACAGGCTGTTCCCCGTATTCTTGAAGAGGGAGTCTGTCGAATTCTTCGGTGAAGGCTGGACCTTGGCACTTTAAACAATTACGTATGCACACATACAGACTCGGTGCCGTAACTTCGTATGCGGTGTACAATGTATGTAGTACCGCGTAATGCGGCAAAGTCCAAGAACCCAAGCCTAACTGCAATTGGTGATAGCATTCGTGGCAGTGCTGCGTCGAGAAGTCTTGGAGGGCGGTGGATACGAGCGATGAGCCCCAATGGCCACCGTGGCGTTACTCAGCACGGCTAATAAGAGTTGAAACGGTCCGGTCAGAGATGGCGAGGAAATGTGGTTTTCAGCGAGTATGGCTGAATGGGTAGTGCAAGATATTAAAGTATGATCTTCAGGAGCAGGCCGAGTTACGGTACGGACTACGTCTGCGACACGCTTGTCCCTGGTGTGGTACTTCAGTGCTTTGAGATGAAATGTAGCACCGATATGATTACTTCTGGGGGTGATCTTCAGGAAGATTGGGAGCTGCGTCTCCATCTCGGCAGTATGTTCCTCAAAACTGGAATGGAACGCGTAAGGCAGTGGGTTTCCGAGCCGGGTGTTGTTCTTAGTGGGCAGGGCGGTGGTAAGGATCGCCTTGTCGACACCCCACACCGTGCCCTCAAGTTCTTCATAGACCGCAGACATGTACCTGCCTGAGTCGGTCCATTTGCCCAGAATAAAAACAAAAGGCTGACTGGCTGGCTGGTAATCCCCAAGAGACACGGCGTAATTCGAAACTTGTATTAGGCGTGATAAACAAACCAATAGCGTCTTGAGTGGTGGCTACGCCCAGCCTTGGTTTTCCAGGGATTTCAAGTTTTGCAGTGGTCAAACGTTTTCCAACCTTCACATTTTCGTTTCTCCCAAGCCTTTGGGAAGGTACTTACTTAACTCACACTCCGCGAAGTAGTACTTCGTGGATGAAACTCAGCTAGAGAAGGGGTACCTGGCTCTGTGTATCCGCCTGCGGATCAATCGACACCATCTCCCCCCCCTTGGCCTTGCCTTAGCGTCCTCCCACGGTCATGCCTGCAAACCCCCCCCTTTCGTTGCCCAGTTTCCACTTCGCTCTTCCTCTTTAATTGATCAAGCGAGCTTCTCATCTTGAAATTCACATTTCGTTCTCCTCGTTTCTAAACTTCCGACCCGTTAAGTCTTTACCACAAGCAACTCACTCGTTATTGTTGCTTTCAATTTTTCTCTTCTTAGACGCCTTTCTAGTTCGACCGCGATCGGATCTCTTGCCCCCCGACTCTGCATCCCTCATTCGCTCGGGACTGCATCTCATCATCGACCCGTTTACTGCACCATCCATCACGCATAAGAATTTTGATTAGTCGTTCCGCCGTCAACATGCGTTCTTTTGCTCTCGCCTCCACATTGGCGGCTCTGAGCGTCGTGCATGCCGGACCTACCGCTACCGTGAAGGATCTGCCCCGGCAAGCGGGTTCTCTCCCGACTGTTACGCCGTCCGGCAATGCGTTCTTCGCTGGTGACCAGCGATTCTACATCCGAGGCATCGACTACCAGCCTGGCGGCTCTTCCGCGAATAATGACCCTCTGGCCGACCCCGCTATCTGCAGCCGAGATATTCCCAAGTTCCGGGAGCTGGGTGTGAACACTATTCGAGTCTACTCGGTCGATAACCATCGCGACCACACGGAATGCATGAATATGCTGAGTGAGGCTGGCATCTACCTAGTGCTCGACGTCAACAGCCCGCATTATTCGATTAGACGTGACAGGCCCGCCCCGTCATACAACGCTGAGTACCTCCAGGCTGTCTTCGCTACTATCGATGAGTTCCAACAGTACGACAACACGCTAGCTTTCTTCTCCGGAAACGAGGTTATCAACCATGAAGCGGGTTCCACGAGAACCGCCCCATACGTCAAGGCCACCACGCGGGACATGAGACAGTATATGGCCGAGCGCGGCTACCGTAGGATCCCTGTGGGCTACTCTGCTGCTGATGTTAGCGACAACCGTATGCAGACGGCTCACTATTTCAACTGCGGCAGCGAATTTGAGCGCAGCGACTTCTTTGCCTTCGTGAGTACGCCTACATGAACTTTATCTAACCCAACTAACATCTTCCCGCAGAATGATTACTCTTGGTGCGCTCCATCCAGCTTCACAACTTCCGGATGGAACCAGAAGGTCCAGAACTTCACCGGATATGGCATCCCTATCTTCCTATCAGAGTGGGGTTGCAATGAAAACCCCCGCGACTTCAGGGAGATGGAAGCTTTGATGAGCGATGATATGACTTCGGTTTACTCCGGTGGCTTGATGTATGAGTACAGTATGGAGGCGAACGATTATGGTGTCGTCGAGATCGACGGTAACAACGTCAGGGAGCTCGACGAGTTCTCTGTAATGGCCTCGGCGTTCTCTGAAAACCCGGCGCCCACTGGTAATGGCGGTTTTACATCTACCACCAACTCGATGGAATGCCCCACGACCGACGCTGTCTGGGACCTTGGCGACTGGGGCTCGTCCGCTCTCCCAGCCATGCCCACGGGTGCTCTCAGGGTGAGTTATAACTAGATTTACAGCCGCAACGGACATACGCTGACTGTTGGATTAGTATATGTCTGAAGGTGCTGGTGAGGGTCCCGGTCTGGACGGACCTGGTTCTCAAAACTCTGGAGACGGCGAACACGAAACAGCCGGCGCCAGCGCAGGCTCGCCCACTGCCACTGCCAATCCCGAGGACTCTGGAAGCGCTGGCGCACGTGGAGTTCCTCCGGTTGATGGTGCAATTTTTGCCATCACCGGTGTGGTTACTTTCTTCACCATCCTCGGATCCTTACTTCTGTAAGGAATTGTTTAAATATTGCGACGCATAAAGGAGTGTAGCCGTGCGGATCTTGGCAAGATCCCGGCTGGGACTGGTTTAATCGGCGTTTCAGCAGGAACCTTCGGGCGGGCAAAAGCCCCAGGAATGACGGGTTGAGGCTTGAGTATTATGCTGTCCGCCCATCAGTACATCACATAATTCCGTGCGCTTGAGGGTTGCAGACCAGCCGTTTAGGTTCAGGACAGCATTTGTTACTAATCACGATACATATGCATATACACCCACTGCAAGGGGAGATGACTTCGCGCAATAGAGATTTTGACTTTTGTTCTCGAGGGAAGGAAGGGCAGGTTGGGAGGATATCTTCTTTTGGTTCCAGCTTACGGGAACGACGGGTCGGCTTGACCCTGTCGAGCGGGTTATCCGCGCTTCCTTCATGATGATTAATCGAGTACATATTCCTAATTGACTTTTATTCCTCGGCGTCCTGCTTCCGGTCCTAGAGGAGCCTTGACAGCTCTACACGTGCCGATGTGATAGAGATCCCTAGCCTTGTCATGTGAGGCCGTCCGCCGTTGTTTTGAGGCAGGCGTGGTGGCGTCGAGTAGGTCGGCTTCCGACAACAGGCCAGTTGCACATGCGTGGAGCTGAAAAGCACGACAGCATGGCCGACTTCCTGAAGAGAGCGACTTGACCCCTCGTTGACATAATATTTGTTTTACCTCGACGAGTCCGCCTATATCTTGCTCCTTGACAACCACAACCACAACCACAACCACAACCCCCCGCCCTTCCCTTACCGGCATCATCTACATAGGCAGAGACTCGAGAGATCGATCGAGTATCCAATCCAGAGACAGTATCTGTTATGATGCATGTCCACTAGAGGTTGTCATGAAAGACTCGGCAAGTCAGGAGGCTCACATACCCAGCTAGTCAGCCAGCCCATCCCGGATCAATATCATGGTGGCGAGGTGGGTGGAGGGGTGTCAATAGACAGATGAAGGAGATTCAGGGGTTGGTGTCCACGAAGTACGTGATGCGCTAATTAAAGGGGCCTTTGTACGCTTGCGTGCTTAGGGTAGTGGAGCGAAATACAGGCTGGAGAAAGAGGGAAGCCGTTGATGTGTCCCTGGGCTGCGCCAGTTGAGATTTGCTGGAGCCATCTGCATCAGGTCCACGCTCCCTAGGATGTGAGTGAAGAACGTGTGATACTAGCTAGCGGGGAACATCATGGATTGAAAGCGATCGAACAGTGACAATATTAGTGTATTGCAACTTCAGTAGTCTCCTCGGCCCCTTTTGTATATCCCTACGAGATTAAACAAATGGCTGCCATATCCGCCGGCCCTGCTGCCATCATTACACGTCTCTCCAATCATTACTTATTTTCGATTTTGTCTAGAAAGAATGCATTGTAGTCTGATTATTAATGGCATGCCCCTAGACGACCTAGGGTGCAATTACTATTTACGTCGCCACTGTTGCCCCCGTTATGGACGCCGTCTTATGCCAAAAGAAAACCCCTCCGCCTGTCTCACCAACACCGTGATGTAAAGAATACATACTACAAGCAAGGTACGATCCATGCTCCAATACCATTTTGGAACTCTGGGTTGTTACCCACGCCGGCATGAAGAAACTCAAGACTGAAGTTCCTGACACTGCTTGCTTCCCAGCTGATCCCTCGATTCCCGCCATAGGACCCGGGCAGCTTGGCGCATTCGAAGGTACCTATGATGCTGTTCTCTCCCGGGAAGACTTGGTGCAACTCCGTGTCGTCCCACGTGGTCATATCGTCGTCTTTTCTAAGCACGAAGTTGATACCAGAATTCGCGAGGATCTCCTGCTCGAGCCCACTAAAATCGTAGCACGGATATCCCTTTGGGAGGTCGGTGCAGACAGGCATGCGAAATTCAAGCGCACAGAGGGGAGCCAACCCGCTGTTGTTGGCGTTTAGAGGGAGAAACGACGGAGGAATGCTGTATTCGAAGATCGTGATGTTCTGAGGTGAGATTGAAACTTCGGATGATGAATCGTGTATGCCACCTGGAGCTTCGGGGTCCGGATAGCCTACCCTGCTTGGGGCGATGGAAGGCGCAGACGGCGGAACGGTACATGTCGGAGATGAAGTGCGCGCTTCCGACGTAGAAATAGGGATCCTAATGGTCGTCGTCGGCGCGGACGTAGGGAATCCACTCTGAGGGATGGAAATGTTGCTAGGTGTCGGGATCGCCTCCATCAACATGGGGGTTGGCATAGCCGTTAGGGGCCGTAAGGCATGTGAGTCTCTAGAGTCCGCGGCCAGTTTGTTGGCATAGCACTCAGCAACCTGGTCCTTCAGACTGAGAGATATCTCAAAGCAGCCAGTCGCGGGTTTGCGGTCGGAGTATATGTAGTAGCTCTGGTCAGCCGCGGTAGCAGCCGGACAAGCACGGAAAAGTCTGGTGCCGTTGTCGTATGTCAAATATGATTTTCCATGGGCATCTGGTCGTGTGATATTAAAAGTGGTGAGCCCAACGAGGCCTGCATAGCACTCAAATTGGTAGCTTGGAGGACTCATGAAGCAATTGTTTCCGCCGCCATCTGTGAGGGTGCCCGTGGTCTCCAGACAGAATCCCGCGTTGTCTTGAGAGGAGGTACCGACTGACAACTCGCCGACATGGGTTTCCGTGACAACAGCATTGAGCTCACCCACAGTAGCCAGCTGAAAACAACATCCCGAGTTCGACTGTCGGCGCATGGGATTGGCAACGACGCCAGAGAGCAGTCCGAGAGTCGATATTAACTTCATCATGCTCGTGCGTAAGGGTTCGTGGGAGCCAGGGCTCGGTCTCTCCGGGGAATATTAATGAGGAACCGCCCAAAGCTATAAACAGATGGGATGAGTTCTTAAATATGCATTTGGTGCGGGCTGGGAGAATTCTTAGTAGCGTAGCAAGACACCTTCAAGAGGTTGAAAAGGCACTCATAGCCGCACTAAGGAATGCCCATCTGTCGTGCCACAACCAACGGCTGGGGAACTGCAACAGGTGGAACGAAACGAAGGGCAATCACAAGCTCGGAGAACCCGACAATAAAAAAACAAAAGTTTGCCTAGTATGTGATAGAGGCAGCGACGCACATTGAATATGACTCAAGATGACTCGCCGAAATGCACTTGCATTTTATCCTCGCTATATTAGCCATCGTCGCTGCCGCGACTCGCCTGGGGGAAAAGAAGGAGCTTAAGTCTCTGCCTTCGAGAGCAAACCACACTAGCATCAACTTTTGTAGGTAGAGCCAGGCAGGTCATTGGCGTCGTCTGTTGAGACTGGTGTAATGGGGACAGGCACAAGCGATAGCATCTCGTGGGAGAGGTGGTGTTAACGGTAATGGCTGGGGTTCTTGTGATTTGTCCAAGACTCCAAATAGCACTTACTAGCCTACCGGCCTCCTCGTTTCACAGCTTATGCATTCTTCGTCGACAGAAAAATATGGAACGGATACAAATGGACTTCAATGTATCGAATATGCGGATTATCTGGGTATCTTCATCAGAAGGCATATGGGTAATTGATGAGGCTGATGTCTGAGATTTGAGGCGCTCCCAGCCTCCAGGGGGTGCGATAAGGGGCCTGCACGCTTGCTCCAGTGACCGTTGACAGTGGATCTGCACTAAGTTATAGCGCTGGTGGGTGGGTGGTGGATCGGATCGCGAAGAAACGGGCGGGTGGACCCCCAAATGTCCAGGTATTTATTTAGACATCCTCAGCCTCGGAGACGTCTTCTTAAGTCCCCATGTCTTCTGACTTATTGACCTGGAAGAACGGCATGCGAGCTATTATTGCCCATAGTGCTTTGTGGGCTTTCCCAAGGCGCTCCTCCTTATCGGCACTACTTGCGCTCAATGGTTAAAGCCACTTTCAAATGTTGACACGAATTGGCTAGATCCTACGATAGGTTCATACAGTGAAGCACATAACGCGCAATTGCCTGCCAATAAGGATGTCAAATGTTTCAAGCCGTCTGTTGGAGGGAGCCCTGGGCGTATAACCTCTTTCTCAACACCCATCGGCTGCATATCTGTCGGAACGCGTGGGACCGACTCTATGCTTTCAACAATAACACTCAAGCTCTTGGGCTCGAGTTCGCCTCTCACCTCGGCGCGATTTAACGCAAGCTAGTAGACATCCTCTAAAGCCAATCCCATTACTTGCTTCAGTACGCGAAGAGAGAGGCTTATTACCGTTGACTTCGAGTATCACAGGTAATTCTTAACTTAGCAAACTTAGCACATCTGCAGACGAGTGAGCTGATTGTTGCTGCTAAGCCGAATAAGGTTCCAGTAGGTGGCATCCGTTCCGTTTCTATACGTATTTACACCTGGGGGTTAAGACAATGAATCTAGTCTTTAATCAATAAAGCTGAGTGCATATATATGGACATTTGGCTGAGAGAGGATTGTGAATACTTCAGCACATATAGGAATCTGTTGGTTTATACGAAACGGCCCGATTCGGGTGATACGGGGCCTTATGTTGCATTAACTTGCAAACCATCGAAAAACTGCGATAGGTTTCACGATGTCTGTACAACCAGCTAACACCTCAATGAAGCGAGACCAGGCTATCCCCAGAAGAACCATCGTAACACTTGTATGGCTGCTAGTTACACAAGTAAAGGTCTAACCAGACCACGTAAATTCCTCGGCTATCTGTTGAAATATGTCTTGCTGATCGGTTCCAAGCTTTTTTCTTTGACAATTGATGTGGCTTCGGAGATCTTAAGGACCATGCAAGTCAGGAACCCCCGACTGGAGTCGTACGCCTGTATGGAGCACTTGGTGACATGTCAAACTAAATCTTAACGCAGCGCTAACTTGTTGCCTAAGAATGAATCTAATATGGTCATTCCGGAGTTGTGGATATTCGCTTGAGCCAATATCCGGGCAGACGTGGCTTCAAAGACTCCTGTACAAGAAATCATGTATCTTGCACCCGCTCATCAACCGCTTAGAACCATCAATGTGGATCCAAGTAAGGCAGTAGGGTATTGAAGTCGAACTTAATTTATGATTTATGGTAGTGTTCAAATAAGGCTACAAAGCCCTGAAGTGTCAGCACGGGTGATAAGGCTTCAGGGGGGACCTAGAAAAGAGGTTTAACATTTGTCCGGGTTCAAATGCGGAAACCCCCCGTACTATAGCGGCCATAGAAAGATCATAAGAATTTATGCTTGTCTTCAGCGAAAATTGCAGTGGGAAATTTAGGCGCCCAGAGTATGGCTGATAGCGATTGGGACGTCCGGGCCTTGCATTGAGCTACTCGCTTGTGACTATCCAAGGAGGGAAGTAACCGGTGGCATCATATGCGATGCCTTTCTCTTGTTCGCTCCTCTACGAAGCTTGTTTACATCGCGAATTTAAGAACTAAAAGATTCCCAGTCCCGTGGTTGTCATTTTCCCCGTCTCTACTCGCTCGCACTCTCATTTTCATCCTCTGAATCAGCCCTTCAGCCCTGTGCATTTTAGTTATATTTGCTTGGTTAACAATGTTTTACGGGCCCGATGGACTCTCAAAATCACATTAGTTCTCGTATCAGTTCCCGTCTGAGAAGCATGCGGCGTCGAGAAACGTGCAGTGATGCACTCGTACCCCTACCCGCATCGATACTAAACCCACTGAGTTCGCGCTGGTCTTAATGAATAGGTTTGACTGATAAGGCAGCCATGGGGCATTGGCAAATATTCCGAGAAATGCATCGGAGTCAGTTGGCGCCAGTAGGATTTTACAAGTTCTGGGCCCTCCCCATGGAATGGACAGATAGTGTGCGAGACGTCATCACCACCCACTGGGCTCGGGGCGTACAGGCGGAGCGGCCCTACGCTGGCTTGTACGAGTTCAAGCTTTGCGGGCGTCCCTGGGCTATCCGTCGGTTACGAGGGTATCATGATGCGGGCGGCTCGTCAGGGGGAATCCTCGACGCTCCATTCAACGCCGGCTGGGTGCTGAGCATCGACGAACTCCTCGGCGGGAAGCAGGGGATGGTCGACATCTTGTTATTTCCGCTCCAGGATACGATCCCGGCGCCTGCGATTGGATGTGCATCGTATTCTTGGGTGGCGACCGCATCAGGCTGGTGAATGCGCCCTAGGAGACCCTCAACAGGTTACATGACCTGCTGGGCAACAAGGTCCAGCGGGCAAAGGGCAGCAAGTTCGAGGGCTGCTACGAATTCAAGATTATAGGCTATCTATCCTCTCCCACGGTGGAGAAAGAGATGGCGGCGGCGAAACTAGGCGATTCTTGATATGATGCGTGCTCTCGACGAGTACGGCTGGACCGTCTATGCCAGTCTCAACGAGAAGGCTTTGCCGAGAAGCACTGGTTTTCATGAGGGCAAGGATGGATATAATATATATGAAATTGCCGTCGTGTCAAGGGCTTGAGTCTAGGCTTGCCTGCGAACAACAATCTCAACTGAGACACCTCCAACCGAAAAAGACGGAGGCTACACGCGGGCCAGGCTATGGGATCACCAGGTACACGCACAAATAAGAGGCCGTTTATGAATATTAGAAACGAGTATAATTACCCTGGCACGCGGCAGTCTCATTACTGACTTCATCACTGACTTAGCCGTTCATGGTAAGGTCGGTTGCTTGTACTAATAGCTCCGTGACGTTTCTTCAATGGATCTCAGGGCCTCACGACTTTGCTAACCCGCATTAAAGGCAGCAAGAAGCTAAAGGGACAACGCAAAATGTCTCGTTCCGGCCTCGACAGATCGACCAGGAGTGTGGTTATTCAAGAGCTTAGATTGCAAGTAACCAGTTGCCTGCCTCCGTAATTGATGATTTAAAAGATGCAAAATAATGTTGGAAATACGGAAGGAAATGTAGGACGAAAAGTCCGATTTCTAATCGAAGGAAGAAATTACATCACCTATCACTGACTCGGAATCACCCAGTACTCTAAAATCTGGCCATACGGGACGTGAAATTGAAATGCCTGTCCCTTCCACTTAACGCATGCACCCGCTGCGTCGGCATACACGCCCTAAGGCTTATTTGATGAATCGGCATCTTATGGTACCTCGAGCACTGTGCCTAGCTAGGAAACCCCCCTGGTAGGCCCCTTTTCGTTGCCCCAGGCACCCTCATGGCCTTCGGTAAGGGCAATTGCTTCTCGGGTTTTAGGTTCCCTAGTATCATTATCCGCCAGCAACCATATCCGACCGCGCGAAAGCCAGTAACACAGGGCACGGCATGGAAGGCCCAGGCCAAAGTAACGGATTACGTGCTCAGCGACGGCACTGCTTCATGACTATGCGACCACGAACTACGGCTACCGCAGCTAGGACGGTGGCTTATCCAGTGGGCTCGGACTTCCATTCATCGCGCGCGGTTCCCACAGGAGGGAGCGACAGCCCCGTCAGTTCTGCGGCTGTGGGAAAGCCCGCGAAGCTCCTAACTTCCCCGGGATTGAATACGGTGCATCCCGGTTCCCGTCCATAGGGCAGCGGCCGGTATCCATCAGCGCAGGCGCGCAGCGGGCAACGAGAAACGGCGAGCCGAGGGCGACGGCGCAAGAGAAGCTGCGGAGGCCTAAGAGGAACTAACGAGCGCTGGGCAAAGGGCGCCCGTGGCCGTGAGGAATAAGGCCGTCACGGAGGGGTGTCAGGGAAGAGTAGATGAGCAGCGTGTGGGCCGAAGCGCGCACCAGACGAGTCTCGCTCAGGGGTCAGGGGGCCCAGTCCTCGTCAAGTTGGATCCTGATGGCGATGTTGGCGTTAGCAGCACCCGGGTTCGGCGGCAGAGATCGGCCCGATATGGCTCCTCTTCAATGACCGGCGAAGGGGTGTTGCTTTACGGCAGATGGCTATGACCGCTGCTGTGCTGTTCCATTGTAGACGCCTGGCATTATTGCTGCCATGTCTAGCTTCTCCCCGATTTAAGGCTCCAATGAATAGGGGGTAGTATTTACCACGGAAACAATTCGATCGCTTACCATGTATGGAGCACTGCCAATTGATTTACGTCTTCGCCCTGGTACCCAAAGGTAGGAAGCAGATGATGGATTCACCCTGTTTGTACGTAAAGCAGTTAAGTAACGTCTACTAAAGCTCCGAATAAATCATTGTATCCAGGAACGCTATCCACTTGATCCTGCGTGACTCCCAGCTGCCCGTAACCAACGCCACGCCATAAAACAAAAATATCCAGGGGTATCATCCAAATAGAGAACGGAAGATCATAACTCGTCATCCGTCTCATCGTCCGAAAGCCAGACAGATACCGACGGCCTCTCCACTTTGACCTTGGCATCGCTCCTCAGGTCGGTTAGGACGTTAGCCTGGTCTTCGTCCTTCGGTTCCTCCTTGACCTCACGTTTGACGCGTGGAGTGGCGGGCGTTCCTTCCTCCTTAACTTCCTTCTTCACGTCCTCCTTGACTTCCGGAACAACCAGCACAGCCTCCTCCGCATCCTCAGCCTTCGGGAACTCCCCCTTCACACCATCGGTCGCGGTCTTCCCGTGGAGACCGAACTCCGCGTCCGACTTGGCCAAGGACCCGCCGCGGCGCGCCCTCAGCACCTCGAGGCGCCGCGCGTAGAACAGGTCGAGGCAGTTCCGGCGGTGCTCCTGCGTCATGCCCTCGACGGCGAGCGCGAAGTCGACGGCGTCGGGGAACCCGAAGGAGCGGGCCATGGTGCAGAACTGGCGGCGCATGACGTCCTCGGGCGGGTTGAACTCGTAGGAGAAGCCGTCGGGCGCCCTGAATGCGGTAGCGTGGTCCTGGCTGTCGAAGAAGAGGGAGCGGTCGCCGGCGGCGGCGTCGACGTTACCGTCCTGGCTCGCGGCCAGCGCGGCCTGGCGCGACAGCTCGTCCTCGATGCGAGACGTGCCGACGACCTCCGAGTTCTCGTGCGTGTACTCCACACCGGCGGAAGCGAGGATGGCCTGCACGACGTCAGTCTTCTTCGCGTTGTTCTTCCGCTTCTGTTCCAGGGCGTCGCTGCTGGTTAGCACGGTGGAGAGTTGCTTCAGGCCGCCGGTCTCGTCCTCGGCGCCCTCCTCCTTCTTGATGAATTGAGAGACCTCGTCGTCCTCCTTGGCGGCCTTGTCCATGTCAATGTCCATGAGCTGCACGCCCATCCTGGCCTCGGCGACGTTGGTCTTGTTGACGATGTCCCGCAGCACGACCTGGTCGCCGTGGTACGCGAGGAGGTTCTGGATGCCGAAGATCTCGCCCCTGCGGCTCGCGTCCTGCTGGACGCCCTTGAAGTACCGGCGCTCGTTGGACGCGTTGTAGCCGATGTTGGCCTGCTGCTGCTTGTAGATCTGCCGCGCGTAAGTAATCTCCTCGATGGTGCCGGTGGAGATCAACCGGTATACGTCGACGTCGCGGGTTTGACCGATCCGGTAGGCCCGGTCCTGAGCCTGGAGGTCGTAGGATGGGTTCCAATGGGGGTCCATGATGACGACTTTATTAGCCGAGGTGATGTTCAGCCCGACACCTCCAGCTTTCGTAGATATTAGGAAGACGAATTGGTTCGGGTCGGAATTAAAGTCGTCAACCACCCCCTGACGATCCTCGTAGCTGAGCGAACCGTCCAGGTAGCTCACGCTGTAACTCGTATTACTAAACAAGTGCTGCAGGATCCTCAGGAGACGGACGCTGTGCGAGAAGACCAGGACCTTGTCGCCCGCATCGTGCCAGAACTTGAGAAGCTTCCTCAAGATCTTCCATTTGCCACAGAACTCCGGGTTGGCCAGGTCCAGCAGGGATTCTCGTTTCGCATAATACTGCTGCCATCTGTCCGGCATGGCCGCCTGGAGGAATCGAAGCTCCCGTCTCTGCTTATCGGTGACATCGCCAGTTTGCGGGATGATGAGGTTAAAGTGGCTGGAGAGCTTCTGCAGCGACATGATGACGGGGAACACGAGCGATTTCCAAGACTCTCCGTCGGCGTTTACTTCGTAGCAACACCATCCCCGCTTGTGCTTGGACCCGCAGTCGCATTCGTCGTAGGCTGTCCGGATGAATTTGACAAGGGGACTATCCAGAAGGTTCTCGTACGCCTCTCGCTGTAGATCGGAAAGTGGGCAAAATACGACCTTGTCTGTCTTCTTGGGCAGCTGATCCGCAATCAGGCTCTTCATCCTCCGAAGGAAAAAGCGAGGCAGTAGGTTGTCTCGTAGCTTGATCGCTGTTTTGCGGGCTTCACTCAGCTGCTTTAGGGTCGCATCGTGGGATTGACCGATGGTCAGTGGCTTGCAGATCGTATACTTCCAATCCGCTATGGTGCCGAATTGCCCGGGGTTCGTCCAGTTCAGGAGGGTCCAGAGCTCCTCGTACCTATTTTGAATGGCAGTTCCGGTAAGGCCGATCCTGCAAAGCGCGTTCACCTCGTTCATCGCGATCGTCACACCGGCTCTGCTATCCTTGATGGAGTGGCATTCGTCGGCGACAACCACGTCCCACGGGACTCTGTTTATCTCGCCGCTGTTGTTCTTGTAGGTCGTGTACGTCGTGATCATGATTTCGAGTCGACCGGCTCGAGCCGTATCGAGGATGTCCTCCTTGCCGGTGCCGTGGTAGAGATCGACAACCCACCAGCCCCATCTGTCAAGTTCGGTCTTCCAGTTCTGCGTCAACGAACCAGGACAAATGATCAAGGCGCGAGGAAACCAGTCATTCTTCTGCCGCTTATACTTCCGCATTCTCTTTGCGTCGCGTTGATCGCCGGTCTTGCCGAACGCCGCAGTGAGAAACGCGGCAACCTGCACCGTCTTCCCCAGGCCCATGTCATCACCAAGGACGCCGCCCTTCTGATATACGAAGAGCTCATGGAGAAACTTGACACCTTCTATCTGGTAGTCGCGAAGGTATTGCGCAATGGATGCGGGGATGACGCCAGCCGAGTTCTCAAGGACGATGTCTTTGTAATCATGACAAGGCTTGATGCCACTCCTCTCATCAAACTGCGGCTTCTCTTGGAGATGCTCCAGCCTCTCGTCATCGGAGAAATATATGTCAGAATAATCAGGAGGCAAGCGCAGTCCAGCTTCACGGAGAGTCTTGCGGGCCTCATCAAAGGCGCTGCGGCGTTCTCGAATGTACTCGGGTACTGCGTCCTCGAGCTCTTCGTCGGAATCCTCCTCTGGTCGCCATGATTTTCCCTTCCTCCGTTTGCGTGAGACAGGCTTCTCCCTGTCTCTGCGTTTGGCTTTCGCCGAGGGCTTCCCAGGCGCCTTCCTACGTTTCTTGAACGCGTCGTGGCCGACATCTGTATCATCGCTCCGTTCAGCTTTTACTGGTTTCCCTGCCCTCCGTTTCCGTTTACCGGCATGAACCGATCCAGACGAGTCGTCGGAGATAATGATAGTATCCGATGATGGGCCCATCTCTCTTATAGCCTAAGTATATTTGAGAGAGCATCATCTTACCGCGAACTTTTCCGAAGATCGATTAAAGAAATAAAACCGGCTTTGCATCAGAAGCATTGTTGCGGTTTAGTTGACTTAGGATGAGTGGCTTCAGATCAAAGACGCGACCAGGCGGATTGTTACCGTATTCAACGGTGTTAAATATTTGTGGCGCAGCACGGTAGATGCCGCCATATAAAGGCACAGTAACTCCGAAACGGTTACATGGAAATTGTGGCATTAAAATCCAGGCATGCTTTAAGCATTTTGACATGCGTGTAGGTCATCACGCAGGTTCAAAATGGCGATCATTATGCTAAACAACTGGCAAAGCATTTCTTAATACCTCTGAGGCGGGGTGCTGGAGCTGCCGTCAGACCGGGATGGAGATAGTGATGGTGGGGTCTCAAAGTGGATTCGGGGATCCCAGAGGGACCTCGGGATCCAGAGGAAAGGACCCTAGGTACATAACAAAGATATAATATCACTATAGAGGGCATAAAAGGGAGAGGCAGCTTCAGAAAATTATACTGGATTAGGCTCAGACGGTGCGAATTCCCCGCCATCAGTTTCTGATATCTTGGAGTTAATGCTCTGCTAGTTTCCGACATGTGTGGATGGGAGGTCTCCCGCAGGATGGACCACACGCATCTTCCTTAGCATTCTCATGGGCATAACCTACATTGTGATATTTTCCCTCGGTTTCGCCACGGCTTGGCATGGCCTGTAGCACATACAACACGGTGTAGAGACGAGACCACTATAACGCATATGTCGTTGCCATACTTAGCTGATTCTCTTTTAGTCCATCTTAAAAGCGTAAACCATAATGTGTGGTATCTACACCAAAACGCCGTATCATGCAAATCGATTCCCGTTCCCACAAGCGAGTATCTGCCCTCCTCTATAGTATCTTGAGGCCTCGTTACAGCAACTCGAAATCATCCAGCTTATCTCTGTACTTCATGATATTCCGCTTGATCTTGCTGCCAGGAGCCCACGTGACGAAGTCCTATAATATCTCGAGTTAGTCTGTCTCCCTTTAAATATCGAGGCGAATGAGGCCTTCGACGCCTTTTGCAGGAGCCAGAAAGCTGCCGGTCTCCGCGAGGCATGTTTCTCTCGCTTTACGTAAGGGGGTATAGAGGCGATCGTGGAAGCTGCATACCTCCATGGATCTCGTAACCAAGAAAGCCGGATCCGTAATGACCTCGGTGCCGACGCGGACGTGGCCCTGCTCGATCATGGTGACGGCAGCTTTCAGGTGCTCGGCCATGCGAAGCCGCGTCATCACCACGGGCAGCCGCCTCCGCGCGAATGCCGATACCGTAACATTGTTCTCGACCGAGCTGAGTTTCGAGGCGGACGACAAGATTCCCATGTCGTACAACTTGTCCAGGAGAAGCTTTTCGGTTTTCCGGCGGACGGGGTTATCGGGAGGGAGCAGACTGAGACGGTGCGCGAGTTGGCGGAGAGACTGTTCTCTGTGAGCTTCCTGTCCTGTCCTGTCATCCCCTGCGCTTGTATGCGCCACGGAGCTACAGCGACTACTTACACCACACAGACGGTTGTATTTGTTGTAGTCTATAGTGCGTCCGGTGTCAGCGCCTTCTTTTGGGGCGAGAGGAGGAATGCCTACCTTCGGGTTTCTGGATCATATAACGACGCCTCACAGCGGCATCCCGGTGGTCGTTATCCTGTTTCCAGGTGATGAAATCGACCTTCCGGAGCAGCTTCTGCTCATGGTGCTTCAGTTTTCGCGTCATCGTGGATAACTGCCAATACTAGATGGCTACTTTTCCAGTCGTCGCCGTTCATGCAGCTCGACATCCATTTGGAAACCTTCACCTCCAATGGGGACTTTTTTCTGGGTCCCGTCTTTATCGATAGCACCGATAAGCCGATAACCCCAATGTGGGGGGTACGTATCCGCAGGTACTTCGCAGTACTATGTAGTAAACTGTAGGGACCCCATTAATTAATTCAAGGCTTTGAAGCCGATGCCATCGAAATTTCTACGGTCTCGGTCTCGGACAAATCATCGACTATTAGCTACGGGTTCAATCGCAGCAGCAACAACACCGATCGCCCGAGATGCCGCCCAGGGTATCTATGCTAGCCGCTATACGACGGCCATCCGCATTCCTGAGGGCTCCGGCAGCCCAACTATCCACATCTCAGCCCCTCCAGCTCGGTAAGTAGCTACATGGCTCGCTCCGAAGCAGCCCGTCTGCCCTTCGGCATCCGCCCCATATGCAAAACAGGGCAGACTGAACTAATAACAACCATCAGTGCGTCATGACGTCCAATCGCCATCGCCGAACTCATCTCCGTCCAACGCCAACGCCAACGCCAACGGCGGCACGTCCTCCTCACCCTCTCTGACGTCCGCGATCCTCGAGATGGAGACCGCCTCGCAGCAGCAGAGCCACCAGCAGCAGCAGCCGACAGACGCGACGTCGGCGGTGTCGGGGTTGCTGTACGGGCAACTGGCGCGGAGCCAGCAGGCGCGGGCGCGGGCTCAGCCCTGGGGGGCCGGCGGGCAGGGTCAGCGGGGGGACCCGAACCGGAACCGGCACGTCGAGGAGGAGCTGCGGACGCGCCTGACCAACGACGACTACGCGCGGCAGATGACGCGGCGGTGGAGGCCGGGCGACGTCTACGCGCCCCACGACCTGTCGCCCAGCGAGATGGGTAAGTGGCGCCGCAGCACGGCGCGGAGGCGCGACCTCGTCGACCTCCTGGGCCTCAACCCCCTGGACATGTATCGGGTGAGTACGGGTGGCATGGCATGCATCTCTTTTTAGGCGGGTGCCGTGGGATTGGCTGACGATATCACCTTTCCCTCTCCCCCTAGAACTTCTCCGTCATCTCCGAGTTCATGACGCCGCACGGCCGCATAAAGCGCTCCGCCGACACGGGCCTGCGGCCCGTCAACCAGCGCAAGATGGCCAAGGCGATCCGGCGCGCCATCGGCCTCGGCCTGCACCCCAGCGTCCACCAGCACCCCGAGATCCTGTCCAGGGACCCCGTCAGGCGCCCCGCGCAGAACCAGCCGTCCCAGTACCAGCACAGGATCTAAGGCGCGTAGGCGAAGCGAGAGTTGGGGGAGGGGTGACCCTACCCGCCAATATTTGAGGCATGCTTAAGTACTTGGGTAGGATGGCGGAGGATAGGACCAAAGCCTGGCTCCAGCTAAATAGGCATGAAGTGGAGTCTGGTAGCCGCACTCATTGCGCATCGTGAATTGTACAACAGCTTGCTTTTTCGCCATTTCTACATATGTACAGATAAGCGAAAAGATGGCGTACTCCAATCCGAACGGGGTAGGCAGGGGTGTCTGAGTTTATGTGGCAGTTTTTGTACATATAACAATACAAACCGACACAGGCATCGTCACGCCTTCCACGCCCGGGATATCCTGAATTTCATCACGCCCTCCGTGTTGCGCCTCTTGTACTTCTTCTGCAGCTTCTCCCACACCGCGGTATACTCCTCGAGGGCCCAGGCCTCGAAGTCGTCCTTCTGTTCCTGCGACTGCAGGGCGTTGAAGACGATGGCGAGGCTAGCGTGCATGCTCGAGTTAGTCGGTGGGACTGTGGTTTCTGCAGAGTCTAGATAGATGCAGATTGGGTACTGGGCCGGGGGGACGGTTATATGGTAATACGGAGAGAGAGGAAAGGGGGAGAAACACTTACGTATGGAGATTCGGCCGCTGCCCGACCACGTTCTCCATATCCTCGAGCAGCGCCTTAGCCTCGTCGAGGTGTCCGTGGGCGGCCCTCGCGCCCGCGTACGCCGAGTAGACGTTGACGGGCACATCGATCTCCATCCTCTGCATCTTTTCCCACAGCTCGCGCGCCGGCGCATCGCCCGAGGGCGTCACCTCGCACGCGCGGAACACGATCTCAAGGGACTGGTACGAGGGGCCCTCGGTCGAGGCCGTGATCTCCCTCCAGAAGTCCAGTGCCCGGTACGCGAGGTCGCACGCCGTGTAGGCGATCATGAGCCCGTTGTACAGCAGCGTGTTTGGCGTTATGGTCGTGTCCATCTTGAGCATGTTGTGCACCGTCTTCAGGCTCTCCAGGTCCGGGCAGCGCCCGATGCCCTCGAAGAAGCGCGTGTAGACCTCGAGCGTCGGCCGATGTATCGGGTTGCCGTGACCACGCATGTGGCCAAACACGTGGCAGGCCATGTCTGCTCTTTTCCGGTCGAAAAAGCTGTCCATGATGGCGACTCTGTACTCGTTCTCCACTTCCGGGAAGAACTGGCGTAATAACGCGTAGGAATCCCAGACCCGCGCCGTGCTGTTCTGCGGATCTAGACAATAGTCCACGAAAGCCTTGCGGACTGTTTGCCGCTCGTTGATGCTGTAGTGCGCCGTATGGAGCGACAGGGTATCTATGACTTCGTAATGCTCATCGTTTCTCAGAAAGGCCATGCAGATTGATACCACCGTCTGTGGTTCTAATGTTGCATGCCGTTGCTCGAGATAACTCGTCACTTCGAGTATGCGTTCATAATTCGGGGTTGGCGCTGAGCACAAGGCCCGAATAAATTCGTTTAGAACAGGTAGGCCTTGGCTCGACTCGTCGGAGGGCATGGACCTAAACGCGCTGAATGCCCCGTCCAGATCGTTTGCGTTGAGGCGATACTCCATTTGGAGGACGTATGTCTGCAAATTCGGCTCAAAGCCCATCTTCTCAGCCAGAGACATTAGACGCTCGGCGAGATACGGGTCGTTATTATCTACGGCTACTTTCAGAAGAGAGTTTATCGAGTGTATATTCGGCTGGGCGCCCGGCGAGTCCTGTGTCTTCTCAAGAGCAACCCGGAGCATGTGCTCCACGTGCTCGACTCCTTTTCCCAGCAACGCCGCTGCCCAGCTGAAGGATGTGTCCCAGCAAGATTTGTGCCGCCGCCAGACGCCGGATTCTAGCTTGCCAACCAGGTCCCGGTATACTTCTTTTGCCCAGTCCCTCTGGTCATTGCGTATAGCGAATTGTAATATTTCGTAATAGGTGGTGCGAGACGGAGGTTGATCATCACATATTTCCCTACCGAACCAAGATTTCGTTGCGTTGATGTTATTTCTTCGAGCATAGAAGTTGGACATTACTCCATGAAGCGCTGAATCGAAGTCTAGACCGGCCTCCGTGGCCAAAGAGACGAGTTCCAGCAGGTCCCGCTCATGCCCTTCTCGGGCCAATCCGTGGATAACTGGCATCCAAGCTTTGCTTGAACGCAGCGGTATTGAAGTTGCGACCCTCCATTCGTTATAGTAATCCACGAGCAGATCTCTGGCCTCGAGAGCTTGGCCGTAATGTGCCATGGTGGCCAAGAGTTGGTAGAAGTCCTTGACCTGTCCTGAACGCTCTGTATGTTTCACGCGGATCTCCCTGGACGTATATCGCAGTGGTATTGTTTTGGGGATGTCCAATGCCTTCCGTCTTATTTCGGTATAAAGGGCTTTTGCGAGGATAAGATGATCGGCAGGGTCGTCCCTAGGTGCAGTGACCAAGCAATCTCTGGCAAGCCGCAGGTCGTCTTCCGATAGCTGTAGCGATCCCGGACCATTAGGTTGGGACAGATGATGTAGCACTCGATGAGCACAGAGGGCCTGGGTGGAGTTCACCGTCCGGGCGTGTTTCGCCTTGTATGCAAAGAATTCCCGCCATGCCTTGATTAATTCCGACCTAGGAGGAGGTCGGAGGTAATCGTTCTCGTTGGCGCGAAACTGAAGGAGCGTCTCATAGCCTGGTTCGGCCTCGAGCTCCTTGAGCGTCCGGGGGGGTTTCTTGAAGAACCCTAGGAAGGTTCTCCTCTGGCTCGTCCTCGCGATACGGCATCCGACCGGGTATGTGCGGAGGACTGGTCGAGGGGGAGCAAAAGAGGGAGGGACCACGCGCATGCCCTGGTGGGCACTCAGGCGTCGCAGGACATGGCGGGTCACTTGCGACCGCATAATGGGCTACGCACACTGGCTTCTATGTAGTATGGTCAGCACTGAATTAAAGGCTGTAAGCAGACTGTTCTGAGCTCAACTCACCCTGGCATGGCTGACGGACTTAGCGTTGCATGCTGCTCGCAGCTTGAAGCTCTTCCAAATAAAAGATGGAAGCTTTTCTGTCCCCGGCGCGTCATTCCGATAATCTACAGTAATTGATCTGCATGGCGGGGCAGGGTCGGGTGTGCTAGCTGCAGGTGTTCACTAACTGTGACAGCTGTCGCGCAGCTGTGGCTTGGGCTACGTTGACCCTGAATCGCTAACTTCTCCATTAGGCTTTTTCCCACGACATCTCTAAGAAGCCGTTCATCGGCGCTGTCATAAACCACTATCATAGGGAGAGGCTGGCCAGAATAGGGTGACATTAATAAGTATACGTGCTTGTATCTGATATTAATCGTCGGGGTTTGTGTCCAAAATTTTGGACGTAGCATGAGACAGATCCGCACCTAATAGCTAATATACGAACGTATAAAGGGTCACATATGAGCAGATGTTTACCTCTGATAAGTTCTAACAAGAAAGTAGTGATGGCTGCAAAGACCCATCGCGGCTGGAGCCTCAGTACCTACAAAACACGTCCTTATAATTTGTCTACCAAAAGCAAACTCGTGAATCGTCGCAGGCCACATGGCAAATGATGAGCTCCTGGTTCCCTTCCTCGTGCACCGTGTAACACAGACTAACTCCTTAATGGAAGGGGTGCAATAGTAGGTGACCGTGACGCTGTCCAATTACCTCTGCACTCGGGACCAATTATCCCAGGGTGAGAAGAGCACCTAAAAAACCGTATGGGGCCCGAGGCCGTTGGCTAAAGAGGCGTCAAAATGACGTATCCGACGTCGGGTGAGCCGGCTTCCATGCGCAGTACCTCGGGAAGGCAAAGCCATCGGCGAATCTGGCATGGACGTTCTTAATATGTCTGTTGTAATTGTCGAGTCGGTTGTAGGTCTTTCCGAAGCTGGCGCAACGGCGTTCATTACACGTCCACTGGTCAGGCTCGAGTCGTCGACTCTGCTCCTGGAGTCGTCGCGGATCCTTCTTGGGCAAGAGGATCGTATCACTGCCACCGACCATCCTGTGGTGCTGATCTGTAGGCGTATTGACTGGTACTCTATAAGATGTCTTAGCTATGAATCAGCCGTCACGTTTCCATCCCTGCGGCTTACTCCCATGAGTCATCTTGAAGCTTCTGAGATTGGCTAGGCAAAGCTTCGCCGCAGCACGGACTCGACATCCAGTCAATCGAGTCTTCCAAAGGATTTTCTTGGACCAGTTGTAAGCCTGAGGGACGGTGATTGGGAATACCAGTATGTGGCGAGGCAAGTGCACCTGGGAATGGATGGAAAACTGAATTGTAGGGGTCAACGAGAGGACCGGAGATGCCTTCGAGGCTGAAGCCGGGAAAGGGGTCGCACGCGGTGCTATTAGGTGTAGCGATGCCCGGACCTGAGGATGTTACATTCCATCCTGCATCAATGCCTTGGGCGTAGATACTCGACTCGTCCGGCCAGGTATGTGGCACGGTAGGCCTTCTTAACGGTATAGCGGAAGATAGCAGCCCCCGAGGATGTCCCAGTGAATATCCGTCGTAGCTCTGTGCTGTTTCACTGTCGGTAACCGTCGCCGGACTAGGAGATGGCTTAATAGCAGCTGCGTTCGCTCCTGGATCATCGTCCGCCAGTATACTTTCAAAGGTGAGGCCTTCAACCGCACTGGCCATGTTATTCTGTGCTTCACGCATTAGTTGACGGCAACTCAGCGCAACCATCAACGCGAGGTCATCGCATTTGAGATGGGCCGTGGTAGCGCTCACGCCCTTGTCCATCAACTTCATCCTTTATATGGGGTCCAAACATACTTGGGGTGGGTATAAGAATGTGATGTCTCCTACGCCGAGATGGTCTGGTGAGACCCACGGCTGGAAGAAAGCCTGTAGTGCGTGAGCGTAGGAAAGAAGAAAAGTTTTAGCACATCATGCCTTATTATCTACCGAGGTTTCCCAATGCAAAGGTCCAGTGTTACCCTCCGAAAACCGCGACTCATATTCTGTCTCCTGGTTGTCCATTGTCAACACGTCTTGCAGGTGGCCTTGCTGGTTACGTTCCGAACTCGATGTCTGACCATCAGTCAAGTCGTATATATGTTTATTTACCAGCATTCTCGTGGCGGGATATATCTCAGATGAATCATCACCACAAAAGTGCCCTGTCCGGGATAGTGGACTAAAGAGCTATTTTGGGTTTGTATATGGTGGCTTGGTCCATCATGTATAAACCCAAACCTGGACAGATGAATGAAGCGCTAAGGTACCTCAAGTATGTATTCAACAGGAGCAACAATAAGTTCAACAACTCTTTACGGACCACGCCCCTTTACGCCCGACATTTCTCCGAAATTTTATATTCTAATAATTAATTAACAAAACAAACTACTAAATATATAAAAACATATCATATAATATAATATAAAAGATAATTAGTTATAAAGTTACAATTGTAAAACTAGTTATTCTCTTTAAAGGAGACGTAACCGTATATACAAAATTGGATAGAATAATAGATTACTATCTTAATTCCTATATTTCATTAACACCTTTCCGTCTCGTAGGTATCTTACTTTAAGGCGATTCCAGATTACCTAATCCCGTTCCTGCTTACGTTGATTCTTATCGGAATTTTGGAAGTTTTTCGCAATTCTAAACAGCCGGGTAAACTATCGCTTGTAACTTTTTAATGTATAATGTTTTAATAACTGGATTTCGGAATTTTTTAATTCGTTATTATTATTTCCTTTCAATTTTGGCAGTACTACCTTCGCTGAAACGAAAATATTTAATATAAGCTATTCGGAAAATCGGTTATTTTTAATTTTAATAATTAATTAATATCCGAATATTAATAATTAAAATCGATATATTTAAAAGATATTTTTTAAATTAATAATAACATTAATTACCTTAATTTCTTTTGTTATTTTTTTTAAAATTAACGTTCCGTAAATAAAATAATTTCTGTTAAAGTTTTTTATTATCGATAATAAGTATTTCGTACTTAGGTTTACGTAATATATTATATTATTTCGGCTTATATTTTTATTAATAAAAACTTAAAAAGCCGTAAAACGACCGAAGTTAAACTTTCGAATTGTAAAACTAACAAAGGCTTTTAAAACTTTTATACGCTTTTAAAGTTTATCTTTAAGGTTTACTATATACAGCTATTTTCTATAAGGCCTTTAAAAACCCTGCTAAATCTTAACCAATGGGCATAAGGTTCACCAAGACCGAAACTTATCGGCAACCACGTATTCGGAATCGGAGTAAGGTGCGGAACTAAAATATGCAATCTATCCTAATTATGAAAACCGTTTAAAAAATTATCGTATTTGAAAATACTGGGTATATTATTTATCGTGGAAATTATATCGTGGAATGATTTTCTGTATATTGGCTCAGCTTGGAAAAAAAAACCTGGACTTAAGTTTTACCTTGCTTATGTAAAACTAGTTATAAAATATTATAAAACTTAAATACGTATTATATAACCGAGATATATAAATAAACAAATTATATACTTTTAATATTATTTTAATTATTTAACTTTAACTATTTCGTTTTTAGTAATGATATTATTAAATAGTTTATTAAAAAAGAGAAAATATATTTAGTTGTTTAAACTTTAAAAAATTATAAAAGGTTTAATTATATTTATAACATTTTATTTGCTACTTTAACAACGCGAATTATAAATAACTACGCTTAATTTAATACCGTGCCTAATTTGCGAAGATTAACAATAACTAAAAAGAAATCAATTATAAACTAAGCTTTTAATCTATATATATAACGTTTTTTAGCCGGTTTTAATGTATTTATCAGTAATTGGTATATACAAGTATCGCCGGCTGGCAGGATTTGTTGATATGGGCTGCAGAATATAGCCTGCGATATATCTTATCTACCGTTTATTTTTTAACCGCCTAATCATGTACGTAAGAACGGTTGTCTACGGATCAGATTTGTCTTTTTCTAGAATATCTAAAACTATTATATAGAAATAACGCCAGCTTTTTACATTTAACTACTATAACTGTTAATACAGTAATCTTTTTTAATTATTTATTAACCTTTACTACCTTATAAAAATAGTTATTTGCAGTTTAACAGTTAGGTTAAAAATTAAAAAATTTGTCTGGTTAATAATTCAAAAAAAGTTTAATAGTTAACGAAGACAAGCAAGAAACGGAACCGTAAAAAGCTTCTTGTTAAATAAAAGAGCTTTATTTAATAATAGCTTTTTTTTTAAAAAAGGTTTAGAAGTATATAAGCAACAAAAGCCTATATTTTTTCCTTTTTAAAAACTTAAAGTTT
Source organism: Monosporascus sp. 5C6A (assembly GCA_004155035.1). Taxonomy (NCBI): domain Eukaryota; kingdom Fungi; phylum Ascomycota; class Sordariomycetes; order Xylariales; genus Monosporascus; species Monosporascus sp. 5C6A. The sequence continues at coordinate 92,990 of QJOB01000055.1, read as the reverse complement.
CTAATAATCGGGATATAACTTAAGGAAAACTGGTTAATATAAAAAGGTAACAAAGAAAAAGAAAAAGCTTTAATATTCCAGTTATACTAGCCGGAAAACCGATTTAAAACCCTTATTTAAAAAGAGAAATCGAAGGCCAATTTAATAAGTTTTATACATTTTTAAATACGAAGATAAATAATATTAAATAAAATGTTAATATACGAAAAATATATATCAATAAACTTTTTAAAAAGATTAAAAACTTAAAGTAACAAAATAAAAAGCTAAAACTTTGAAACTAAAAAATTGATAATACGGTAAAGCAACTAAATAAATTAATAATAAAATTTCTAAATACAATATATCCAAAGTTACTAAATCGAGATATTTAGTCTAAAAAATAAAATTAAAAATCGCCAAACTTATATCAAAGCGAATAACTTTGAAAAGTTCTTTTTATAAATTAAAGTAATATAAAAAGATTAACGTTTTTAAAAAATAAAACAAACTTAGAAAAGATTTATAAAAAGCCGAACTTCTTAAAAAGATAAAAACCGAAAGATTATTTAAGTTATTTTTATATGTTATTAAAGGTTTAAAATTAAGCAACTTATATATTAAAAACGGTATAAAAACTGACTTTCTAGCTTTTTTTTTAAAAAAAAAGACCAAGAAAAACCACTTATATATATAAACCCCGTATCGGACTTTAGGCTTATCGCTAACCCCCGCATCTACTTTCAGCTTTACAATATCTAATAAAGCCTATTTTATTTAAAGATTTTGCTTTTAAAACCTAATAGCCTTTTCTTCGACGATAACCCAAGTTATTTAAAGCTATTATCGATCCTAAGCTTAAGTTACTTTACCGTACCGCTAACCTATCGTTTTTCAAACCCAAATTACCTTATCGTACCGTTGTTCTTAAGCTTAAATTACCTGCTGTATCGTCGACCCGAATAGTAAACAACATCTATATAATCTTGTTAAATTATAATAATAATATTTTTATCAAGTAACGACCCGTATACAGCCTTGTCGAGCTGTACCGGTGATATTCTTATTGTTCAATATTATATCCGGCTACCGGCAACGACGTTATGCGTCCCGATATTAACATATAACTATCGCTAGAAACAACTCGTATATAACCCCGTTAAGCTATACTGGCGACGTTCTTATTAAGCAACAACTCGAACAATCCTATTAGACTTTACCGGCAACGCATTTAAATAATCTCGTTAACTTGCAGCGATAATAATAAAACAACTTATAATAATAACATATAATAATATTTTATAACAGTAATTTATAATAGTAACTTATAATAATAACCTATAATAATAACTTATAACAGCAGTAACTTATAACAGCAATATATAATAGCAACTTATAACAACAACTTATAACGATAATTTATAACGGCAATAACTTAATAATAACGGCTTAATAAGAACGGGCCAATAGCAATATCTGAATTACCAAGTTCTAAATAATTTTTTAAATTAATAATAATAATAACCCAACATACTACACAAGCTTACCGGATATATAAGCTTATTAGATAGTTTCTAGCATATTTTAATTACTTAAGTTGAATTATTTATTTCTTAATACTAACAATATGAAATAACTTATAAAGAAAACCAGAATAAACTTAGCTATTTAGGTTAAAATATAAAACTCGAAACTTAATTATGCAATACTTAGTTTTATATATAAAGTCCTTGATTTTACTATATACGAAAAATATACCGATAAATTCTTCAAAGCCGATATTATCCTTGATTTGCGAAAATTGAAACCGATTAAAAAAGAAATTATTATTAACTAAATCTTTAATTTAAATATATAAACGTTTCTTATCCGGTTTTAACATGTTGAAAATATAACAAATTTATTGCTTACATAGCGCGTTACGATACACGTTAACATTAATTAGGCGTTAAATTTTGTTCGACGGCAAAAAAAAGCTTAAAACGTGCTTAAATCGAAAAATCGATTATTAAACAATATTTTGCGAAATCTGGAAATATTTTGCAAGCAATTCGAATTCATTCGACCTATAATTATAAAATACGGTATCGCAAAAAAGATATTTACAATTTCGATAAAACAGGGTTTTTAATAAAGATTTTAATAATATATAGCATGGTAATTATAAATGTAAAAAATTGTAAAAGGTTTACATAAAGATAATAAAATAATTAGAAATGGGTTATAGTTATATATATTATTAATTTGTAAAATTAAGCTACATCGCTATTTATTATTTTAATACGGAAAATTTACTTAAACTTTTAGTATTATAAACATTTATTATTAAGCAATTAAAAGAATTTATTATTAAGCAATTAAAAAAAACAAAATTAATTATAATAATAAAGTACCAATAAATTAAAATTAAGAAAGATTTAATATTTTGATAAATATATTCGAACGTATAAGAAAAAAAACGAGACTGTTTTTACTTTTAACGGTTACGAAAATTATGATTCGATAAAATATAAAAAATATTATACGAATAATGATATTATTATGTTTTATATATTGTCTTATTTCTTTATCGATTTTAACTTTTCGACGCATCTTATTTTTCCGTTTTAAAATAAGATTATACGTTTTATATCGAAAATTTAATACGATATTATTATATCTATATTACGAAAAAAGAGTTTTTTACCAGTTTTTACGACGCGTTTAAAGCTGTCATAACCTTTAATAATATTAAATCCGACCTTGTTAAAATTGAATTTGTTTCGTTTAATTTTAATAACGTTTTTTCCGATTTGGAAATTTCTTTAATTATACTTACGCCGACCGTTTCGCCGCTTACTTTCGCCGGTTCCATTTTTTTCTACCGTTAAAAACTCTTCGAAATATTCAAAAAATAAGAAAACGGGAACGATATTTGCAAAAAAGATTAAGAATTACCAGGGGAGCTCGCCGATAAAGATAATTAAATCGGTTAAGTTTTTAACAAAAAGTAATTTGATATTTTTTTATAAAAACATTTTTTTAAAAAGCTGCTAAATTACGCAAAACCAATTACTTTTTCAACAAATACCAAAGAATTAATAATAAACGTTTCCAAAAAATTATTACACAAAAAAGATAAGCTTTTTTGGATAAAGAAAATGGAGTAATAAAAGAATACGGCAAATAACGGCTAAAAGTAATCGTTACGAAAATATTAAAACAAAGAGACAGAAATATAGCATTTGCGGCAAACCCGAACATAATATCATACTTGTGAAAAAGCTGTAAATACGTTTCATAACGAAAAATCCGATTAATTTAAATTGATTTTTTATGTTATGGTTGTGTTATTTAGATTTGTTGTTAGAAACTGCCAAAAGATATCCGGTGAACTTGTACATCTGATAAGCTTATGTAGCACGTTAACGGTAACGTTAGTAATAAAAATTTATTAATCGGCTGGTTAAGTTAACTCGGTACGATATAACGAGTAACGAAATAAAAAATAACAATAAAACAATAATAAAACAATAACGAAATAATAATTAAACACTATCAAAATAACGAAATAACGGCAATATAAAATTAAAGAAATATCGACAGGAAAACAATTTAAAACCTAACCTTCCAGCTTTTTTTCAAAAAGAACCGGAAAAAGCTACACATATATATATAGTAGGGAAGCAAAAGTTACGGCGTTTTCCGATTTTGCATCAAAACTCAACGTTTTCAATATAAAATATCTTAAAATCGTTCTATATAAATAAAAAAGAAAAAAATAGATTTTATATATATAACTACAAATCGTTTAACATATATAAAGTGGAGATTATTTTAAGTAGAAAGACCTACGTAATATCTATTTTAAGAAAAGGTCGATTTTTTACAAAAAAGCTTTTCTTTAATATCTTTCTGCTTACGTAAAAGGAAAGAGATTGAAGAAAATAACTTTTTATAAAAACTAACCTTTCCTAAAATGGACATTACGTAAGCATCTCCACTTAAAACACTCTCTACTTTATATATGTTAAATGGCGAGTAATTATATATATAGAACCTATTTTTTCTTTTTTATTTATATAAAACGTTCTTAAGATATTTTATATTGAAAACGTTGAGTTTTGGTGCAAAATCGCAAAACGCCGTGACTTTTGCTCCCTAACTGTACATCCCGGATCGGACTTTGGGCTTATCGCCGAACTCTACATCCATTTTTAGCCTTATAATATCTAATAATACTTTAAAATAATATATAAGCTAATAGAAAAGCTATGTTCTTTCTTAGAAAACATATATTTTTTTACTAAACTATGTTATAATAATAAGAAAACCAAAAAATACAACTAATATTTTCAATACCGATAATAAATAAGTTATTAACTTAAAATTCAAATCTATAGCTTGTTTATATTTAACGTTTAAATTTAATGAATTAAAATATTGAATATATAAGTTGTTATAAAATATAAAACCTATATATTAGCTTTATACTTAAATAATTGTAAATTTTATTATGTTTTATTTAAAATATAATTTAATACCAGGTAATATATAGGTCTAAGCCTGGAAAACAAGGCTGAGCCAATACATAGAAATTATGCTACGATTAATTTTTATGATAGATATTATACCTAATATCTTTAAATACGATAACTTTTTAAATAGTTTTTTACAGTTTGGATAAATTATATACTTTAGTTCCGTTTTATTCCGATTTCGACTGGTAGTTGCCGATAAGTTTCGGCTCTGGTAAACTTCATGCCCGTTAGTTACGATTTAACAGGGTTTTTAAAAGTAGATAATAACTTTATACGGTAAACTTTAAAAATAAATCTTAAAAGCGTATGAAAAACTTTGTAAGCTTTCGTTAATTTTACGGTTAGGAATTTTAATTTCGATTGTTTTTATAATACCTTTTTAAATCCTTATTTACCAAAACAGCAGCCGAATATAATATGCTACGTAACCCTTAATATACGATGCCGATTTTCCGTAATCAGAAAGTTTGCGTAGAAATTATTACGGTTATAATAATTAATCCCGATAAAAATACCAGATTTTCTAAGGCCGTCGACGTTACTGTCGATTTGGAAAAACTTTTATAAAAAAATCGAATTTGGTTTTTTATTTTCGGATATTATATAAATTTTTAAAACAAAAATAACCGACTTTCCGAACAGCTTATATATCGTAATTTTATTTCGGTAAAAGCATTATTAATAAAATTGCAAGCGGATAATAACGAAGTATTAAAAGATTCCGAAATGCAATTATTGGAATAATGTACGTTGGAGTAATATAAGCGGTGGTTTGTTAGGTTGCATAAAATAACAAAGGGTTTCCAAAATTCGGATAGGAATCGATATAGATAGGAGTACGACTAGGTAGTCTGGAATTGCGTTAAAGTGAAATACTTGCAAAACGGAAGGGGGTAATAAAATTAAGAGTTAAATAACAATTTATCATTTTATCTAAATATATATACGATTACGTTTTTTTGAGGGAGAAAAATATAATTTAATAAGGGTTTTTAAATTTCTTTTTTTATATTATAATATTATTTATAATACTTTTTATGTAACGTTAACTTTATTACGGTTTGTTTATACGTAAATAATAATAACGATTGTCTTTTTCTTAATATTTACTGTTGTTAAATAGTCATAAATAGATAAGTTAGTAAATACGTATGGGGAAATATGGAAGTGTTGCAGCTCGAATTCCCCCATTGGACGAGCTGTCCAAAACCTGCATTAGGGAATTGCTCGCCAGAGACCAACAACGCCTGCAGTTGAGCATATCCAACCACCTGGGCTGCAATGCAACCGTTTCTTGAAATCTGCCTCAGAAATGGAAAGAGATAACGAGGGAAACAGTGGGGGTTCTTCGAGCGCATGAGCGGGTGCTATTACTATTACTACATAGTATATTTTAGAAATGGGGGATTCGCAGTATCTACACAAGGATAGCATCACTCAGACCGAATGCACCACTCAGCTGGGCCATTTATGGCCATGCCTCAACCCTGGTATTCTTCCTTGGGATTCCTTCGGTACAAGCTAATCCGTCAAATTGTCGGCTTCCCCATTCCGACACACGCGTGCGCCCCCTTCTTATATACATAGGTAGTAGCGCATATGCCGGTATTTCGACAAAACCATTCCGAACGCCGACGGAACTCCAGTGTGAATTCCGTGCACGTTGGGATTCTATCCCCGCTGTACAACTAACAGGTTGATTACTTTGCTGACATAGTCTCGACAATCTGTATTCAACATGTCATAGTGTTGATTAAGGGCTTAAGTGCAATAATACACTCTAATCTTGACGTGACACAAGCCCTTGCTCGTTGATCTCAATATGTCAGCTAGGTAAGCCCGGATATGACATCTGCGCCCGGTTATTGTAACGTGAGTTTAGCTGTCGTAAACACGAAAGAACCTTCATTCAAACGGCGCGAACATATCGTCCTCCTTTAACCGAACGAGGATCCGAGTCTTTCCGAGACTTGAGAGGCCTGAGTGTGACAATGTCGGGCAGTACAACATAGCCGCGCGTCACACTTCCACGTAGCTCTTGACACAGACTCTTATCGCGCTCTGTGTTACCTAGCAGTGTGACCCAGGATTGCGAAGCTTCTGTCTCTGGTTCCACAAAAGTCTTTCATCTAATTCAGAGTGCCCTCTCTCTCATCTACTGCTCTCGCAGATATATTCCGCCAATGTCATAAGCTGCATGAGTTGCATGTTGATCGACAACCACGGTCTACAATGTGCTCTATGAGAAGCCAATTGGCAGTTCTTGCTTTGCCAATTTGCCAAGCTGCATCCGGCCCATGCTTGCGAACCTGATATTGTTCCTGCTGTCAGCATTGATTTAGTTAATGGCCTGGCATGCATAATACTAGTTCAGTCGAAGATTTTTTTTAAGCCCCTCGCCAACGTTGTCCGTAGGCGTCATTCCCACATGTTCCTCGTCAGAAAAGGCGGAGAGACTAGTGCCACGTAAGACTCACTTATATATCTCTTATTTAATAGGTACTGTCACTGCTTGACTATACAATCTTGCGGTGTGGGTGCTCATATTGCGGATTGAGTTCCATTACATAGTAGGCAGACGAGGCCTTGGTGGAAGGTACTTCTTACCCCTGGACGAACATAATATTATCTATGGTACAATATAAACAAAGAACTATGGGTAGCTAATATCAGAGAAGGTGCTACCTATTACCTAATTAGCGCTTACGTATTTGTTCCGCCAAGGCATTCAAACTACCTAGGTAGCAAAGTAGCCTCACCTTCGCGGACTCATCGTCTTGATATCCGTCATTGTGGTGATGGAGGCTATAATCCCATGTCCGTTGTGCTATATGATAACACAGGTACATTCCTTGGTACCAATGATGCTGGGATGGTTTTGGTCTATCCTCCTATCTATTTAGCTGTCGGTGACAAGAAGTGTTTTATCAGTCCCTCTTGTACACCATCCTACCCCCAACCCATGTTTCTCTAACGTCCAACGTCCGGATGTCCTCGATGGCCGTAGTTTCGAGTGGTCGATTGAGGACTACCCAGTCAGCATAGGCACCAGGCCTTATGACGCCAGATTTGCCCTTCGTGAAACCGCCATATGCTGGGCCTTCCGTGAAGCCGCGGATTGCCTGGTCGAGTTCCAGACTTTCCTCCGTATACCAGCCGTTGGGGAAGCCCTCTGGCGCCTGGCCCGTGTGCGGGCTCTTCCGGGCCACGGCGGCGTATATGCCCTGGAAGGGATTAGGAGGTTCTACAGGGAAGTCGCTGCCTAGTATGGGTTGCACATCAAGAAGTGAGCGCATCCTGTATGCCTCTTTCCTCGTGCGTTCTTCACCGAGCCTCTTTTCGGCATAGGCCATGTCAGATGTGGCGTGCGTGGGTTGTATCGAGGGAATGATACCGACTGAATGGATCCGAGCTTGGTCATCAGGATGGATGATCTGAGAATGTTCGATGCGGAACCTAAGACGCGACTGACAAGGTTGAATGTCCTGGCCAGGACAGAGCAGCCTTAGCGCAGCCGTTATCGCGTCGACCGCGTGTCGATTAGCAAGGTCGCCAATGGCGTGAATGTTGACCTGAAAACCTTGACCTGCCCAAGCCGTTGTCAAATAGACCAACTCAGACGCGTTTACGAGCAAAGACCCGGAAGTATCTGGGCGGTCGGCGTACGGCTCAATCAGCGCACTACCCCAGCTCCCTAGAGCCCCGTCTATTTCTAGTCAGAAAGACACCGTACCTCACCGTCCAAGTTGACCTTACCAGCGAATAGCTTGACGCTCCGTATACTTAATCGCCCATCAGGATCGACATATTTACGGACTTCTTTAGGGCAGAACGTATTCCGCTCGTAGCATTCTATCACTGCCCGGCTTGAAGTCAGTCATTGTCCTTTCCAGTCCCACTCGTGAATGAAGACTTAGTAAACCATAAAAGGTTTCATTGGAAGCTTTGCGAGATATTTTACGGTATAAGTGACAAGAGATAACTGCAGAACTTACTGGCATAGACTCTTACGGTCCAGTCATCACCCCTGGCTAGTGTTTTGTAGAGCTCAAGGTCCCCTGGAGACACTCCAGCATCGTGTATACCCACGAGACCAACTTCGTTCAGCTTACTCATAGCGCTCTGGACATATTGTTTCTTCTTCTGGTTGTCAGGCTTCGGCCATAATGCCATGACCATATCCATGGCGTTATCGCAGAAGACACCCATGCCTGGTTCCCTGACGACCTCGCCGCCATTAACGTCAGGGATGGAATCAGGCAGCAGATCGAGCACTGCCTGAGAAACCCAGATGCAATGCACATCCACCCGATCCAGCATGATATAAAGATCAGTTAACGTTGGATCTGCCATAAGATCAGCCTGAGGATTGTCAGCATATACCTCGAAGATCGGCTCCTGTGCCCAAGTTACCTACTGCAGTTGGCATCTGCCCTAGAGCCATTTGATCCCATCCGACACCTCGTAGCCACTCTTCCCGTGATCCGGCCTTGGGGTTATCGTTAACATATTCCCGAATGCATGCCCTAACCTCCTCCATGGACTGGGTGCCAAATAAATCAATCGAGTTCAGAAACTCGCCATATTGCAGGAGGTGGCCATGCCCATCCCAGAGTCCAGGCATCGCGTAGCCCGGGTCTGCATTCTGAGCCAGCTCGGAGTCGGCACTCGCCTGGAACACCTTCGAGAACGTCCCGTCAGGCGACACGGAGAAGCAGTTCACGTAGGGGTAGCCGGCCTGGTTCGTCCTGACTGATTGGTAGCAGTGCGTCTCGGAGTAGAGAAAGTTGAGGGCCCCTTGGCGGAGCTTGACAAGCCCAGCTAAGCCGACGATAGCGGCTGATGAGTAAATCCAGAAATTGTCACGACGCCTGCCGGGGGGAAGTAGCCAATCCATTTCCAAGTCACCACAATAACACGCCCGAAATTATGTAGGTAGTAGCTCCGCTGAGTCGAGAGATCCGTAGTGCTTTACGCTGCCAGTCCAGGCATGTGCCTTTAGGGTGTGACCCCCTCAACTGGTCGAGGCGCAACCATAAGCCTTGAGGTTTCTCCCCAGATGTCACTTGGTTCGCACCGCGTTAAAGTTGACCAGGACAAACAACGGTGAACAGCATTGATACATGCATTATCAAACGAAGACCACGCCTTAGACAAGGTTTTTTTTTCCTTCGACTTTGCGGCAAATGTGCAGAGACCCACCATAGATTAAGCATCATACTTTATGCAGGAACCCCGATAACGATACTTTTACCCGATATCCGAAGCCTATCAATGAGAGGCATACACTCTTAATTGAACCGAATTGCAACCATGGAATAATAGGGCCGCCAAGAAAAGAATGGAAAGAGGAGCCTGTGTATTCGCTTTATGCGTCTCTTGCGAGAACTACCTATTCCCAACGTTTTGCGGGCACATACTCCGACTCCGTATTCGAAAGCAGCCCGGCCAGGCGGATCGGTCCGGGCGGGGCTCAAACCATTGAATACGCAAGGTACCCAGGTACTTCAAACGGAGGTAAAACTCAACATTGAAAGACGTATCACCTGCAGTTTCAACACAGCTATGCACTTACCTAAACGGTGGGCGCAGGTACGAGTGTTCACGAGCCGCAAATCGCCCGAAGCTGATGTATATCTGACAAACGAGAAAAGGGGTGGGTTATTCTTGGTACATCAGCTCAAGCCTCGGGGGCTGAGATTTTAGTTTGGGGCTGCTTATCATTATCAGCCGTTGCCGCGAGGCGAGGTGCCTCAGCCATCCTTGCCTTTGAAACATGTGAAGCCGGAAAGTCTGAAAGTCTGACATTTGGAACGAGATATCTTATACAGCGAGTATGACAGAATGGAGGACACGAAATTTCAAGGGTGTTGTTCAGGGGGTGAAACTTGGACTCGGGTGAGGGCGGGGTAATTTCCTAGGTGCTGCAGCCGCTATGTGAGGTATACTGAGTAAGCCATTTCGATGCTGTGGCAATCCTTCACCACTTCAGAAACAAGCCACAGTGTAACGAACACAAAACTTTCTCCTGGGGTTCAAATACGTCAGCGGAAAGTAACATTCTACAGATTTAGAAAAAAAGAAGGCAGTGAAAGACATTCCCATTCTTAAAACAGAATGGCCGGTGCCGAAGATCTCCTCAAGCTCGCCGAGACGGACGTAGCTCAGGAGATACCTAAGGAGCAGTACGGCCAGGTCCTCTACAACCCGCCGTTCGTGCACGTGGACGGGACCTTCAACTCGCGCGACCTGGGCCTCGTGCCCGACAGCCCGCTGCGAGCCGGCTTCGCGTTCCGGTCCGGGATGCTCGCCCAACTGACGGACAACGGTAAGGCAGTGCTGAGCGGAAAGCTTGGCATCAAGCGCATCTTCGACCTGCGCTCGCCGGAGGAGCGCGAGATGGCCCCCGACCCCGTCCTCGACGGGGTCGAGAATACGTGGATTCCGAGCGCGCGACCCGACGTGAAGCCTGACCTGCAGTGGTTCGTCGCGGGCGGCGGGGAGGACGGCTATCGGATCATGTACCTGGACGTCGTCGACGTCTATGAGGAGAGCTGGAAGGCGATCCTCCAGCACGTTAGAGATCGGCCGGATGACCCGCTCTTGGTGCATTGCACTGGTATGTTCTACTCAAATCTAGGACGGCCCTTTGCCATAATTATTTGGCCTAGGTAACCTTACAAGAGAGCAGTTTTAACTAACAGTCTGGAAGCCGGGAGAGACAGGACCGGAGTGTTCGCGGGTCTGCTGCTCACTCTGGCAGGGGCATCCGAGGAGACAATCATCTTGGACTACCTGCTGTCACGCATTGGGACAGAGCCCGCCCGCGTCGAGCTGCTGAACTTTGCTCAGGCCGGCACGGACGCTCTGAGTCAGGACCAACCGGGTTTCCACAACCTCTGCAATCTGCGCGCCTCTTGTTGGAAGACGTTCATGGAAGGGGTGCAGCGGGAGTATGGCGGGTTCGAACAGTTTGTCAGGAACAAGCTGGGTTTCTCCGGAGACGACTTGGCCAAGATAAAGGCCAATTTTGACTAGGCCCCGGATTCCTGCAGAGGAGCCCTGACAGCCCTGAAGTTGGAGCCGAAGAATATAGGGCATATTAGACGGGGAGCGTCACTGAAGCATATCGTTTTGCTGTTTATACTCCACTGAGCCACTTCTTGCGGCGTCTGGATGTGGTGTGGGGACCTGGTGCGTGGTACGATCGGATACTAACGTTAGCAAGTACTACGGTAAAGACGCAAATATCTCTGAGACTTCGAGTTTGAATCAAGCATCACCAGGAACAGCCGGTCTATCCCAGCAAGTGCAGTCCTTGCTTCTTCCTTTACCGCGACCAGAATATCCGCCGGGTCATTCTGAGGTGTGTATCGAGGAGTCCTTACTCAGATAACCGTAGCCCATCCTATCTAATTGCGGAAGCTAAGATAGACACTTTATGTCATCGGCGTCATCCTCTAATATATTTGTAACTCGGTCGTAGTCTTGCTTGTCGTTGATCTCTCGTCGGAGCCGGAAAAGATGGTCGCGGTGGCGCCCAAACCTGTTTCTCATTGCGAAAAGGGTGATGTCACCAGCCACACAAGCCACGAATGGCTTAGATGATCTTCCAAGTGGGACTCCATAGGCCCATTTTAGCGCCCCTCTGGACGTCATAGGGCAGTATAGGGGTCCAAAGGTCCAAAGAGCCAAGAAGTCGTTGGGCTGGGAGGGCTGCATGGAAGCGTTTTCTCGGTTCTCGAACACCATGTGAGCATTAGCTGAATGGCCCCATCGCTAGCCAGCCAATCCACCTTTTCCTTATGAGCTACAGGCTGGCCAGTCACCGGCCACCTTGGCTTTACATCATGGCAGACACACCCCTTTCTCGTCCACCAATAGCTGAACCCCTGCTTTCGAGTTTCTGGGGTTAACTCACAATAGCTTCCGCCGCCGAAGCGCCAGTAGGCACCGAAACCAGAGCATAAAAGTGAGCTATTAACCCCCCTCGAACACTGCTGATAACATGACCATCTTTAACGGAAGTGAAAATTCAATGACTCTTACGGGCTTCCAGAACAGACAAGGAGCCCCAAATCAGACTTGATAGCCAAACCACCTAAAGACACTTCAATCAATATCTCCAAAATGCCTTTCGGATCTAACCGAACCCGCACTACAGCAGCCCCCCACCGAAGCGGCGGCCTTTTCCACCGTAGCGAGCCCGTTTATGGCACGAAGACAACCCGCACTACGAAGGCCACTCCACGAAGCGGCGGTCTCTTCAGTCGTAGCAAGCCCGTCCACGGAACTAGGATGACGGCGACGACGACCAGGGGCATCGGACCCGCCCACCACAAGGCGCCCATCCGCCATCAGAAGCGCCACGCCGGCATCGGCGACAAGATCTCCGGGGCCATACTCAGGCTGAAGGGAACCATAACGGGCCGTCCGGGCCAGAAGGTAAGCCCCTTGCCCCGTCTCCGAAACCGAAATGAGAGAGAACCCACCCCCGATGCTGACAAGTGATAATGTGCAGGCTGCCGGCACTCGCCGCATGCATGGAACGGACGGCCGTCGAAGCCGCCGCGGTAGTATGTTCAGTACTCGCAGTCGGTACTAGAGGGGCCAAAAGGGCCTTGCTGGATTCTGATGTGTGGAATGTGTTGACGATATCCTATACCAATATACCCATTTGTCGCTGCGAATGAACTTTCTTGAGCTGCTCGGCTGCCACAGGGGCACGCAGTAACCAACATCTGCGTTTTGGTACATGCTCTCGGAAAACTTGGACGCTAGTAACCAATCAAACAATACGGATCTAACGTTTTGTGGAGTACATTGGTGTTTTTAGTTAGAGAACTTGCCGCTACCGGTTGCCGTGTGTCCTTGTGGCTGCCGAGGAGATACGCCACGCTGGTGATTATTATAAGTTATGCTTGTTGCGATCTTACTCTTGTATATCATATCATGTAGTTTATAGACGGTCCTTAGGGTGTCTGACTAATACCATACGGTTACGAGTAAGATCCAGTCGTTAAGCAAGAGCATTTGTCAGAACTGAAAACTGCTAACCTCGGACCTTACCTCGGCCCCCAGCAAATAAATAGACCTAGGAACGAAGAATTTTGAAAGAAAAATGCACACTATTTTTATTTATTATTTGTTTGTGTATATCTTGCATTTTGGTGAGAACCCCTATTCATTGTTAGGGTTATGCATTATGTGGGGCCGAGGTTGGTTGTGAACTCCATAAGACCACACTGGCACCCCTCAGTCAACAAATTTATAATACAGGCACGAAGCGAAGAATAATGATTAGGGAGAATCCTCCTCTGCAAATCAAACATAGAAAATGACATCCCCAGCGCCCCGTACCACAAAGCAATGGATACTGGCCTCGAAGCCGACGGCCGCCCCTGTGCTATCAGGGCCTAATGCCACGTTTAAGCTGCAGACGGTTACGCTGGCACCATTAAAGGAAGGTCAGCTCCTGTGCAAAGTCCGCTACTTTTCTAACGACACCGGGCTACGCAACTTCATCCAAAGTGCAGTCGCGCCTGAGCGCTTTTACGTCCCTACCGTACCCATAGGGGCACCCATGCGATCGGGTGTTATCGCCGAGGTCATCGAATCGGCGTCGCCGGCCTTTAAGCCCGGAGACTTGGTTATGGACTTCCACCTGGGGACCTGGAGCGAGCTCGTCGTGCTGGAAGCGGCCACGTCGCAGCAGCTAACGCCGCTACCTAACGGTCTACAGTTAACACATTACCTGGGTGCCTTCGGCGCGTCCGGGCTGGCCGCCTACGCGGGCCTCAAGTTCGCAGGCGGCGCTAAAGCGGGCGATACAGTCGTTATCTCGGCGGCGGCAGGCGCTACGGGATCTATGGCCGTGCAGATCGCACTGCGGCTAATGGACGCGAAGCGGGTCGTGGGCATCGCAGGCTCGGACGAGAAGTGCACGTACGTGCGCGCGGTGCTAGGCGCCCACGCCTGCCTTAACTATAAAAGCCCGACCTTCGTCGAAGACCTTAAAGCCGCGACGCCTGACGAGGTCGATGTTTACTTTGACAACGTCGGCGGCCACGTGCTCGACGCCGTGCTAACGCGCATGAAGCGCCACGGCACCGTCGCCGTCTGCGGCGCGGTCAGTACCTATAATAGCGGCCAACCTATGGCTCTCTCCAACTGGTTTGAGCTTATCTCCATGCGTATTACAATCCGTGGCTTTATTATGCTGGATTATATGAATGAGGCGCCGGCTATGGTGGCGGAGCTTATCGGGGCTGCGGCGGACGGCAGGATCAAGTTGCAGGACAACGAGACTGTGGTGGAGGTTGGTATCGAACAGCAGCCCGAGACGTGGATGCGCCTGTTCAGCGGAGGGAACCAGGGCAAACTTATTACTAAACTTATAGTTTAGGTTAAAGCATAGACCTTATTCGATTAGTTAATGACTTGATACTTACCTGGATGGGACAACGATTTTAGTAGCTGCATAAGTTCTACTTGACACACCCGTCTTGGCGATAGCCCAAGTCGTTCCAAACCGAAGTCCCTGATACCAGCTTCTAACGAATGGACTTCCAACATGAGGAGCGCATGGAGTTACATATATGTGGTTCAGGCTCCCGTGTATGGTCGAAAAGGTTCTTCGTGCCATGGCTTTTTTCTTAGGTGTGGTACCAGGGAACATATACGTTTATATTAGGATATTCTAAGGCAGAACCTGGAACGCCTCGTACGACGCGATAAGTCAGCAGACCACTCGTACCGAGTGTTATATATTACAGCATATTTCAAAGCCTTACTTTTCGACTTTGAGCAATGTCGCAAAAGGGACGCGGCCAATGCTGTCAGGATATTTGTGAGCCACAGCGTGTAAGGCTAGAAGCAGCAGCCTCGCAGGTGGGTAGCAGTATATTAGACCAGCAGCGCCTATCCCTTTCCAATACGTGGGAGGAAAAGGGCCCTGTATATACACTTGACAACCCTTATATACCCCTGTATAAGGCAACCCCCCCACCAACGGGCCCCCCCATCAACGGGCCACCCGTTTTTGAAGCCATCGCAACCACAACCCTTCAATTCAAATAACAATATCTCAACAACCACTTAATTAATTGACTCCATATTAACGGGTACGTACAACTATGCAATAAGGATTATCATCGTTATCTTTTTTGCTTTCGGAAGGCTCGTCTTGCTGTTAATTTTGCTAAGTGATAGTAGAGGGTCCCTTCGTAGGGGCCTCAAGCCCTACCTTTACTTTCCTGACCGATATTATCTTTACGAACTCTTTATTTGGTTCGGGTTGCACCTTCCTACGCTTTTTAAGCTTTGCTTTTTTAAGGGCTGCAGTTAATTGGCTGTTATGAACCTCGGCGGCGGAGAGTCTGTTCGTTTTATCGTCAAGGGCCTTCGCGAACTTGCGGAACAAAAGGCGTATGGTGGGATTTCCGAAGGTTGGATTAACTTCCACCAAGAATTTCTCGATTCGGGCTAAATCCCTGGATAATTTAGGTGTTTTAACACCTAAAGCAGCCGTTTGGGCAAGGAAGTTAGCGCGTAACGGGGTACTAATCGATTTCGGGGTGGGTGCATCCGTTATTTTCCCCCTTTTCCTAACGTACTTGTTGTTTAATACCTTCTTTTTGTTAATAAGGCGCAAACCTGTTGCTTCCTAGCTTTTCAGGATGTATTTCGAGGTTATTATAACTTCGCTTTACGCTTTCGAAAACGCCCAAATAAAGTCGGTCTTATTTATAGCCTCAGAAACCCGCCCGTAATAACGTTCGCGGAACTAGTAACGGAACTTCCGCTTTAAAGTGGCAAATATACCTACATCAAAAGGCTGGAAAATATGGGAAGCGTGGGCAGGTAGGAAAATGATATAGATCTTGTTCTAAAGGCACATTTACATGAAGTTTTCGCTGGTATGGCTGTTGTGGCCGTCGATAACTAGAAGCTTCCACTCGTTAAGGTCCTCGGGCTTGGTATTAAGGATGAAAACTTCGCGAAGTTATTTTAACCCGATTTCGGCATTCGTCCAGCCGTTCTCTGAAGTGGTAAAGTATTAGCTTTCGTATGCTTTATTATCCGAGTCGGAAAACTATTGTTGTTATACGTTAACGCCGCTGAAAATTACGAAAGGTAGCAACGAACGCCCGTTAGTATTGATATATGCGATTATAATAATCCATTCCCTTTTGAAGGTATCCTTTAAGAGGATAGACTTTTTGAAGGCTTTTCTAAGGACGAGAGCGTTTTCCCCCATTCCTTCCATCATTCCGATTTCGTTTGCGTTGAATCGGTTCCTTTACTTGATAGCCTTAATTTCCGGTAGGGCGAAGCGATCGAATAAGACGTTAGTGGAAGCCGGGGAAGCGCCATTCAGACGCTTATAATCAATCGTCGTGCCCTTGAAAGTCCTGATTTCAGGATGGCGACGCAGAAACCGGGTTACCCAACCTTTTCCTAGGCGTTCGGGGCTGCCGTTGTTAATTAGGAGGCGCTGTACGTACAGGCGAAATCGGGAATGGGGTGGCGCATAGCCTAAATGACCTTATACGATGGCCCAATGGGCTAAAGCTTCCTCCCGGATTCGTAATAGCTTCTGACAAGCTTCGTTAACCTTTTCTTTCGTCGGTATACCTTCGATACGGCGTGTTATATATTATTTGGTAACGTCGTAGCCCTTAGAAGCTTAACGCAGGGATTTTCCACGTTTAACCTCGTTAATTGCTTGCGCCGCACGGAATTAAGCTGAAAGCTGCATATCGTTCGAAAGCGCAGATTTTGATGAATAAGAAGATAATTATTTCAATTTTCTAACGCGTTGTTAAGACGCCTTTTATAAGGAAAGAAATCAGTAAGTGGATCAACGCGCTACGCGGGTGTGGGGTGGCCCGTTGATGGGGTGGCCCGTTGGTGGGGGGGTTGCCTTAGCCCGTATCTAAAAGCTTCCGCCTTGGTACGTAACAAAGTTGCCCACTTTACGGTGGTTCTATCCTTAGGACCACGCCGTCGCCGTCGCTATCGCTTTACTGCTGCTACCGCTGCCTCGTTGCTTCTACGCTGTTACGTCCTTACTCCAAAGCATTCCTAATACGTAACGAAAAAGGTGCTGTTATTAAACCGCAGCAACGTTACAACTACCCTTGTTTTACCGGTTACCGGGTCTTAAAAGTTAATTTCATTAAGCGTGTTCTTTTAAAAGTTAGTTAAATACGAAATAATAAGGAATATGCTACCTTGTTTCCGGTTTTCGCCGTACTTTAAATCGGCTTTATTAAGATTTCTTTACTTCTTAAATCTCGGTGCAGCGGTATATATTTCCTTTATTTCCTGTTTTCGGAACTTTAGTTGAAAGCCGGCAACCTACCGGCGGAATTATTACTCTTAATTTCTTTTTGTAATAAATCCAATACCTTTTCCGCTTTGTAACAGCTGCGGCTTCAACTGTCAGCTAGCAGGTGTGCTATCGCATACTAGCTACAGAAGGCTAAGCTCTGATCGGAGGATAATTGTTCTGTTGCTAGGCTATACAAAACCAGTACGCGCGCTGAGAAGCTGCGCAATGAGCTGAATACAACAACGCAACTGACATCCCCTATATCTGACATCAACCAACTATTAAACCTAAGTCGTACGGGTTTATGTTGGCAAAAATATCGTAGAAATCTAGGCAATAACGGTATAAAAATTACGTTAAGTAAAAACAAAATACGTTTTACGTAATTAAGCTTTAATATAAGCTATTATTAACTTATCTAGAAAATATAGAAATAAACGTAGTTATATAATAATAGTAATTCTTTTAAATGCTTTAAATGTAATTATATCTAGTACGGAATAAATATATATATCGTTTTAAATCTTTAAAATCCTTTAGTATATATTTATAATGCTTATTATATAATAAATTAGGTTATTTATAACGCGTTATAACCATTTTTCTAAATAATCGAAATGTTAAGTTGTAATACTTTCTTTATTCTTTTTAAAAATCTTGATTTTAAATATTTTATCGTTGAGGTTTTCTTTTTAATAAATAGTTTCTTCATTTTATTTAAATTATTATCATATAGGGTAAAATTGCTAAACTTTACCAAGGTATAAATAAAAAGATGTAAGAATTTTACCTCTTTCATTTTTAATTCTAGTTTTGAAATTAGGCTTTATTTTTAACACTTTCGACATTACGAATGTAATATTCGAAGTGTTAGGTGTTATGGGGCTAAGAGCCCAGGAGCAGATGCGGGGGTCTGCGATAAGCCCAAAGTCCGATACGGGGGTTTATATATATGGGTGGTTTCTCCCAGTTTCCCCAAAAAGGAGAGCTAGAAGATCAGGTTTCAGACTGTTCTCAATATGGGGTTGCTTTGCCACTTTGACTTCCAACAAAACATGACACGAAGCTTATCACGGTATAATAATTATATCGTTTACGAATAGCAATACGACGGCTTTAACGTACTTATTAACTTTCTTTGTAATATTATACGAAAATCCAAATGTTTAAAATGTAAATTATCGAAATGTAAAAAGTTTTTCGTAAACCTAAACAGCCGGTAAATTATCGCTTGTAATCTTCCAGCTTGTATTATTTCAAACGCTGAATTCCGAAACTTTCAAGTTTTTTATTATTTTTCGGTTCCAGTTTTGCTAGTAGTTTCTTCGCAAACTCTATATTATATAATATACAGTGCTATCCAAATCGTGAAAAACCATTTGAAAAGTCATCGTGTTTAAAGATACTGGGTATAGTATCTATCGTCAAAATTAATCGTGGTATGATTTCTGTGTATTAGCTCAGCCTTGTTTTCCAGGCTTGGACCTATATAGTTTGTTATAGCCCAGCAGGGCTTGGCCTCTCCAAAACGGTCGGAGGCCGCAGGGAGACGAATTCCGACTATTTATTTAGGTTACGTAATTTGTAATTACGGTGGATCCGGTAATTAAAAGTAATTACAGTAATTTAATTATTAATGATTATTACGATAACGGTAATTAATCGTAATCCGGAATAATTAGTAGTAATTATTATAAAGTGACAGAAAACATATATACGTTTATTACTTCCCATAGTTTTAGGTAGTACCAGTTTGTAATATAACTTGGTTACCTATATTACTTTTAATTATCTGTTATTACCAAACGTAACTAGTTTACCTTTTATTATTTAGTTTTTTATAATATTACTATTAATATAAATCCGTACGATTAAGTTTAATAATTAATTAATTAGCCTAGCCGTTATACGTTATAAGCTTTTATTTAATAATACAGTTAAATTTTAAGCAATATTCGAATCGTTATTATGTTAACTAATATATAAGCAACTATTATTCCGGACCTTACGGTTCAGCAATTCCAAAACAAAATTAAGAAACTTAAAGCCATTATTTAGCAACTTATTAATAACGTAATAACAGCCCAGCAAGTAAGCCTTCGCAAAATAAAGCTTAAGAAACCATAACTTTATAACGGGAAAAGGAACATCTAGAGTTTCCTAATACAGGCTCGGGTTTACTTTCGTTTTAAAAGATTTACTAACCCAGCTGATCAAATTTTTGCTATTGCTGTTTGCCTAAAAGGAAATGCTTTTAATTAATTTGAACTTACCATAAAGGATTTCTTGGAAAACGGAAAATCCGATTAAAAAAAACTATTCGGAAGGTCTTTTTTAATTATATCAACTTCGAAAATAAACTTAAAAGTAATTTTAAAAATCCGGACAAAGAACGGGTTGCGGCTTAGCAGATCCTCTAATTACGCCAAAAAGGACCAGTTTTTACATATGTTATGGAATTTAGAAACCTTATAGCAAAAACAAAATGGACGGATAAAAAAATAATACCTTAATCAATATATTTTACAAAGGTTTAAAAAAGGACGTTAAAGATAAAATTATTAAACTTCCGCAACCTACGATACTTAACAAATACATTACAGAAACAGTAAAAATCGACAATCGGCAATTTAAAAAACGACAAAAAAAATACTTTACTTTACGGGTTAAATATTCCAAAGTTAATTAAAAAAAACGCAAGGTACCTTTTACCTCCTATAAAACAGTTCCAAAACCCATGGAACTCGGCATTACTTAACGACGAAACATAAGCCAGGTACAGTATTATAACTGCAGTAAAATAAAACATGTTACCAAACAATACAAGTTACCGCTAAAAACCGACAAAAAAATATATTAAGCCTCAATACCCGAAAAACCCGCCAAAAGTCGGAACGACGGTAAACCAATTAACATAATTCGCATCCGCTACGGCAACAAACAAAAAGAAATTCGATAAAGATTAAAAGCGGTTAAAGCCTTTTTATAAGCAGCAATCAACAAACAGGCTTAAAAAGGTACGATACGCGGACTTTTATCCTATTAACTGCAACCAATCCCAATACCTTATTTACGCAAAAAAAAAAAAAAAAACAACGGATTTATAAACGAATCACCCGTATATAAAAAAAAGGTTTTAACTTTTACACCCGAACAGGATATAACCAGAATAACTAATAATAATATCAAAAACTACGAGTTTCTACCATACAAAAAAAAAAATCGAAAACATAACACCAGTTCTAACATAGCTAAAAGGCAAAAAATGCTTTTAAAAAAACCTTACATACTATTTCGGATAATACGATTATCAAACTTAAAAAAAAGCTAATCCAAAGGTTTATCGACAAACATTATCAAAAAGCTATTACTAAGATCTAATTACAACTAGCCTTTAAGATAAACCTTCGAAAACGAATGGCATTACGAAAAGAATTAACAGAATTTTCTAATCAAAATCAGCTAATCCCTTAAACGGAATAAGAAGCCATAGGAGAACTAAAAAACAATATTTGCGATATATCAAACCGATTATATTAACAAAAAGAAAAGATTTTCCAACTTAAAGCTTAGCTACGCCGCCAAAAAGGTCAGATAAAGTAAATACAGAAAATATATAAACAACTTACGAAACAAATCTAGCAATTTATAAAGTTCCTAAAAAAGGGACGCTACCTATAAAAAAGCCTTAAGATAACGCAAGCCGGAAATAATAATAAAAACTTTCCAAAATAACTTTAAATATAACGATAAAAGCCAATAACAACCCTATTACCTTAAAAATACGAATTGGAACATATTAATATACCGTAATGGTAAACTGCGGAACTTTAGGCGCCAATTACATTATTCCGAAATTGGTAAATTAACTTAAACTGCCATAAAAGGATAAAAAAACCTTTACATCGCCGAGAACGCCGAAGGTTAGGTATTCGCTTACGATAATGGAAAAATCGTACGCGAAATTAATTATCTCGAAATTTTTATCCAAAGATAAATCCAAATAATCGACTTCGATATCGTTCCGTTAGGAAATTATGATATAATTTTAAGAAAACCATGGTTATACTAATACAACCCCTTAATCGATTAAAATATTAACCAGGTAAAATTCACTTTACATCCTATCGACAAGCAAAAAAAGCGAACGAAATTTCCACATTCGATCCGTAAAAAAAAAACAACGAATATAGGCATAAAAATACGACAAAAACCTTACCACTTAAAAAAACATAACATAAAAAAAAAGGTATAATAAACGCATTCAACGTATCATAACTATTATCCGGATACAGCTTTACGATATAAACGAAATCTTAAAACATCAACTCGAAAATCCAGAAAAAGATATAATTAATGTATTACCATAATATTACAAATATAAGCAACTGTTTCAAAAAAAGCTCGAAACGAAGTTACCAGAACATAGCAAATAAAAACATAAGATAGTTTTTAAGGAAGGTACCTTACCTAAGTTTTATTTTATTTACAATTTAAATAAAGCAAAATTTTACATTTTACGCGAGTACTTGGAAAATAAATTCCAAAAAAGATGGATTCGACGATTTACATTTTTAACCGGATATCCTATATTTTTCGTATTAAAAAAAAACGATAAGTTACGATTAATAATAAATTATCAATATCTTAACAACATTACTGTTAAAAATAAAACATATTTATTATTAATTACTAAAATAAAAAATCGTTTATAAAAAACCAAATAGTTTACCGTTTTGGACTTTAAAAACGGATATAACCTAATTCGAATTAAACCAAGATACGAACTATACGAATATTTGGTTACGTTGATAGGATTTACGAATGCACCAATAACCTTTCAGCGAATAATTAACCACGTATTTCGAAAATACCTGGATATTTTCGTTATATGTTATTTAGACAACATTTTGATTTTTTCAAAGTTAAAAAAAGTATATGCAAAATACGTTTATTAAGTTCTTTAAGTTTTACAGGACGCCAATTTATTAATTAATGCAAAAAAAAGTTAATTCCATACATTGGAAATGGAATACCTGTAATATATTATTACCTTAAGGTATATTAAGATAAACCTAAAAAATTTATAGCAGTTACCGAATAACTTACATTTATTACCGTTATAAAAATACAGGCATTTATCGGATTTACCAATTATTACCGAAAGTTTATCAAGTATTTCAGTAAAATTATAATACTTTTGTTTAATTTTACCAGAAAAGGGAACGAATTCCAATAAACGACGGAAACAAAAAAGTTTTTCTAACAAATCAAGGACGTAATTATTAATAAATAAATATTAATTATATACGATCCAAAACGCCTAGTTAAGTTAGAAACCGATTCCTTGGATTATATATTAGGCGCGGTTATCGGGTATAAAAACGATTAAGGAATATTTTACCCGATTACTTTTTATTTTTATAAGTTAAAAAAAGCAAAGTTGAATTATGCTATTCCCGATAAAGAATTTATAACTATCGTCAAAGCTTTCCGAGAATTTAAATATATACTTAAAAAAACCTTTATTAAATTAAGGTTTATACCGATTACAAAAATCTTACCCGTTTTATTATTACCCGAAAACTTACAGGACAATAATTATGTTACGTAAAAAAGCTAACAAAGTACGATTTCGTTATCATCCACTAGAAAAGTTTTAAAAACGGCAAAATAAACGTTTTTAATAAACGACCTAATTTAAAAGAAAAATTAATTAAAGTTAATTACAAAATCTTTGATATTACTTTAAAGAGGTACCTAAAATTACGACAAATTATAACAATTAAAGTAATACCTTTTAATTTATATCAGAAAATATAACAATATAACGATAACTTACTCGACAATCTAAAAACAAGTAAAATTCAAATACTAAAAAAATATCAGCAAAACTTAATATAAAATATATATTAATATCCACTTTATAGATATCTAGAAATCCACAAAACCTTAAAACGGTTACAGCATACTTATTACTTTCCTAAGATGAAAACAACAGTACAAAAAGTCAAAAAAAATGCGACGTTTGCATTAAAATAAAAGCTTTAAGGTATAAACCTTACGGAAAACTGCAACTACTTCCAGTTTTACAATAACTATGGGATTTAATTACTATAAATTTTATTATTAAGTTTCTTTTATCTAAAAACCTAACGATAAAAATACATTACGACAGTATTTTCGTAATCGTCGATCGATTTACGAAATTTTCCTATTTCTTACCTTATTACGAAAATATAAACGCAAAACAAATAACGTATATCTTTTTCCAACATATTTTTAACGTATATAAATTACTAACAGAAATTATTTCAAACAAAAGCATTACATTTATCTCTAAATTCTAGCAAGGTTTTATGGCACAAATCGGCTTAAATTACAAGTTATCC
Organism: Monosporascus sp. 5C6A; assembly: GCA_004155035.1. Taxonomy (NCBI): domain Eukaryota; kingdom Fungi; phylum Ascomycota; class Sordariomycetes; order Xylariales; genus Monosporascus; species Monosporascus sp. 5C6A. The sequence goes on along the minus strand of QJOB01000055.1, from coordinate 68,763 downwards.
AACATATTTAAATCCCAAACAAATAAATAAATAAAACGATTAAATTAAACCCTTAAAACCTACCTACGATATTACATTAATTACAAGCAAAATAATTAAGTTAAAAAGTTATTAATAACCCAGTTAACTTATAATATTAACTATTAGGAAAATATCAAAATAATTCCAGCAAACGCTAATTTTGGTTTTACACCAAAAGTTTACAAAAAAATACGCAACAATAATCCAATTAACGTCAAAACTATTCTAACATCAAAACAACTTAAGCAGTTATACGCAAAAATAAAAACAAAACTTAAATTTATATATAACTAAATAAAAAAATATTACAACCAAAAAAAGTTAAAAAACCTAATTTTTTCGAAAAAAAAACATGATTTATTTAACTACCACAAATATCAAAACCAAACGCCTAAATTAAAAACTCGACTTTAAATATATCGGCCCATATAAAATTGCTAAGAAAATTTCAAAAAACAATTACAAACTAAAATTATTCCCGAAAATTAAACTTTATCCAAATTTTTATATTTCCTTACTTAAATTAACAGCAAATATTATTAAAATTAATATAAAATAAAAAAATAAAGCAAAAAAAAAATATGCCAATATACGAAATAAAGAAAATTCTAGATATACGCAAAAAGAATAAACTTATTAAATACTTAATCAAGTAAAAAAACTACCCAAATTCCGAAAACACCTAAAAACCCGCCAAAAATCTCATAAACGCCTAACGTCTTTTAAAGGATTTTTACCAATAACGCCGGAATCGCCGGCAATAACATTCCAGTCGATACTGTTAATAATAAACCAGTCGGTATTTTCGATACCTAACCAATTTACTAAACCAAAAACCTGCGCTAAAACGGCCGTATTAACTTCCAGCCCTTTCTATTCCCGCCATTTTTTTTTAATTTGCCCAGCGATTAAAAACTACGCTAAACTATAATAACACCTTTCGAACGCGCCAAAACCTTTTATTTACGCAACCGAATTAAACGAACCAAAACCTTATTTATTTCCTTTTAATATCGCCGTTATATTTCTAAATAACGCCGTTAAAGTTCCAAAAAACGCTTTTCCGCAAACGTCTTTTCCCGTTCGAAACATTAATATTTACGATAAATACTTTATAAAAACAAAACCGGTACGCCAGTACCATCACAAAAACGACTTCGAAAAATACATTCCTTATATCGCAATACATTTTCCATTATCTTATACTTTAACCCTTTTAAAAAATACCAAAAACAAAACATAACTTCGAAACCGAAATTATTAAAAGTTTCCATAAGTTTAATACGACAAACGGTAAAAAAACGTAACTTGCAACAAATCCTATCTTTTCGATTAAACATATTAGTTACCAGAAAAAATAATAATAAAAAATTTACTTACTAAAAATTACAAACAAACGAATTAATCTTTAAGGACAAAAATCCTAAAAAAAAAAAATCGTATTATGGCCCAACAGGGCTTAATCTTTCCAAAACGGTCGGAAACCGCAGGAAAACGAATTCCGACTATTTACTCAAATCACGTAATTTGTAATTACGGTAAATCCGGTAATCAAAAGTAATCATAATAATTTAATCATTAATAATCACCACGATAACGGTAATCAATCGTAATCCGGAATAATCAATAATAATTACTATAAAATAATAATAAAAATATATACGCTTATTACTTTCTATAATCTTAAGTAATACCAGTTTATAATACAACTTAATTACCCAGATCACCTTTAGTTATCTATTATTACCAAACGTAACTAATTTACCCCTTATTATTCAGTTTTTTACAGTATCACTACCAACATAAACCCGTACGATTAAGTTTAATAATTAATTAACTAGCCCAGCCGTTACATAGTTACCTTGCGTAATATACAGTTTTATAAACATTAATCTATTTTTACGAAATTCAAAACTGAAATCAATTTTTTAAAAAAAAACTTCTATATCGATAATAATATTACTAATTTTAAATCGTTTAATAACTTTATAAAAATAAAGTATTATAAGTAAAACAGTTTTAGTAAAAACCTTACTGTTATAAATAACCGGTATCGTATATTTTAAATTACGTAATATAGTGCTATTTTGATTTATAATAATTTAAAAACCTATTATAAAAACGATTAAATTGAACTTTCTTGCCGTAATACTGGCAAAGGCTTATAAAACCTTATATATACCTTTAAGGTTTACTTTTAGATTTATTTTTAAAGTTTATTTTTAAGGTTTACCGTACAAAGTTATATTAAGCTTGCCAAACCAGCTAGCGTATAAAAGGTTTATTAAGGTTAAAGCTTGTCGGCAACTAGTGGGAGTTAAAGCAAGTTGCAAGATTAAGAAATGTATTTATCTTAATTATAAAAATATTAAATTAGTTATTATATTCGAAGATACTAGGTATACTATTTATCGTGCAAATTATATTATATAATGATTTTCTATATATTTGGCTCAGCCTGGACAATAGGGCTTGTATCGATATTAATCTTGTATTAAATATAATAACGTTTAAAAGAATTATATAATTATAACAACTTTTCGTATAGTTTTATTGCGTAAAACCCTCAAGTTAATAGTAATCCTGAAAAAGTTTTATTCTTACGATTTTTGTTCGAATTTTAGGATGCTGTTCAAGACATAGTGAGTTTGGCGATTTGTATAGGAAAATGGCGGCGCGTTGGAGGGTAGCCCGTTGTTAAGGGGGTTATCTCATTCTATGTTATATTTGTGCGCTAGGAATTGTTACTCCGCTGCATTCAACATAACATTTACGACACACGTAGTATAATACTGTGTATGGGCTGGTGGATTCATAGAAGGCCTTCATTGTGACTAAGCTAATCTACTTGTTATGCTGACGTACCTACTATAACAACTGCCAAGTCGGAGCCGCTAGTGTGGCGACACTCCGGAGGGCGGATGGGGTCCCCACTGAAGCCCCATTCCCATAGACTACCCCCAACTCTAACCGTTGTTGCCCATAATAAACACGGCGACTACCCACTCCTCTTGGTAACAACGTGTTCCAAATCTTCTGCTGTGCAATAACTACAGTCTCTGAGCACGCGTCTCGGCGGAGGTACATCTGTCACAATGGCCCCAGAGGAGGTTCAACTCGCATCTCTGCAGCAGCCCGCCTCGGAGAGCGGGGATCCAACGCCTCCGATGCCGCACGAGAGTACTCCGGACCTCGTGAGAGACGGAAATCACCAGGAATTCTCACTTCCACCAGCCGACGGCGGCAAGGACGCCTGGCTCTTCCTGGCAGCCTGCTTCGCCATCGAGGCTCTCGTCTCGGGTGAGTTCTTTTTTTTGTTCTCCTTTTCGTTTCACACGACGACGGCTCCCCATGTTTCTGGTAGCAAAAGCAAAGCTCGCTCACCGCATCTCAGGTTTCCCGCTCGCCTTCGGCGTGTTCCAGGACCACTACAGCACCCACGAGCCCTTCGCAGGCTCGCCCAACATCGCGGTCATCGGGACGTGCGCCATGGGCCTGATATATCTGACGGCGCCCATCATCATCGGCGCCTGCCGCATCTTTGCTCGCTGGACCCGGTGGACGCCCATGGTCGGCTTGCTGATCATGTGCTTCTCCCTGGCCATGAGTTCGTTCTCCCACAAGGTCTCGCATCTCATCGTGACCCAGGGTGTTTTCTATGCTATTGGGGGCAGTATCGCATATTGCCCATGTATCGTGGTGAGTCCGAAATCGGGCCTGCACAATCATGTAGGGTGCTGGGAGTGCAGGGGCTTTAAACTACGCGGATGTACGGAGAGCGGTAGCTGATTGGGAGATACGCAGTATATGGACGAGTGGTTCGTAAAACGAAAGGGCTTCGCATTCGGGATTATGTGGTCGGGAACTGGCCTTGCAGGGGTCGTGTTGCCTCTCTTGATGGAAGCGCTTTTGGGCTCCTTCGGTTTCAGAACCACGCTGAGGCTATGGTCGGGACTACTGTTCGTCCTGACCGCGCCGCTTGCCTTCTTCATCAAGCCGCGACTCCCGCTCTCGGCGACGAGCCGGGCCAAACCTTTCAATCTCAAGTTCCTCCTGATGCCCACCTTCTATTTATACCAGCTGCCGAACGTGGTGGAGTCGGCGGGCTTCTTCCTGCCGGGCATCTACCTCCCGACGTACGCGCGCAGCGCCTTCGGCGCGACGTCGTATACGTCGGCGTCCACGATCCTCCTGATGAACGTCGCGTCCGTGTTCGGATGCGTGGCGATGGGGTGGCTCATCGACCGACTTCACGTCACGACCTGTATCCTGCTCTCGACTGTCGGCGCCACCGTCGGCATCTTCGCGATCTGGGGGCTCGCGCCGTCCCTGCCTGTCCTCTACGTCTTCTGCGCCTGCTACGGGCTCTTCGCTGGCTCCTTCTCGTCCACGTGGCCTGGGGTCATGCGGGCCGTCATCCGCAAGGGGGAATCGTTGGCCAGCGGGGACAACAGATACGGCTACATCGACCCGAGCATGGTGTTCGGCTGGCTCGCCGCCGGGCGTGGGATCGGTAACGTCATCTCCGGTCCCCTCAGCGAGTCTCTCATCAGGGGCTTTCCCTGGAAAGGGCACGCCGCTCTGGGGTACGGCAGTGGCTACGGAACTCTCATCGTCTTTACGGGTTTGACTGCATTTTTGGGGGGCGCCAGCTTCATATGGCGACGAGTGGGTGTCTTGTAACGCGAACCCGGTTCAGTGGTGGGTTCGTCGGTAAACTACTCCATTCTTTGGATCCCAGATATCCGTGCCTGCACAGGCTTTAACTTAGGGCTATCGAAACCCGTTCCGTAGGGCGTACATGGGTGAATGAAAAAAGTTCGAGGCCACACAACCTGGGACGGGCCCGGGACCCGGGAATATCAGCCAAGCGGGTGTGCGGCGAACACGGAATGCCAGGGCTGCTCACGGGTAGAAGAATGACCTTTGTGTTAGCCATGATTTAGTAGCTCCTTATTAGGCTCATAGTCGCTGATACGGAAAGTCCCCGATTGGTTAACAAAATATGCAATAGGGAGGAGTATGAACATAGTCATAATGTGTATTTGCTTTCAAATTCTGTAGAAATAATTGGCCAATCCCAGAAAATAGACATGGCTACCGTACGCTGGGCGATCGGAGGGTCCGGATGTGCAGAGGCACTGCCCAATGGCGCCATCATGAATTACTGTACGAAGCCGATACCCAGGCCGAGGCCATGTGGATTTCCGCCCGGTCGGGGTTTCGTCAAGAGAAAAGCGCCCCATTATTACTTCTTCTTGACAACTACAACACCTGTCATGCCGACGAGATAATTTCCAGAACTTCATCTTTTTTTCTGTCACCCCTCTTGCCTCTCTTCCCGAACCCCCTGCGATCAGCATTACGCTCGTCTATTGATTTGTTTCAATCCTGCTAATTGAGATCTCAACTCGTCCGGGACGTGGGGCCAAGATGTCGTTCTCCAGCTTAGTGCAAGATCTTTCCATCCGCGACGGGAATACCCCACGCCGCCCACCACCACGAGGCACACCCTCCGTCTCAACCGCAGACGACCGGGCCTCGCATGTCTCCCGGGCCATGTCGTACGCCAGCACCGCCGCTACCAGTGTCAGCATAGCCGGCGATATCTCGAGCCAACTTCACGGTGGGTATCATCACCCACTTGCCCGGTCGTGGCAGGCGGAGCGGCAATTGACCAAGGTCAGTCTCTACTCGTGCCCGGGTTCCTCCAACCCCTGCTGACGGGATGTGCATAGTCGATGCTTATCTACCCCCTCTTCATCTCCGACATGCCCGACGACGAAACCCTTATTCCCTCCCTGCCGGGCCAGTATCGCCGTGGCCTCAACAAGCTGGTTCCCTTCCTAGAACCTCTGGTGCACAAGGGTCTACGATCCGTCATTCTTTTCGGTGTGCCCCTGACGCCCGGAACGAAAGACGCTCTTGGCACCGCTGCCGACGACCCCAAAGGCCCCGTCATCCAGGGCATCCGCCTGATCAGGCAGAGGTTCCCCCAGCTTTTCGTCGTCGTCGATGTCTGCCTTTGCGAATACACCTCACACGGCCACTGCGGTATCTTGAGGGACGACTCGACATTGAACAACCAGCTGTCGGTTGACAGGATCTCCGATGTCGCCGTCGCCTACGCTCAAGCCGGCGCGCATTGCGTCGCGCCTTCCGACATGAACGACGGTCGCATCCGGGCCATCAAGTTGAAGCTGATCGAGGAGGGAATCGCACATAAGACGCTACTGATGTCGTACGCCGCTAAGTTTTCCGGCTGCCTCTACGGACCCTTCAGGGATGCCGCCGGGTCTTGCCCTTCGTTCGGCGACCGAAAATGCTATCAGCTGCCCCCCGGAGGGCGTGGACTCGCCCGGAGAGCCATCGTCCGAGATATCGGGGAAGGGGCGGACATCATCATGGTCAAGCCGGCGAGTCAATACCTCGACATCATCAGCGACGCCAAGGAGCTCGGCAAGGATCTCCCTGTAGCGGCATATCACGTCAGTGGCGAATACGCTATGGTTCACGCGGCCGCGAAGGCTGGCGTTTTCGATCTCAAGACGATGGCCTTCGAGGTGACCGAGGGTATCCTCCGGGCCGGTGCGAGCATCATTATCAGCTATTTCACCCCCGAGTTCCTTGACTGGCTTGACAATTAGACGATGGTCGCGCAACGAGCTTATGTATGGCTATGAGTTCTGTTCCCGGCGTTTAATGTACGGAGTTTTCAGGAGGGCAAGGGGGTCTACGTCGTCGGGCCATCCCGCTACGATTTTTCATGTATGATACGGGTCAAAGCAAAGAGCTCTATAGAATCATTACCATGAAGACGATGGATTTCATGCCGCGGCCCTCTCGAATCTCGTCCCCTTAATGAACACCTGCCTTGCCGGTTTTCCCGCGCCGTGAAGCTCAGGCCGTCACCCATTCCGTCATTTCGCTAGCAGCTCATCCAACCATATGATACCACAACATGAGTCCGGGGCCCACTAATGCTGCAGCTTTTTTATGCAGCAGATCTGATGTGCACCCCATCGTCCGATGAGATCCCGATCCTACCGCGAAAACGTTCAAAGACCGGCCCGCACGAGAAGTGCTCCCTCTCCCGAATCATCTCCCCCTTTCTCTTCATTGCACCGGGGCTTGGACATATTCAAATCCGATTCGATCGTTTCTGCCTTCTACCTCGTGACTGATAATGGGCTGCCTGCCTCCCATCTTCTGCATCCAGCGCGGAACCCACGACAACCCCTGCCGGTGCAAGGTCGTCGGCCCACCCTCGGCTTCTTCGTCACGGTCGACATGGCGGTTAGTAGTGTTTCTTCTGTTACCTCCACCTTACCCTACCACATTACGTAGGTAGGGCACGGTAGTCCCTACCGAGCTGCGGAGAGGGGACACAGAGATAAAGAAGGAAAGGGAGGGGTTGGGCGCGAAACAATAGGCTAACGTCCCGTAAATAGATAGTCTGCTGGCCCGTCTCTCTGCTCTGTTGCGCTCCATGACTGATACGGGGAAAGAGTGAGTCGCGCTGTCCGCCTCCTGCTCGCCTGGAGTCGTTTGTGTATATATGTGTTTTGCGCTGATCGTGGTCCTTCACTAGCGTCCTGGATACGCCGTCAAGGCGGGCAATGTGGTCTCTGACGCAATCCCCATATAAATCTTCCGAGTGCGGTTGGTAGACAGACCCAAAGAACCTTTCGGAACTTCACTTCACTTTAAAGTTCCTCCAGGCATACGCCCCCGGCGCATACAAGGCTTGTGATGCCAGCGGAGCTCCTATTGAGTTAACTTTCAGGCGAATTGGCCAGCGGACCAACCTTGAAAACATTTTCGCCGGCCGTGACTCTTCCGGCCGGTATGGCTCTCATGCACGTACACGCACACTTTCCCTCAACAATTCTTGCTGTAAAATTCTTTTGAAATTACCGACTGTGTGAGAGATACTGGGTATAGTATCTACTGTGTGATTCTACTGTGGCTCTACTTACTGTGTTGTTCGTGGCCTTCTTATCGGCACGATGTATATCATTATAATACCTTCCATAGATCTCACTATTAAGGTGGCCAAATTGCCAGCTTTGCCTGCATTATTTCCCTTTGCCGTGACACCTAGAACGACCACACCACACAACTTTCCGCAGGCCAACAAGCCAAACAAACCTACAATCGGAGATACATAGCTAACCATCGGAGATACAGACAGGTATAAATCTGGCCTGTTTCCTGTCATTCCGCAAATCCGATAGTCGCTGAACTTCATTCCTTTTCACAAAAATCGCACATGCTCACATCTTGAATTTTCCAACTCATATTCCTACATCGCTCCATTACCGAACTTATGACCACTCTCGGTCTATCACACTATGTTTTCAATATCACTTGGCAAGAAGCAATGGGATTCAACCTGGGATGGCTTACCTAGAGAAATCCGGCTTCTTATCTTAGAAGCCCTGATGCAAGACGGTTGCACACTGGGTCGCTTGGCCACAGTGTCTCGAGAGTGGCAAACAGAACTCGAGCGATATAACTTCGCCCGGATCAAACTGACACCATCGCGCCTCGTTGATTTTAGTTCGATGATTCATCGCAATCGGGCTCTCGTTGGCTATATCTGGTTCTGCTTGGAACTTGATGACTATGACTGCACCAAGTGCGCGCCTGTCCGTGGAATACTCACAGACATAGAGTTGGAAGAGGCATTTGTTATCAGCGATACATATAACTGTCCTATCACCACGGCATTCCAGAATCTGTTCTCGATTCTCAGCACATGGGATCTTAAGGGCGATTTGATACTCGATATTAGTATCTACTCGCCTAGTGACTCAAAACATTGGTTTAAATATCTGACCTTTATGCCCGATACCCCTTCAGATATGCTAGTAGGTGGTGGTATAGAGCAGACGATATTATAAAAAGTCTATAATGATCCTCAACATGGCTGGGTTGCTGGTTTTCGACGCTCCGCTCCGTCTACGGCGGCTATCCGCAAAGTTTTCCATTCAATTATGGGGGAGGGACCGTTTGATAGTGACCAGTTAGAGCTCCAATGGTGGGATCAGCTTCCATCGGTCCCGGCGGTAACCAGTTTACTTCTCCGGCAACAGAACCGCCGGAGATGGAAGCCGCGCTCGCTTGCACATATGTTTGCCCGTTTTCCCAGACTCCAGGAAGTCCACTACGAGCCCTGGAGGGAATGGGACTTTATGCAGAGCTATACAGATAGAAGTGAGTATTGCTGCATACCTGCCTAAGTTGTTGCTCGCTCCATTTGTATAGGTACTCTATTGCTAATAATGCGCATCCGTTATCTAGATTTCCAATATCTTTTCGAGTCTATCCAACGTTTCAACAACAATCTCAAGAGACTTGTGGTCTTCGAGAACTTTAATCAACAGTACCCAGTTATTATGCAGCGATTCCTGCTCGGGGATAACTTGAGCGGATGCGACAGTACTCGCAACCCAGCCCCAGCTGTTAGCCGGATGGTCGCACTCGCCAGCCTCAAGCTTGAGCATCTCGCCGCATCCTTCATCGTAGATGCTAGCCATTTCTTCGAGATCGAACCCTCTTGGGAGTGGCCAAACCTAACCTCGCTTGTGCTTACTTCAAAATTACTTACGCCCGACGAGAATTCGGTCAAGATCGGAGCTATGCTTCGGGCAGCGGCGGCAGCGGCCATAAAGATGCCACAACTGGAAACAATGGAGATTTGGAACGGAAGAAAGGGGTTGGCGGCGCTCTTCAAGTATCAGGCGTTCCGCGATATACAGCAAGCTATAATTGTTTGGAGAGGCACATGGAAATTGGCCATGGAACAATCTATAATCCAGGCTTGGGAAGCCGTCGTACATCAGTATGACGGTTGGAGACTCAATTTGGTTCAGGAACGGCTGGATGAAGCTGCTATCAAGTCTCACGGTGATGCAATTCACTACCTAATGCTTTCAAGCCAGGTCATTCGGCCCATCTCGTTGCAGCAGATTCGGATAGAACAGAAAGTTCTGGAGGGCGTGCAGACCGTGTAATACCACAACACTCGGGGATGAAACCCAAGCACACTGAAATCCATTCCTATTTCTGGAGCGAGTAGCTGCTGCTTTAAGCTGAATCCGCGATGACTGACCGCCGAGGAACCCAGATTTCAAGCTAAACTCCGGCTCAGGTGCCTATATACGCCCACTGTTGGGATTGCATGACTTTGCGGGACCCAGATCTAGGATGACATCCTAGTCGCCCGATTATAATTTCCCACGTCTAGAATCAGGCCTAGCTAAGTAAGCTCGCTGATTTTGATCTCAGGACACGCCAAATAATGACTTCTGGTACCTAGGGGCGTGATCTTATACCTCAAAAGTCGGTTACAAACCCGGAACCTATTCGGGGGCCTCAGCACGGCCAGAATTTGGTCCGATTTCATTCTGGCGATTAGAGCATCGGCCTCCAACTAGTATATGATGTACTAGCTGCTAGAGTATAGTAGTACATGATATTCCAGGTTAAAATATGTCCTAGTATGCTAGATACTATCTCCCAGGATATACTAGGATATCTTGGTTAGGCTGGAATTACGAAACGGAACTCAAATGAGGACTCAGTCAGCACTTAAGACTTCCCAGCCTCTGTGCCAGCGTCCTCAGCCCTACTCACCTCACCACTTTCGCTACCCAACCTTTATTTACATCTTATGGCCATATATTAAACGTGTAACTGGCTTGCTGTTCTCGTTCCATTAGGTGGCAATCTTGCTGATTATTTCCGTTGATCAAGGCGACCAACATGCAAACCGCAGGACATTTCATTCCTTAGTCAAAAGGGGATATGGAACGGGGGTTTCTTCCTTAGGTACGCTTCTCGCAGAGGCTAATGAGATAATGTTCCATTGCGAAGCTACTATGTACATCTTCGTAGAAAGCACCGTTTCCTTGCATCAGATTGATTCTAGCCAAAGTTTTGCCTTGGCTTTCGAGACAGCCAGCCCGCTTTGAGGGTGTACGCCCGGTTGTAAACTCGAAGTTGAAATATTGGCTGGCTCTTTATTAGTTGACCCTCTTACCCGCGTATTAACTTCTCGCCGGATATGCTCCGGTTTGTTGATGCTCATCTCGTAGACGCTCGTCTCGTCCACGCTCATTTCATCGGCGCTCATCTCATCGGCGCTACTTTCACTACTACTCGAAAGTGCGTTGAGCTCGTATCCGCCGGTAAGGTCAAGTCCAAAATTCTTCAGGCCCCTTAACGCTTCCATCTTCAACAAGGCTTCGCCAAGCGGGTGTTTCATGAGCTCAAGGGCTTCATCATTCATTTCGGCGCTGAACTCCCACCTATCAGCGTCTTCAGATCGAACGAAACGGACTCTCCGGTCGCTCAATCTTTCAGATGCTTCTCCAGTGTTTACCTGGGCATCCGCACTATTCTTAGGCTGATTCCGACTGCTGGATGGCTGAATCGAGTTTGAGAGATCTATATCCTTCATGTCAACAACAGCTTCGCCCGACAATGTTGTGGTGCCAGCCTTGCGAAAAGCTTTTGGTAACTTGAATTGGGGTTCGTTTCCCACCCATTCGCCTCTTTGATACGCCTCCTGAAGAAACTGGAACCCTGTGTGCGTAGGGTTGTATCCAATCCAACCCCTTACGGGCGCATCCATCTGCCTCAGGGCCTTTAGGGATACAACGGGTAACAAGGTTGCGTCGCCTAGGGGCGACTCAGTGACGCCTTGCTCTGGATCACTGACTGAGATGGCGCCTGTCTTTAAGTTCTTGATAGCCTTCAGCTTTTCGGAAATTTCCCTTTTCCAATCCTCGAAATTATGTGGCCATGCCGAGGAGCCAGATTCACTCTGACTTCGACGCTTGATGCCGGGTTTGGTTCTGGCATTTGACTCGAAAGAGGTGAAGTTACCCATTGCCCGCATGAAATCATGAATTTCCAGCGGCTCGCCGCTTCTGCCGTCCCGGAGTGAGTCATGGAAACTGGTGAAGTTTCCCTTGAGTGGACCTAAAACCTTTTGCGTTAGACTGTCGAAGTAGCAGGCGTTCATATACCCTGCTACCTGTTTTTCCGGCGTGGGATCGGTGTCCTGATGGGGGAAGTTGTGCAGAATATCCCTCCATAGGTCTAACATCGTTGCCTCCGGTTTGGTAGATCCGAAGTCTTGCTCTCGCAAATAGGTATTCCATTTTTCAGACAGTTTACCGTCGAGATACGGTTGTCGAAGGATCCATCTGCTCCATCTTGTAACAACCTCTCGAGACTCGGCATGGGAGATGGTGAACCATTCTCTGTGTTCTTGTCCACACTGCCCGCATGCGTGCACCTTGCGTTGGGCCACGAGTTCGATGTGAATTAAGGACTCGATCCGTTTTGCGTGAGGTATTAGTGGCGTGTGGGCGACGACCTCAGGAGCTACCACACAACCTGCCAACTCATGCGCACGATGTTCCGGGTGATATTTTGTAAACCCAATCTTTAGCGCCGACACAGTGTTTATGCACAACTGCGACCTCAAGATATATATATAGCCCAAACCTCGTCCTTGGACCTCGCTGAGGGCCAGTGGAGTCAGAATCTTGGTCCTAAGTTCCTCGCTAACAGCATTTCTATCCAGGTTGTTCGTCCTAAAGTATCGGAGGACTGAGCCGGTTGCTGGCCTTGATTTGGTTTTGTTGGAAGGGTGCTCTCCTTCGCAAAGAGCCCCTAGGGCAGCCATTAATTCATGCATGCGCGTTCTGAAGGACGCGGAAGTAGACGGCCGCTGTGAGCGATCGCACAGATCACTTGCTTTCTGGGTGTTCGCGGCTGATCGAAAGATGAATGTCATGATAGTCGTCTTGTGCGGGATGTCTGGCAGAAGCACAGTGCCTCGGGAAGCGTCGTCGGAACTGTCAGCCCCAAGCCAGACTTGCTGAATGCGGGAACAGCTGCATTTAGTCTTGTGTGTGCTGCCTGTTGTGAACCGAGTTTTGAATGTCGCTGTGAATTTCGTCTTCTCGTGATGGACTCTGAGGGTAAGAATGTTCGGTGAAGAGCTCGATGCTGCTGTCTCTGCCGTGGGTTGAGAGGGTTTTCCGGACATTTTGGGCTAGAATGTGAGTAGCCAGGCCAACGATCAGGCAGAGGACTGGCAAGCAAATAGAGGATGAACTGAACAATCATAGGAGAGATTTCGAGAAATGGAGACTCTCCCAGCTTTTATGCTCGGAGCTTATATGCCTGGCTCCCTCTTTCTGAGCAACCGCATAAAAGTTAGGCAGCAGGTTTGTGGCGCAGCAACACGTGAAACCAACACTACCATTGAATCCAGGGGTGAATCCAAGCCCCTCTCTATTCCGCCCATCCATTCAACCTTACGCAGCACCATTTGAAAAAGGGGCTCGCAATAGGTTCGGCTGATATACCATTCGCGGCAGCTCAGTCCAGAACATGATACTAACCAGAGGTAGTAACTAGTGAAGAGCGGCGGTCCAATCACGGTAGTTAATTAGCGCTGTGACCATATCATAACGTGCTCTCGTTCAATCATATGGGTATAGACGGTAGAGATTAAGAGAGCCTTAATTTATATTACGAGGTCTATAGTATACCCGTTCGATTTCCCAACCTATAAACCCTAACCGTAATTGGATTATGTTGGCAGTAAGATCAGGGCGTTAATTCTGAGCAATGAGAAATACTACGTTAGATCCACAAGTAGCTTGTGGCAGCCAAGTGATATTTAAGGTGAAGGAGCTTTATCCTATATACTAGGGGATTGTAAGTCGTTCTCTACGAGATCACGCAGGTCCAACGTAGTGAGTGATCTTGGTGATCTTGGTGATCTTCATCCCAAACAGGCAGGTGTCTTCTGGGGTTTTGCCTTCTGCCACTTCTGACTGCCTAGTCATGATATGGGTTGTGACACTATAGGAGTGTCAATCGTAATACGATTTCCTGAGGCTGAGGTGGCTAGATACCATTATACTCGGACACGAAACTCAAGCTCACCAAAATCCATTTCCGTTTCCCAAGCTAAGCTGGTGCTGGGCCAGAACTAAGGAACCCGGAGTTCAGGGTAAGGTGGGCTGAACCTAGGTTAAGGTATCTGAGTGTAAGAAATTATGCGACAGCTGTGCGACTGAAGGTGAGGCTACCCGGGGGAATTTAGTATGTGAAAGTGCGCAGGGTAGGCTCGAGTAAGAACGGAGGAATTCTTAAGGTGTGCCGTTAATATGTCTATTTCGCTATATCAAAACTATGAATTTCCTATAACAACAAGGGAAAAGTAAGGCTATATATATTCGTAAATAACTAATAATTAAGCAGTTTATTTACTTATTACTTTTATACTATTAAAGGTATAAAGGCAAGGTAGGCAAAGTTCTAAATATAGCTTTTAAAAATATAAACAGCTTTTTATTTAGCTTTCTCGAAAAAAGGTGTGAAGACCCACTTTTCCTAGAGCCCTTTTTAAGGTATATATATTTATATTGAAATGGGGCAGTGTGCCGGGACTTAGGTCCGGGTTCGGATGATCAGTAGCTCCATATTGCGCATGTATTTCTAGAGGTTCATTTTTGCTGGGCGTAACCTTATTATCAGATTTCATTATGGTTTTAATACTATATAATACAGACTGCGTTTGAATTTATTACTGAGTATATTTACGAAAATACTTTTTGCAATTTTGTATTAATTAAGGCTGGGTTATTCCGTTTTAATTTATTTGGTATTTTCGGTAAAAAGATTAGCTTTAGTTAACTGTTAAGGCAGTTCCGGTTTCCGGAATTGGTAAACGGAAGGGATAAAGTCTTGATTAAAAGGCCGATAATATAACGATTGTAATTATAGCGACTTGAAATATTTACGAATTTACAAACGATCCGAATATAAACGATAACACCGCCGATTTTGTTTATAGTTAATTAAAAAGAAAGTTATTAGGTTAAGACGATATAATGTTTTATAATAAAACAAAGTTTTACCCGCGTAATAGTAAATAAACAAAAAAACGAAGGTATCGGTTTTAAAGTTTGGTTTAATTAATTGGTTTTAAATTAATTACGTAATTTAAATAATAAATTTTATTATGCAAAAAATTATAAAATAACAATACGAAACGAATAATTATTAGTAAAAATTAAAAAAACCAAAATTACGTTATTAATAACGTAACTATTTGGAATTAAAAGATTAAAATTGTAAAATAACAATAAGATTAACGATATGGAATAAATTGCGAATATTAGCAGAAAAAGAAATAGGGCTATAAAGTTACGTATTTTAGTTACGAAGAAAAAATTATAAAATAAGGAAAACACTTTTTAACGTAATGAAAAAAATATAATAAAGTTATTTTATAGTATTATCTAAACCTGCTTTTTATTAATCGGATAGTATTTAATATGGGAACTGTTAAGTAGTTTTTTTTAGAATTTATTGTTTGTAATTAATTTAAGCGTTAAAGCGGTTAAGTTAACAATAAAAATATTAATTTCTTGATTAAAAATAGCCCAATTTAACCCGGAAAGACAGTATTACATTAATCGGAAAAAGTTAATTTATTTAAACCGTAAAAAAGGAAGGTTTTTTATTTTTTCGTAATAACGAAATTAAAAATTAAAGTTAAAAAATTAATATATATAATTATTTATTTTATATTTAAGTATTTGATAATAAAGAAAAAGGCTTTAAATTACGATAACGTTAAATTATCGGTTTTTGATTAAATTTCCGAACCAGGTTTTAATCGGTTTGTTAAAAAGCCGTTAAAACTTTTAAAAATTATTAATTAGGTTAAAACGATACGGTTTATTATTAATATTCGAGTTTTTTATTTTTAAGGAAGATGATAATCCAGCGTTAAATATTACTATTTAGTACCGATTAATGTATATATAAAAAAAAAGTAAGGTTAACGAAATAAAGCTTTTAAATAACCCGATTAAATTTTTAAAGTTTGCCAGAGTTTAAAAGTTCTTGGGATTATTGTTAAGATATTTAAAGAATAAAAAGGTTTTTTAATTTAGGTTTTTTCGGAATTATTTACTGGATTGGTATAACTGATACCGGATATTATATTATACGGACTTATTAATTAAAAGGATTACGGTTTTCCAGTAAATATTATGGATAAAATTATACTTTTTATAGTTTTTCCGGATTCGTTAGCTTATCCGGATTTTCGTTTTTTAGGTATTGGAATTACCGATTAAATTAAAGGTGTTTATTAATTATTTAAGAAATTTGGATTTAAAAAGATTAAAAATAATTGCCGAGTTATTTTATTAGACGGATAACCTTAATATAAAAAACCGAATAAAAACCGTTATTAACGGAATTACTAAATAGGATACTGCTGTCGATATGATCCTAAAAACCTTTAAGCTACAGAATTTTAAGTAAATTAAAACTGTTAAGGATTAATTAAAGATTTTGACAAAGTAAGCTTAACGTTTTGTATCTGATTATGTTTATAAGTATTATTTGGAATATATTGTTAAAATTCGCGATATCCTGGAAAAAGCTAGACGTAAAGGTACAACGGTTATTAAGGACGAATATATTAAAAGCTTGTTGGAAGGATTTTTTACTAGTTATTTGGAAAAGGTTTTTAATAATTTGTTTATAAAACTCGAGGATTTATACGTAATATTTTACGATAATGCTTATATATTAATTAAAAACTGGGTTTTTAATAAGGTAGGTTTAATGCGATATAAAAGCCGAAATAAATAATAAAAAGAAATCCGTTTCGATATTAACTAGATTAAAGAAAGCCGTCCGTATTTAATGCCGTAATAAGGAAGTTTTGGAATAAGATATACGGTATTAAATTAGCTTAATTAAGTATTCGAAATTACGAATGCATTATAAAAACTAAAGATTACGCAAGTTTGATAAATTCAGAACTTAAAGGTTTTTAAAGAAAAAATGAAATATAAAGATGCAATTATTAAAAGTTTCCCAGTATTATGTTTCGTTAGGACAAAAGTTTCCATAAGTTCGTAATATGGTACCGACTTATCGATTAATGTAGTAAGTTTTTAGTTAAATAAGTTCAAACGAGATAATTATTACCGAAACCGAGATAACTATTAGGGTGGTTACCGTAATGGTTAAGGCGGTTATGAAAGCCGTAAAAGCCAATTAGGTAATTTTAACCCCGGTATCTGTTAATTTTGCTTAAAACCTAGATATTCGATATATAAATGCAAGTTATTTTTTAACATAAAAATACTGGATTAATTTGTTTCGACGACGACAATACGATTATTTATTTTAAAGGTTCCGATAATCGTGTTAAGTTAGATATGATATAATTTCCGACAGTTTTTAAATATTAAGTAATTAATAAGTAAATACCGATTTAAAAAAAAAGTGTTTAAATGGATTTATAGTTTTCCGAACTTTCTCAAGTAATATAAAAACAAAATGTAATATTTAATCGCCGACAGAGCCTTTTTAAAGGTACCGATAGTAAAAAAACCGGTACCGAATTTAATAATATATAAGGGAATATTTTAAATTCGCTTTATTTTATAAAAATCCTAAAGTAATTAAAAGTTAATAATAATTAAAACCGCATTACCAAGGTTAACATAGCTTATTTCGTTATAAAAAAGGGAATGCTTTTTTACAAAAAGGTACTTTTACGTAACTGGTTATAAAGTAATCCTATTAAAGTTAAAAAAGCCCGATATTTAAAGGAAATCCGTATTTTGAAAGTTGATGATTTTAATTAACCCGATATATTTATTAACGTTATAATAACTAAATATGCTAACAAAAAGGAAAAAATCGATAAGATTACTAAAAAAATTAAGGTTGATAACGACGATATTATATATAAAGGTTCTTTATTTATGAATATAAAAACTGGTATTTAAACTAATAACAAGTTAAATTACGGCGGTTTAATTAATAAATGCGTTATTAAATTTTAAGAAAAGAAAATTAAAAAAACCTTAAAAAAAGTTTAAAATTATTTAATTCGAATTAATCAAAGTTTGCCCGGATTTTAATAAGGCCTTTAAGAATTTTATGGTTACCAAAATTTTGGAAACATTTAATTATGTTAATAAAAAAACGATTAAGATAACCGAAATTAAGGTTCGAGGTTTTAAGCCGTTAATAATAACAAGAAATAATCCTAGAATTTTAATAATAAATATTAAATATAAAGCTGAAAGTTAAGAAAAAGCCAGCATTTCATCCGTATAGCATTATAGTCCGATAAAATATATTATTCCGTTATTTAAATTTGCAGTTAAAGTAAGCTATGGAAGCGGCGAAAATCTAATTTGTGGTATAATCGATACTGGGGTAAAATCAAACGTTATTATTACGTTTTATGTTAAGAAATACGGATTGATTATGCGATAAATACGAATATCGTTTATAAGCTTTAATTTGCAAAAACGGATACGATTTAAAAGCATTATTAAAGTACTTATTTGGTTCGCTAGCCGATTAATTATTATTCCGTTGTTTGTCGTCGATAACAGCCATATTACGTAATTATTAATATTCGGATTAAATTTCATGGCTAAATCGAAGATAATTTTAAATATAAACCTTAAAGTTATAGAAAAAACTTTAAAATTTGGCTTTATAAAGATTATTATTTTATTAATGCCTATAGGAAAAGTTAGTCGTAATATCCGTATCGATAGAAAGTTAAAAAAAGAATAGTTAGTAAAATCTTAGGCCGTTTTACTAGCGTAAATAGGTTTACGAACGAAGAAATTAATAAGCCCGTTACGAATCTTTATGTTTTTTCGATTAATAATACCTGTTTTGATTAGGATTATTTTAGTATTTAGGACGTAATTGGAGATAAGTTAAAGCCCGGCGATACCATTTTAGGATAGTTTACTAACGAAAAGCTAACGTATGCTTTTTATGGTATTTTTTAGGAAGAAATACGTAATTATGTTAATAAAAAGCGAACCGTCAAGATTAATATTATATATAAGCCCAAGTAAAAGAAAGTTGTCCTTGTTAATAATATATTATTTAATAAATTTGTTTTTTTAGGAAATCCAGATTGAAAAACTAAGGAACTTAAATAGGTATAGGAAGTTATTGATTAAAAAAAAGAAAGCCCCGACGAACCTGGTATATTATTAGCAGCCTTATTTCCCAAGTTTTCCGATATATTTTGAGGTATCCGGCTTATCGAAAAAAAAGCTGCGGTTTTCCTTGATTATATAAGCGATAAGTTTACCTATATAAAGAAAGCTTTTTTTAAAAACATGTTATTTCGAAAGGAAATAACTTTAATTTAGGATTGAAAGGAATATAGAAGGATTAAAAAATATATCGTACTTGTTTACGAAATTCGTACAGTTTTTTTATAAAGCCTGGGAAGTTAAAAGTATTGAAATACCGGTTAGCATGAAAGATAAATTAATTCACGTATTACGAATACGGATTTAAAAAGGAATATTTAAATAATTCTATGCCGCGTATAGAAATACTTGGTTTTTTATAAAGAAAAAGGATAGTAACTTGCGATTAATTAATTCCGTTATAAAGCTAAACGTTGTTATGTTGCGAAATACGTGGATATTTAAAAATTACGACAAATTCTTAATTAATTTTGTTATATACTTTTTGGTTAACTTAATGGATTTTTTTTTGATTACGATTAGGTTACGTTGGTTCCGGTTAGTAAAGATTATATGACGTTTTCGATATTTTTGGGATTTTTTAGATATATTATTATGTTTATAAGATTTATTAATTTTGTAATTTATTTTTGTTATACAATCGAAAGGATTTTAGATAATTTGATACTTAACGTAATTTGGTTATTTGTTAACGACGTTAACATTAAAGAACTAAAAATTAAATACGATAAGGTACAAATCTTTCCTAGGATTCGACGATTCGTTTATGAGCATATAATAAATATAAATAAAACCTTATTAAACTGTAAGTTTGCTGGTATTACGATTAATATGGCAAAGTTTTAATGGTATTAAAAAACCGTTATTATAATTGGTTTTTTTACGGATCGAATAGCCGTTAACTTGATAATATTAAGGTAATTAAGATTTTGGAAATTAAGCCGTATAAAAACGTTATGGAAGTTAAAGCTTTTTTAGGTATTACCGTTTATTACCGGATATTTATTATATATTATGTTTTGAAGGTTAAATTTTTAACCCGGTTGTTCCGTAAGAACCGATTTTTTGAATAAGCTTTTGATTAAGATTTGGCGATAGAGATTTTAAAAAAAGATTTTACGATAGTTTTGATTTTGATTATTTTGGATTATAGCTTTGGTTCAAGAAAAATTATTGTAAAAACCGACGTAAGCGGAAAAGGTTATGGAGGTATTTTAGGTTAATTTATCGACGGCGTTAAGCATTTTGCGCGTTATGGAAGTGGTATTTAAAAGAGTGTTAAGTTAAATTACGATACTGGTAAATTAAAATATCAAACGGTTTTTAAAATTGTGAAGCGATTCCGGAATTATATTTACGGTATCTGATTTATTCTAGAAACTGACGTCAAGGTATTAGTAGTATAAATTAATAATCTTTTAAGCTTTTTACTGGGAGTTTTATTAATTAAATGGATTATTTGGATAAAAATGTTCGATTTTAAGATTAAATATATTTTAAGTAAAAGAAATTTAACTGCGAATAGTTTATTTAAGAAGTTAATAAGGTTTTCCGATACGCTGGATAATTAATAGGAAGGAAAAATCGATAATTTTATTAATGTTTAGTTAAATATCGTTAAGTTTAACCTGGTTACAACGGGTATAATTTATATTATTTTCGGATCGGGAAATAGATAGGGATTTTTTATTGGTAATTAGTTTGAAAAATTGCTGGAGTACGTTAAGCTTTTGACATTTTTCGAATTTTTTGTTCGTTTTTGCGATATTACGATACGTAAAAAAACTGTTTTTAAAATAAAGGCTTTAAAGCATTTTGTTTAGAACGGTATTTTATGGCGTAAAGCCGATAAGCTTTATGGCAGTTAAAAGGTTGTTGATATTAAATAAAAGCGTAATGTAGTAATTAGATAATGTTACGAAAATTTTGGTTATAAAGGAAAAGATTCGATTTATTAACGTATAATAGCTTCTTATTTTTAGAAAAGCATATATAGGTAGATTTAAGAGGTGGTATTTGCGTGTTTTAAATGTTAAAAAGCTGTTAATCGGCGTTTCGAAGAAAGTTACGGTTTTTTATAACTTATTAATATAGTAATTGTTTGGATGATCGATATATAATTTATGCCCGACGATAATGGATATAAGGTTACGGTTAAAGCAAGGTACGAATTATCGAATTATTTAAAAGTTATGGTTTTATAAGCTGTTATGTTAGCAATAATTAGGAGGTTTTTAAAGGAATATATCTTTTTCCGATACGGCATTTCGATTAAGATTAAGATTAATAGTGGCTTAGAAAATAAAGGCGAGGTTATCGAAACGTATACGGCGTTAGGTGTTAAGCGAAAAGTCGGAACCGCGTACGTTACTTGGCGGTAAGGATTAATTTAAAAAGGTTATATATCGATTGTTAAAACTTTAATAAAAACGATAAATGGAATAGGTAAAAAATAAGTTAAATTCCTGCTTAAATAGTTTTTGCGAATAATATTACTGTTAAGAGTTATAAATTTAGCTTTTATGAATTGTTATATACGCAGAAAGTTTTGCAACTAATCGAAATAGTTTTTTTAACTTAAAAGATTATAAATTGGAACCCGAATATCCCGAAAGAAAATTTAATTTTGTAACGGATCTGATTATTAAAACGAAAAATAAAAAACGTAATTAAAGCCGCCTGAGTAATTAATAAGTAACGCCGTAAAGCTGCTAAACGTACCGATTAAAAAAACCGGAATAGGATAAAAATTAAATGTTTGGAAATGGATAATTTGGTATTATTATATAATATACCAAGGTATATAGATATATCCAGAAATATAAAGCTTAAGTACCGATAGATAGGACCGTATTTAATTAATAAGATTACTAGTTAAGGTATTTATTAATTAAAGGAAATTAATAAAACGCGATTGTAAAAAAAAAGAATTTATTAACTGATTAAAGTAATTTATAAAGGATAAAAAAAGATATTAAAAGCCGATTAATTTATAAAAAGATAATTAAATAAGATCTTTATTTAATTAACCCAACGGCACAATAACCGAAAATTAAGTAATGTTAATATTAAGTTATTAAAAAATTAATAATTTAAAACTTTAAAGTTAACGTACTACATAAGTGAGCTGGATATACAAGTGAGCTGGATATTTTTGTTAACAATCCAACTATTTTATTTTAATTATACATTTTTTAATAATTATAACATGGAATGACTTATAAAAGTATTTAAAATAAACTTAGCTATTTAGGTAAAGAAAGATAATCCGAAATTTAGTTATAAAAAGTTTAGTTCGATTTATGATGTCCTATATTTTACCTTAAAGACGCGATGTAACGGTAAACGCACCCGAACCGATATTGTCCCGCCGATGCAAAAATTAACGCCGACCGAAAAGAAATCGATTATCGACCGTATTTTCGATTTCGATACGCGAACGTTTCCTATCCGGCTTCAGCACGTTGAAGATATGGCAAATTTACTTCTTGCCCAGCGTGTTGCGACCCTTGTCGGCGTAAATTGGGCGTCGAACAAAGTTCGACGGCAAAAGAAACTTAAAACGCGTTTAAATCAAAAAATCGATTATTAAAAAGTATTATGCGAAAATCCAGAGGTATTTTGTAAATGGTTCAAGCTGGTTCGGGTTATAATTACAAAATACGGCATCGCAAAAAAAGATATTTACAATTTCGACAAAACGGACTTTTTAATAAGGCTTTTAATAATATGCGGTATGGTAGTTACAAACGCCGAAAAACGTAAAAAACCTAGATAGGCATAATAAAATAATCGGGAATAGGTTATAGTTATATAGGCTGTTAATTCGTAAGGTTGAGTTATACTGCTATTTATTATTTTAACGGGGAAAACCTATTTTGGATTTTGGTATCGCGATAATTTATTACCTGCCGATTAAAAAATCGGGATTAATTATAATAACTGGATAACGAACGAATTAGGTTTAAAATAAATCCAGCATTTCGATAAATATACTCGAACGCGTACGAAAAAAACGAAATGTTTTCTTATCCTTAACAGTTACAAAAGCTATTATTCGATAAAATTCGAAAAATATTACGTAAATAACGACATTATTACGTTTTATATGCCTCCCTATTCCTTTTATCGGTTTTAACTTTTTGATGTATCCTGCTTTTCCGTTTTAAAACGCGCATATACGTTTTATATCGAGAATTTAATATGACGTTACTATACCTATATTACCAAGGAAGATTTTCTCGCCGGTTTTTTCAACGCGTTTAAAGCCGTTATAACGTCCGATAATATCAAGTCCGGTTTTGCAAAAGCTGGATTTGTTCCATTCGATCTTAATAACGTTCTTTCCGATTTGGAAATTCCTCCAGCTGTACTTACGCCGACCGTTTCGCCGCTTACCTTCCCCGGTTCTATTTTTTCCCTACCGTCGAAAACCCCTCGAAATATACAAGAAACAAAAAGACAGGAATAATATTTGCAAAGAAAAATTAAAAATTACCAGGGGAGCTCGCCGACAAAGATAATTAAATCGGTTAATTTTTTAACAAAAAGTAACTTAATACTTTTATACGAAGTTGTTTTTCTTAAAGAAGAAACCGCCAAATTACGCGAAATTAACTATTTTTTCAACAAACGCTAAAAAACCAAAAATAAACGTTTTTAAAAAGGAGGAATATTTACTATATAAAAGGGATAAGTTTTTTTGGCCGAAAAAAAAGGGGGTAGTAAAAAAACTTAACTAACAACAGCTGAAGGTAATCGTTATAAGAGGGTTAAGACGAAGAAACGGAAATATGGCGTTTGCAGTAAGCCCGGATATAATACGCGTACTTATAAAGAAGTTGTAGATACGTCTAGCAACGAAAAATCCGATTAATTTGAATTGATTTTTTATGTTGTGGTTATGTTATTTAGATTTGTTGTTGCGAAATGTTAAAAAGTGTCCAGCTTACTTGTATATCCAGCTTACTTGTGTAATATATTAGTTTGAAAGTTACGTAGTTATAAACGATAGCGATATTTTAAAAACGGTTCGATTAAAGTAAAAAAGAAGATTAACGCGATTAATTATAAGGAATTAAGTTATTAAAAAACGTATTTCGTTTCTTTCTTAACCCGGATTATGATTATTTTATAATACGACCACAATTTATTTTTAAGTATTAAATTATATTATATAAACTTTAGATCGGAGTTTAAGGTAAGATACGCAATTCGTTACTATAACTTGGAGTTTAGGATTTTCGAAATAAAAATGTTGGATTATTAAATAGCTATTTTCGCAAAGATCTTTTTCGATTTATGGTAATTGGGTATATTTGGTCTTAAATTATCGAAAAACGTTATGCCGGAATATACAATTATATTTTTCGATAAACCCGACATAATTACCGTAGGATTTTTTATGAAAACCTGGCAGAAACCGACTTTAAAAAATGGGTATATGCCGTATTAATTAGGATATTTTAAAGATACGAATCGTTTTTCGTAAAGTTTATAAAATACGAAGTTGGGAATACCAAATATTTAAATAAATAACCCGGAAATATATTAAGAATTTATAGCGAATTTAGTTATAAGTTAATTTGTTAGACCGTTTCGAAATAACTTAATATAAATTAATTGAAATTGTAATTTTCCCGGTATAACAAGTTTATTTTTTATATCGGATTAAAAATCGGCAAATAACTAAAAACTTTTATTAATAATTCGCTATCGGATATATTAATCTTAAGTAACGCCGCTTATAATATTAATGGATATATTTCTAAATATTTGGTATTAATTAATAATAAATTTATAATTAAGCTATAATAAGTAAAATATTTACTTTAAAATGTTTGAAAATAACGAAGAATATAAAATTCATATCGTTCCAAAGCTTTGTTAAGTTTTTTTTTCGATTAAGGATAATACAAAAAAGCCGTAATACCTCGACGTTAATAAATAACCCAGGGATTCGATTCGTAATTCGAAAAAACGTTGTAATTATTGAAACCGTTAATAAAAATCCTTTCGAAAAAAAGCCGTTTGGAAATAACATGTTATCCGGTATTAGGATAACCGAGACTGATCGGCGACCACCTACTGTTTGCTCGATAATACCTAAAATCTAGCTGGTAACTGGGTTTTGCCTTGTAGCCGAACTTTGCTTTATAACCGAACTTTACTTTATTTTAATTAATGGTATTACCAGAATTTTAAATAATATGAGATTATAAAAATTAACGTTAATAAATCGGTATTAAAATGTAAAGTTTCATTTTGCCGTTTAAATTTAACGGTATATCGTATTTTAAGGTTTGTAGGCATTTAAAAAATTAAAAGAAAGCTTTAATTTCCGATTAAGAGCTAAGGTAATAACGGTACGAAACGTAAAAGGTTTGGAAAATATTTCAATATTCGATACCATTAAAACCCGGTCCCGATAATTAGTTACCTATTTAAATTTACATTTATTTTTCTTGATTTTGGAATTAATTATTTTCGTTTTACCGGTACTTACTTATATACTGCTTAATTTTGTTTACTTTTTAAGGAAAGTTTTTTGTATTAAAGGAACCAGTTTTTCGAGATTTCTGCTTACGCAATAACTACGGAAATTACGTAATTTTAATAATTAACGAAAACTTATAATAGATAATTAATATAGGAATATATATAAATATAAAGGAATAAAGGCTTTATTAATAAAAATATATTATGGAAAAATTATGGGAAAAGAATTATTTCGGAATATGTAAGTGCGAAAAAAGCGTACATATAACTAATTAAAGAACGCAATAGATAACTGTATTTTTTTAATAACTTCAAATAAAACTTTCTAAAATTTCCTCGGCGTATACGTTTTACGGTTAAAAATTCGTTTGTTATAGTTAGAAGTATTTAATTAATTAAGTGCATAATTTGTTATTATTTCCTAACATTTTCCTGTACTTATATAACTTATAAAATAACATATTTACAATATTATTTACCTAAATATATTTACATATCTGCACTTACCTAAATATATATTTTATATATTATCTTTATTTATTACAGCTATCTCAAATTACCAGGTACTGTTCAAAACACTTTTATTCGTTCCGATTAATCCCAAATTAATTATTATATCATTATTTAAGAAACGTATTATGCAAAGTAAAGATAAAAGTTTTAAAAAGTTAAATATCTCGCATTTTGGAAAATTTAGCCAAAAAGCAAACATCGGTACTTGGGATAACGAAGACATAAATCGTCTTTTAATTAAAATATATAACAACAATTTAACGTTCCGTTCCGTAAAAAAAACTACCTTTTAAATCCGTTTCGATCGAGCTATACCGATTATACCTTATAATGTTAATGGATAACGCCCGTAACGAAATGTTATCTTACTATCCGGTTAAAACCGAAATTACTGGCATAATACGGTTACGGCGCTGTTTTAACGGACGTTTATAATAATACAAAATCGAAAGTATTTATAGTTTAATTATATTACCGGTTTCATATTAATACTTACTGCTTACTTACCCCAACATAACCTAACATATATTCCAGAAACCGGACGAATAATTTCAAAAAATAAACTATTTCTTATATTTAATAAAACTGCTAAGGAAATTAAACAAAAAAAACCTTATTATATTTATAACATCGTTTAAATTAAAGTTCTAATTAAAAAAAAGAAAGCGGGTTATTAGGTTAGTATGTTATATATTAGGAAAACACGGATTATTTTAACGTTTAACATTTTCCTTAATCCAAACCGTATTTGATTATTTTTTTAAGTATATAGTTGCGTATAAACGGAAAGCGGGCGTAATAACTTACCTATCCGTATAACGATTATTAAAATATTTCCTTAGTTTAAGTTTTATATATATAAATTATAGCTTGTATATATATATTACATTATTATACGAAATTTATTATAGTAAAAAATAGGACCGATAATTAAACAAACAGAATTTGATAAAAACTAAATAAAGTTCGTATTTACCGAAATAATTAAAGAATACCTAAGTTTAAAAATTAAAACAAAATAATGCCAATTGTAATCCCGGAATATAGCTTAAAAAATACCCATTTTTTAATAACAAGTTTCCATATAAGGGAAAACAAGTTGATTAATTAATTGCCGAACCACCAAATATAATACCCGAATTTAAAACATCCAAAACCCCTGTACCTTGATTAATTTATTCCATTACACGATTTTCCGAACTATCTTTATATTTGATAATGCCCCTTTTTCTATCTAGACCGCTTTAACCGATTAAAGTTCCTACCTTTAAATCTAAATCGTTATCTTTAGGATTTCTGTCGAATTTAAAATATATACTACGTTTAGAATTTGGCAATTAACAAATATACGTTATGGTATATGGCGAATATATTATACCATACTGCTAGGTAAAAGATATATATAAGGATGCAAAAATACGGCCTGAGCCGTATTTTTTTTAAGGATGGCCTAGCTGGACAAAGTATAAGCAGTTGATTAATACAGAAACGCCGGAAGATAAAATTTAAAGAAAAAATAAGAAAGAAAGAGATAACGAAAAAACTTGGTTACACGTCGAAAACGAAATTCCGAATTAAGGAAGCTGGAGGATAAGCCGCGTAAACGCCAACTAAATTAATTACTGGGTTACCAGTACATTATATTTCTTACGGCGTTAAGATTGTTTTGAATTTTAGCTGTTTTTTACGATAATTCGAAACGATATTTATCGTGAAAAAAAAAAAGATTGAAATAAGGCAATATACCGGGATTTAAGTCCGGGTTCGGATAATTAGTAGCTTCATATTACGCATGTATTTTTAAAGGTTCATTTTCGCTAGGCGTAACCTTATTATTAAACTTTATTATGGTCTTAATACTATATAATACAGATTACGTTTGAACTTACCATTAAGCACATTTACGAAAATACTTTTTGCGATTTTGTACTGATCAGAGCTGGGTTACCCCGTCTTAATTTAATATATATAGCTTAATATATAGGAATTTGGTAAGTGGTTCGATATCCTTATATTTATTTAAAGAATGATATATAGGTGGTTCGATATATAACATTTACGTCTATTTTTAAAAAAGTATATAAATAGTTCGATTTATAATATCTACATCCACTGTTATTAGTTATAAATAATAAAACCGTTCCGGTAAAACTTCCACTTATATACTATTATATACTAATAATATTAAGCTTCGAAATAAGGTTATGCAAGGTAACATATGGGTCCAAGCCTGGAAAACAAGGCTGAGCCAATACACAGAAATCATGCCACGATTAATTTTCACGATAGATACTATACCCAGTATCTTCAAACACGATGACTCTTCAAATGGTTTTTCACGGTTTTCGAAATAAGGTTATTTAAAATCCTTTTATCGAGTAACTTTGTTAATATATCAGCAAGTTGCTTTTTGGTATATATATGATATATAGCTGTTTTTTTATTTTTTATAGCTTGACGGACGAAGTGGTATTATATATTTATATGCTTCGATCGTTTATGATATTCAAGATTTTCTAATAATTTCTTTGTAACTTCGTTATTAATTAAAATTTTTAAAAGTTCAAATATATATTTTAAATTAAAGTAATTATTTAAATAATAAAATATATTACTTAAATATATAACTTTCTTTATAACGTTTTTTAAGCCTATATATTCGGCTTTATAGGTGCTTAAATCTACTGTTTTTTAAAACTAAAAAATCCAGTTAATAAAATTATTAGCCCTTATATCTCCTAGGTAAACTATATAACTTAATGTTAATTTTCGGTTATTTATATCGTTACCCCAATTTAAGTTGGTATATAACTTTAATTCGAGATTACCGTTGCAGTTATATAACAATCCTTTATTTAGGTATTTCAATAAATAACCCCAGATTTTATTTAATTCTTTAAAGTAATTTAAGTTGGGATTTAATATAAATCTGGCGTACATATAAACCGCAAAGGTTATATTAACCTTAATCTTTAAAGCTAGGTATAATAAAGAACTAATTTGCTTTTGATATTTGTTAATATTTTTTTGGAAACAGTTGTATTATTTTTAATTAATTTAATATTACTGGTTAAGGGGGTATTTCCTGGCTTAATATTAAGATTATTTTTAATGTTATATTTATTCAAAAACTCTTTTGTATATTTACATTAATATATCTTTATCGTTTTATTATTACGGTTTATATTTATCTTATTACCTAAATAAGAGGTAATAAGATTTATATAGTCTAGTTTTATAACTTTTAATAATTCGTAAGTTAATAAATTTATAGTTTGAAATGACGGATTTATTATAAATATATCATTTATATAACATATAATTATTATTATGGTATTTCTATTTATAAATATACCTTTATTATATGGACACGTTATAAATCCAAGTTTTATTAATATATTAGTTAGGAATTTATACTATAACCTAGGTAATTATTTTAGACCATATAAAGCTTTATTTAACCTGGCTACCTTATATTGGTATTAGGCTTCTAAATAAAAACCTTTAAGCAACTATATATATATCTTTGTATTTACGTTAAAGTGAACGAAAGCGTTTTGTACGTCGAATTATATAATATGCCAGCTTTTATTAACAGCTATAATTAGTATTAAATGCCATATTTCTAGCCTGGTTATTGTTAAAAAAATTTCAAGATAATCTATACCTAGCTATTAATTAAAGCCTTATACGATAAATCAGGTTTTAAATCTTTTATCCTTTTCTTTATTAACTACCCAGTTAAATTTAATAAAATTCTTATCCATTATAAGTTTAGATTTAAATAATTAACGGGTTCCTATAGCCTTTTTACCTAAAAATAAATCGGTTATGGTATACGTATTTTAACGTTTTAATTCTTTAATTTCAACCTTACATGCTATTAACCAAAGGTTTTTATTAATATCTAATATAACTTGCTTAAAGGTATTAAGCTTTGTTATTAAAGCTATTAAAACGAAATTAGCTTTATCTTTCTTTTTAAAAGTTAATAAGTAATTCGATAATAACGTATTTTCGATTGTATATAAAATATGGTCTGTATTTACTTTAATACAGTTTTCGACTGGTTCGTTATTATTATTTTTTATTCGTTACCTTTTATTCTTACTGTTATTATCAGTAGATATATTGTTATTATCAATAAATATATTGTTATTAGGTTTTTCATTTAACCTTAAAAACGATTACGTAACGGTTAGTATAAAAGTTGATATAAAAGTCGAATTATTACCTTTATTTTTAGCTGTTATTATAGCTGCTTTAATGTTATATTTTCTTTTCATATTATTAATATTTTTATAATTAAAATTATTAGTTAAATCAGCTGGTATACTGTTATTTACAGCTGGAACCTATTGATTTATAGTTAGTATGGACTAATTTTAACTACCTACCCCCTTATTTTAGTTATAAGCGTATTATTGCAAAGCTAGCTTATTCTGCAACGCAAAAAAGCTTTCTTCGGCTATATTTTCCGTATTAAAAGCTTTTAAAGCTATATTTATTATTAGATAACCTTGTTAAACTGAAATTTTCAAGGTACAATCTAGCCTCTTTTTTAGCCCTTATTTCGGCCCCCTTATTAACTATAACCTTATTATTAGCCTTATTATTACTAATAAAGTAATTTTCTAATATATTAACGTTCCGTAACTATACAAAACGCTTGTTATTTAAATCCCATATTTTATAATTGTGATTTTAGGTACCATAGCTTATAATAACCCCTTTATTAATATAAAAATCTAGCTTATGCTTATACTTATTCGTATTATAATACATTATAAATCCCTACGTACATATATGATTTATATAAGGCTTATAGCCGTAATACGCTTCAAAAGGCATTTTATAACCTAGTAATTTATGGGCGTACGGTTATATATATATACAGCAGCTAATAAAACTTTACCTTAAAGGTATTAAGATAATTTAGACGTAATTAAAAAGGCCCTTACTTTATTTATCAAAGTAAGGTTTATTCGTTCGATTAAACCATTAAGTTCTTTCATATATACGGGAATAATATAATGTAATATACCGTATTTATTTAGGTATATTTCGAAGCAGTTATTAATATATTCGGTCCCGTTATTAGTAAAAAAACTTTTTAATTTTACTATCTGTCTGATTTTCAGCCTATAACTTAAAGTTATTAAAGGCTTTTAAAGTTTCTGATTTAGAAGTTAATAGTTTAACTTTAAGGTATCTGCTTGATTTATTAAGGAACATTATATAATATTTATGCCTGTTATATATATTCGGCAATGGATTATTTATATTATTATAAATCTTTTCGTTAATATTATATACCTTTTTATTATTAAATATCTTATTTATATTTCTATGCTTTTTAGTTTGGAAGCATATATTACATTCCCAGTTTTTAAAATCTATAAAATCCTGCTTAAGTACCTTTATGGTATTTTTAACTAGGAATTTGACTAAAGGTTTCGGAAATATATAACTTAACCTGTTATGCTAAATTATTAATTTGTTATTTTCGACAACTTTATTACTTAAAGCTAATATAACCTCTTAATTTTTATTATATTTAGCTTTAAAAGGTATGTAATATAACTTTTTTTTATAGTATCTTTTAGTTATTAGCTGAAATGTGACTTTGTCGAAAAGCTTTATATTTATATTTTCGTCGATTAAAATATATATTTCTTTTAATCGGTTTAAAAAAAAAGGTATATACTTAATTCTAGTATATAATATACCCTTTTTATTATATAGCTACGGCTAGATTATATACATTTAAATCTTAAATCGTTAATCCTTTTTACTTAAAAGGTATTAACTTTATCCCATTTAACGGTTTTATTAATCCGTTTTAAATTAAAAAGGAAATTTTTATTAGTTACGGTATAAAATGTAATACTATTATCAGCTATCAAATAAATTACATTATAGCTATTTCCTTTTATACTTTTTGATTTTAAATAAATTAGCCGTTTATTAATTATATTTAAGGAGTTATACAGGGGGTTATTTTAACTTACGTTAATTTCGACGTTATCTAAATCCATACTTCCTTTAAGGGTTAGATAGGCAATATAGGGTTTCTAAGTAGAAATAAACAGGTTTTCGAAATCGTTTAAAAGTATATTTAAACGTTGCTTATCCGAATTAACAACTTTCGAAGCCGTTCTTTCGATTATATTAATTTATTAATTTTCATTATCGGTATCGATAAGCTAACTTATAAAAACAGACTTTCTGGCCTTTCTTTTTTCGCGTTTCGAAGGAATAAGAGTTAATTTACCTTTTTTTTCCTTTTAGTTTTTTTTTCCTTTATCCTAGATTTTTTCCTATTTTATTAGTAAGGTTTTTCTAATTTAAAGGAGCTTTATCGGGGTAAAGGAAGTAGCAATCTTTTTTTTATAACCGATAATTTTGCAATAAACGTAACGTTTTTTGTTATTTTTATTCTTTTAATTGTTTTTAGCCTTTTTAAAAGCTAACAACTGCCTTTTATTCTTTTAACCTTTAGCTTCGTTAATTAATAACGAAAAGAATGTTTCGGAAATATAGGAATCGGACTTCTTACGGAGTAATTACGTTATATTTTGTACAAACGTTTCGAAGTTATCCATCAAAAAATTCAATACCTCGGTTATAACCATTTTATCGGGCAGTTTTAAGGTTTTCGTTTTTAATTCGTTCGTTAAAAACTTTACTTTATTTAAATAGTTTTTTATCAAATTAAAATTTTCGAAAACGGAATTGAAGAATTCCTTTAATATAAGGAATTTAATCGTAAAGCTATTAGGCCTATATTAGCCATGTAAAGCTTCCCAAGCTTTTTTATAATTAGTAATATCTTTTATATAATACAAAAAACCAGCCTTACAAAATAGCTATATAGTAATTAAAGCTTTATTATTATCGGATTAAGATAAATTATTCTTTATATTTATAATAAAAGCGTAATTACGTTCCTTACAGATAAACGTAGCTTTAATGCAAATGGACTATAATTTAATATTAACGTTACTTTTAAGCAAATAAAGCTTACTTAAAATACCTATGATTATAATAAAGAATTCGAAAAAAAAAATTCGAAAGGTATATAAATTCGAAAAACGAATTCGAATAATATATGAATTCGAAAAACAAATTCGAATGGGATATAAAAGGTGTATAAATTCGAAGCGATTTCGAAATAAGGTAATTATTAAAAAAGGTTTTTAAACTTTTCTAAATAGGTAAATAGGGATAATCGGATAAAGCTCGAAATTTAACAGTAGGTAAAAGCGATTTCGGCGATTTTCAAAGTGAAAAAATGGTATATATCGGTAAAAGTTTAAATAAGTTATGAAGGAGTAAAGGTATTGTTGTTATAACGGAAGCGATTAGCAAGGTTTCATAACCTGTAAGAAATTATGCGACAGCTATACGACTAAAAGTAAGGCTACCTTAAAGGAAACAATAAGGCTATCCGGAGGAATTTTCAAGGTATGTCATTAATGTGTCTATTTCGCTATATCAAAGTTATGAACTTCCTGTAATAACGAAAGAAAAATAAGGTTATATATATTCGTAAATAACTAATAATTAAGCAGCTTATTTACCTATTACCCCTATGCCATTAAAGGTATAAAAGCGGGGTAAGTAAAGTTCTAAATATAGCCCTTAAAAAATATAAGCAGCCTTTTATTTAGCTTTCTCGAAAAGGGGTATGAAGACCCACTTTTCCTAGACTGGGCAGATCCACTTTTGGAATCGTAAACCCTTATAGAAGTCTTTAATCTAGGATAACGTCCTTTATTTTGGAACCTGGCTGAAGTTTTCTACATCAATATTTTTAATTTGCAATTCGTAAATCCGAAGATTTAAAAAAGTTCTATATTCGATATCGTTACTTATTATATAACTTTATTTTTATATTTTAATATTAATATAACTAACTAAATATAACTGTTTTAGAAATTATATTTAAATCTGGTTTATAAATAAGTTGCTTTTTTTCTAAAAAACGTAACCGTATATAGAATTAGATAAATTAATAAATTGCTACTTTAATTCCTATTTTATTAACATCTTCCCGTTTTGTAGCTTTTATCTATATCGATTTCTTTTGCAATTCTGGAAATTTCTTATAATTTTAAGCAGCCGAGCAAACTAACGCTTGTAATCCTTTAACGTATAATGTTTTAGCAGCTGGATTTCGGAATTGTTTAACTTGTTATCCTTGTTATTTTTGTTTTTTTATATTTTCGTTAACTGTTTTTCCGTTAAATCGAGATTATTTATAGTAAATTCGTAAAAAAACAAATTGTTTTTGTTAAAAATAAGCTAATATCCAAAAATTAAAAGGCGTAATCGATTTCTTTTGGAATAATTTGTTAAATTGACAGTTACGTCGACGGCTTTGGATTGTACGGTAATTTTTTTCGAATAAATTACCGTAAACGGGACGGTTTTTGTCGAAACCTTTCCGTTTTAGATAACTGATTTCGTATTCGTATAGTATATTATATTGTTTCGGTTTGTATCTTAATTAATAAAATTTTGAAAAACTGTAAAAACGATCGAAATTAAACTTTTTAATCGTGAAACTAACGAAGGCTTGCAAAGCTTTTCATGCGTTTTTAAGGTTTATTTTTAAAGTTTACCGTATAAAGTTATTTTCTATCTTTAAGAAATTTGTTAAACCGTAACGGGCATAAGGTTTACCAGGGCCGAAACTTATCGGCAACTATGTATTAATCGGAATCGGAGTAAAAACAAGATTAAGGCATGTAATTTATCCAAACCGTAAAAAACTATTTAAAGAGTTATCGTGTTCGAAGATACTAGGTATAGTATTTATCGTGGAAATTTTATCGTGGAATCATTTTCTATATATTCGCTCAGCTTTATTTTCTAGGCTTGGACCTATATATTTATCTTATATAAATAAGTTGCTTTTTAATTATATATACGGTTATATATAATCCAATTTTTAAACTTTATAAATTTATTATATTTAATGCTAAAAGTTAATATAAAGTTAAATTATATGCGAATATAATCCTATAAATTAATATTATATATATATTTATTATCTCATTAAATTAAACATCTTTATTATTTCTATTTTATATGAGCCATTTTATAATTATAGATTATTTTAGTTATTAGCGGCAATAATACTAGGAAGTAATAATTTCAATTTTATAGTTAATAATATAAATCCTCCAATATATAATAATGTACCACACAAGCTTACGGAATACACAAGCTTATAGGATGGTTTTTAGCAGATTTTAACTACCTAACTTCAATTATTCTTTTCTAAATACCAACAATATAAAACGGCTTACAAAAAAACGAAAATACACCTAGCCGTTTAGGTTAAAAAGTGAAACCTGAACCTTAATTATACCATATTTAATTCTATATACAAATTTTTCAATTTTATCTTAAGTTCAGAATATCTTAGTAAATCCTTTAAAATGGATATTATTTTATATTTGCGAAAATAAAAGCCGACCGAGAAACAACTATTAACGAACAAATATCTAACTTAAATACGCGAACGCTTCGGGTCCGGCTTTAATATATAAAAACTATAACGAAATTATTACTTACTCAACGTATTATAACACGCGGCAACGTTAATTAGGCCTCAAACTTAATACAACGGCAAAAAGTTAAACCATATTTAAAACTAAAAATTAATTATGAAAAGATATTATATCCTAATTTACTAAAATTTATAAGTAATTTAAAGTTGTTCGAGTTATAATCGTAAAATACAGGATTACAAAAAAGATATTTATAACTTCGACAAAGCGGAATTTTTAATAAGACTTTTAAAAAATATACGGTATGATAATAAAGAATATAAAAAAAAGTAAAAATTTTATATGAAGGTTATAAAGTAACCGGGAATATCTTATACTTATATATTAATTCGTAAAATTAAGCTTAACGGTTATATATTATTTTAAAATAAAGAGTTTACCTTACTTGGTAATATTGGCATAACGTATTACTAATAGATTAAAAAGTCGATATTAATCATCATAATTAAATTGCAAGTTGAGCTAAATTGAATTTAATATTTCGATAAATATATTCGAACCCGTACGGAAAAAACAAAACGCTTCCTTATTTCGACAGCTACAAAAGCTACTATTCGATAAAATTCGAAATATATAACTTTTTTACCTAGAGGTAAATCGGTTATCGTATATGTATTTTAACATTCTAATTCTGTTATTTCAGCCTAATAAGCTGCTAGCTAAAAGCTTTTATTAATACTTTACATAGCTTGTTTAAAAGTATTAAGTTTTGTTATTGAAGCTGTTAATACGAAATTAGCTTTGCTTTTTTTAAAGGCTAATGAGTAATTCGATAATAACATATTTTCGATCGTATATAAAATCTGATTTAGATTTACTTTAATATAGTCTTTAACTAGCTGGTTATTGTTATTTTTTATTCTTTACCTTTTATTTCCCTTGTTATTTTCAGTAGATATATTGTTATTAGGTCTTTTGTTTAACCCTGAAAACGACTGCGTAACCGTTGATATAGAAGTTGATGTAGGGGTCGAATTATTACCCTTATTTTTAGCTGCTGCTGCTAAAGCTGTTTTAGTATTATATTTCTTTTCTGAATTCTATATATTTCTATAATCAAAATTATTAGTTAATTTAGCTGATACGTTGTTGTTTACAGCTAATATCTGTTAATTTACAGCTGGTATAGGCTGATTTTGACTAGCTTCTGTTTTATTTTGGTTATAAGGGTGTTGTTACAAAACTGGTTTATTCTGTAATGGAGGAAGGCTTTTTTTAGTTATATTCTTAAATTAGATATCTTTAAAGCTTTTGAAACCTTTTTATAGCTATATCTGTTATTAGGTAACCTTTTTAAACTGAAATTATTAAGGTGCAATATGGCCTTTTTATCAATCTTTATTTGGGCCTTTTTTCTACTATAGCTTTGTTATCAGCCTTATTATTATTAATGAAGTGATTTTTTAATATATTAACGTTTCGTATTTATATAAACGCTTGTTATTTAAATGCTATACTTTATAACGGTGATTTTGGGCGTTATAGCCTATAATAATTTCTTTATTAATCCGAAGGTTTAGCTTATCCTTATATTTATTTGTATTATAGTATATTATAGATCCCTATATATATATATGATCTATATAAGGCTTATAACCGTAATAGATTTTAAAAGAGATTTTATAGCCTAGAGATTTATAAGGTGTACGGTAATATATATATATAGCCATTAATAAAGCTTTATTTTAAAGATATTAAAATAATCCTAACTGTTATGACCCAACAAGGCTTGGCTTCTCCAAGAACGGTCGGAATCTCAGAAAAAGAAAATCCGATAATAACTCCAGGTCACGTAGCCGGCTTAAAGGGCTTAACGGTCTTGGCATTTTAAACGCCTTAAGTTATATGGCAGCGCTTAAAGGGCTTAACGGGCTTAAAGGTTTAAGCGCCTTAAGCGCCTTAAGCCAAGAATAAGATATATACGTTTATTATTTCCCACAGTTTTAAATAATACCAGCTTATAATATA
The DNA here is from genome assembly GCA_004155035.1 of Monosporascus sp. 5C6A. NCBI lineage: Eukaryota > Fungi > Ascomycota > Sordariomycetes > Xylariales > Monosporascus > Monosporascus sp. 5C6A. The sequence continues at coordinate 31,079 of QJOB01000055.1, read as the reverse complement.
ACTTAATTACCCAGATTACCTTTAATTATCTGTTATTACCAAACGTAACTAATTTACTCTTTATTACTTAATTTCCTATAATATTATTACTAACATAAATCCGTACGATTAAGTTTAATAATTAATTAATTAACCCAACCGTCATACGTTACAAGCTTTTATTTAATAATATAATTAAACTTTAAGTAATATTCGAACCGTTAATATATTAACTAATGTACGAACAATAACTACCTTTAAATTTACGGCTTAACAGCTTTAAAACAAAATTTAAAAATTCGAAACCACCGTTTAATAACTTACTAATCAGGTAATAACAACTTAATTAATTCCGGTTAATACCCGCAAAATGAAGCCTAAAAAACTTCAGCCGTATAACGGGAAAAAAAAACGTTCAGAATTTCCTAACCCAAATTCGGGTTTACCTTCATTTCGAAAAACTTACTAATCCAGCGGATTAAATTTTTGCTATCGCAACTTATTTACAAGGAAATACCTTCGATTAATTCGAACTTACCAGAAGAAATTTCTTAAAAAAAATCCGATTAGGAAAAAACTACCAAAAACATCTTTTTCAGTTACGTTAATTTCGAAAACAAACCTTAAAGTAATTTCGAAAACCCGGATAAAAAACGAATTGCAGCCTAACAAATCTTTCAACTGCGCCAAAAAAAACCAGCTTCCAAGTATATTGTAAAATTCCGGAACCTTATGGCAAAAATAAAATAAACGGATAAAAAAAACGATATTTTAATCGATATGTTTTATAAAAATTAAAAAAAACGTTAAAAATGAAATCATTAAATTTTTACGACTTACGATATTCGATAAATACATTATTGAAATAATAAAAATCGATAACCGACAGTTTAAAAAACGACAAAAAAAACATTTTATTTTACGGGTTAAACATTTTAAGGTTAATTAAGAAAGAAAACGCAAAATACTTTTTACCTTTTATAAAATAACTTTAAAGCTTATAAAACTTAATATTATTTAACGGCGAAATATAAACCAAATATAATGTTACAATTACAACAAAATAAAACATATTACTAAACGATATAAAACGCCGCAAAAAACCGACAAGAAAATATATTAAACCTTAATACCCGAAAAACTACCAAAAGGTTAAAATAACAACAAACAAATTAACATAATCCACATCCGCCACGACGACAAATAAAAAGAATTACGACAAAGATTAAAAACGGCTAAAGCTTTTTTACAGGCGGCAATAAAACAACAGGTTCAAAGGGTTCGGCATGCGAACCTTTATCCCGTTAATTATAACCAGTTTTAATACCTTGTTTACGTAAAAGAAAAACAAAAAGTTTATAAACGAATTATCCGTATATAAAAAAAAGTTTCGACTTTTATACCCGGACGGGGTATAACCAGGAAAATTAATAGTAATATTGGAAGTTACGAACCTTTACTACACAAGAAAAGGTCGAAAATACAACATTAATATTAACATAACCGGAAAGCAAAAAATGCTCCCAAAAAAACCCTACGTATTATTTCGGGTAATACAATTATTAAACCCAAAAAGAATTAATCCAAAAAACGGTTAATAAACATTATCAAAAAACCATTACCGACATCAGCTTTTAGCTAATATTCGAAATAAACCTTTAAAAACGAAAAACGTTACAAAAGAAATTAACAAAATTTTCCAATCCGAATCAACCAACCCCTTAAACGGGATAGGAAACCATTAAAAAGCTAAAAAACGACATTTACGAAATTTTAGATTAATTACACTAAAAAAAATTCTTTAACTTAAAGCTTAATTACGCCGTTAAAAAAGCCAAATAAAACAAATATAGAAAATATGCAAACGACTTACGGAACAAATCCAACAACTTACAAAATCCCTAAAAAAAGGACGCTATTTATAAAAAAACCTCAAGATAACGAAAGCCGGAAGCAACAATAAAAACTTTCCAAAATAACTTTAAATACGATAACAAAAACTAACAACAACCTTGTTACCTTAAAAATACGAATTAAAACACATTAATACACCGTAATAATAAACTGCAAAATTTTAAGCGCTAATTATATTATTCCGAAATTAATCAATTAATTTAAATTACCATAGAAAAATAAAAAGGACTCTTACATTACCGAAAATGCGGAAAGTCAAACATTTACCTACGATAATAAAAAAATCGCCCGCGAAACTTTTTATTTCGAAGTTTTTATTAAAAAACAAATCCAAACAGTTAATTTCGATATTATTCCGTTAAGAAATTACGACATAATCCTAAAAAACTATGATTATATTAATATAACCTTTTAATTAATTAAAATACTGGTCAGGTAAAATTTACTTTATACCTTATCGACAAGCAAAAAAAAAGACGAAATCTGTATATTTAATTAACAAAAAAAATAACGAATATAAACATAAAAATACGCCAAAAACTTTACTACCTAAAAAAGCACGACATAAAAAAGAAAAAGGGCATAATAAACGTATTTAACACATCATAGCCATTATCCGGGTATAACTTTGCGACATAAACGAAATCCTGGAACACCAACCCGAAAAGCCAGAAAAAGATATAATTAATATATTACCACAATATTGCAAATACAAGTGATTATGTTAAAAAAACTTAAAACAAAGTTATTAAAATATAACGAATAAAACCATAAAATAATCCTTAAAAAAGGCACCTTACCCAAATTTTACCTCATTTATAATTTAAATAAAGTAAAGCTTTATACTTTACAAAAGTACTTAAAAAACAAACTTCAAAAAGGATAAATTCGATAATTTATATCTTTTACCAGATATCTTATATTTTTCGTACCAAAAAATATGGCAAGTTACGATTAATAATAAATTATCGATATTTTAATAACATTACTATCAAAAATAAAACACCTATACCATTAATTACCGAAATAAAAAACTACCTACAAAAAGCTAAATAGTTTATTACTTTAAATCTTAAAAATAACTATAACCTAATACAAATTAAGCTAAAATACGAATAAAAAACGGCTTTCAAAACGAAATACGGATTATACGAATATTTAATTATACCAATAAAACTTACGAACGTACCAACAACCTTTCAACGAATAATAAACCACGTACTTCGAAAGTACCTAAACATTTTTGTTATGTATTATTTAAATAACATCTTAATTTTTTTAAAGTTAAAAAAACATATATAAAACATGTTTATTAAGTTTTTAAAACTTTATAAAACGTTAATCTGTTAATTAACGTAAAAAAAGTTAATTCTATATGTAAAAAATAAAATACTTAAAATATATTATTACCTCGGGATATATCAAATAAATCCTAAAAAGATTATAACAGTAACAAAATAACTTACATTTATTACCGTTACAAAAGTATAGATATTTATTAAATTCGCTAATTATTACTGGAAATTCATTAAGTACTTTAACAAAATTGCAATATCTTTATTTAATTTTATTAAAAAAAACAAATTCCAGTAAATCATGAAAACAAAAAAAGATTTTTAACAAATTAAAAACGTAATTATTAATAAAATAATATTAATTATGTACGACCCGAAACGTCTAATCGAACTAAAAACCGATTTTTCGGATTATACGTTAAATGCGGTTATCAGATACTGAAATAATTAAGAAATACTTTATCCGATTGCTTTTTATTTATACAAGTTAAAAGAAACAAAATTAAATTATGCTATTCCTAATAAAAAGTTTATGGCTATTATTAAGGTTTTCCGAGAATTTAGGTATATACTTAAAGAAAACTTCTACCAAATTAAAGTTTATACCGATTATAAAAATTTTACCCGTTTTACTACCACCCGAAAACTTACAGGACGATAATTACGTTACGTAAAAAAGTTAGCGAAATACGATTTCGTTATTATCCATTAAAAGGACTTTAAAAACGGTAAAATAAATGCCTTAAGTAAACGGCTTAACTTAAAGGAAAAATTGATTAAAGTTAGTTATAAAATCTTTAATATCATTCTAAAAAAACACTTAAAATCACGATAAATTATAACAATTAAGGCAATACCCCCCGATTTATATTAGAAAATATAACAATATAACGATAACTTACCTGACAATTAAAAAATAAACAAAATTCAAGTATTAAAAAAATGTCAGCAGGACATAATATAAGATATATATTAACATCCACTTTATGGACATCCAGGGATCCACAAAACCCTAAAACGACTATAATGCACCTATTACTTTCCTAAAATAAAAACAACAATATAAAAAATCAAACGAAAATGCAATATTTACGTTAAAGCTAAAGCTTTACAGTATAAACCATACGAAAAACTATAACCATTTTTAATATTACAGCGCTTATAGAATTCGATTACCATAAATTTTATTACTAAATTTCCCTTATCCGAAAACCTAACAACAGGAATACATTATAATAACATTTTCGTAATCGTCGATCGATTTACGAAATTTTCTTATTTCTTACTTTATCATAAAAATATAGACGTAAAATAAATGGCATATATTTTTTTCGATACATTTTCAGCATATACGGATTATTAACGGAAATTATTTCCGATAAAAGAATTACGTTTACTTTTAAGTTTTGGCAAAGTTTTATAACATAAATCGGTTTAAATCATAAATTATTTAATGCGTTTAAACCTTAAATAAATAGGCAAACAAAACGATTAAATTAAATTCTTAAAACTTACTTATCATGTTATATTAATTACAAACAGAATAATTAAGTTAAAAAATTACTAATAATCTAGTTAACTTATAATATTAATTACTATAAAAACATCAAAATAACCTTAATAAACCCCAATTTCGGTTTTATACCAAAAGTTTACAAAGAAATAGGCAATAACGGTCCAGTTAATATTAAGGCCATTTTAACGTTAAAACAATTTAAATAGCTATACGTAAAAATAAAGACAAAACTTAAATTTATACGCAGTTAAATAAAAAGATTCTATAACCAGAAAAAGTTAAAGGAACCAATTTTCTTAAAAGGAAACAAAATTTACCTAATTACCAAAAACATCAAAACCAAACGCCTAAATCAAAAACTCGATTTCAAATATATTAGCCTATATAAAGTTATTAAGAAAATTTTAGAAAATAACTACGAATTAAAATTACCCCCGAAAGTTAAGCTTTATCTAGTTTTTTATGTTTTTTTATTTAAGTTAGCAGCAAATATTATTAAAGTTAATATAAGATAGGAAAATAAAGCAGAAGAAAATATACTAATATACGAAACAGAAAAAATTTTAAACGTATGCAAAAAAGATAAACTTATTAAGTACTTGGTTAAATGGAAAAACTACCCAAATTTCGAAAACACCTAAAAACCCGCTAAAAATCTCATAAACGCCTAGCGTTTTCTAAAAGATTTTCATTAACAACGCCAAAACCCGTCATAAATACCCCTTAATTTACGTTATCAAGATTGGATTAATCGGTAGCATTAATACCAGACCAATTAATCGGGGCCGCGGTTTGCGTAAACGCGGCGATTTCGGTAAATAATTTCCTTTACTTTTTTTCCAAACGAACAAACATTTTTATTATTTCGGTACCCTTAATACCACGACGGAACATTTCTAACTTACGATTACGACATAGCCGTCGTTGTTTTTAAAGACGATTTAGTTTATTAACGGCAATACGCAGTATCTTTCGAATTTGCTTTTTTTGCGTTTTAAACGGTTTTTTTCGTCCAATAATTTTTTATATTCCGTTTCCGAAAATCCGAATACGTCATAAGGACCCCCGTACCGAATACAACGCGTACATTTCCCGGAATTACGAAAAACTTTATAATCTATATTATCTTTTTCATATCGAAAATAAAAAGGCATTGTAAAACCAATTCGAATTATTCGCTTAGCTAAAATAAAAGCGTTAATGCGTTAACGGAAACGGAACTTTTTAATTCGATTAAACATAATAACCAGCTTAGGAAACCTTAAAAAATAAAAGTGAAAAGGGAAAGTTACTTACCTAAAATCGACAAATAAATAATTAATCTTTAAAGGCAAAGATTTTAAAAGAAAGGAAATCGTGTTATAACCTAACAAGGTTTGGCTTTTCCAAGAACGGTCGGAATTTTAAGAAAAGAAAATTCGATAGTAACCCCAAGTTACGTAACCGGTTTAAAGGGCTTAACAGTTTTAGCACCTTAAGCGCTTTAAGCTATATAGCAGCGTTTAAAAAGCTTAACGGGCTTAAAGGTTTAAGCGCCTTAAGCGCCTTAAGCTAAAAATAAAATATATACGTTTATTATTTCCTACAATCTTAGATAACACCAACTTGTAATACAACTTAATTACCCAAATTACCTCTGGTTATTTGTTATTACTAAACGTAACTAATTTAATTTTTATTGCTTAGTTTTCTACAGTACTACTGCTAACATAAACCCGTACGACTAGGTTTAATAGTTAGTTAACTAGCCCAGCCGTTACACTAACTTAATTAAGAATACCCTGATTTTATTTAATAAAATAAGGTTTATTCGTTCGATTAAATTTTGCGGTTCTTTCGTATATACGGAACTAATATGATGCAATATACCGTATTTATTTATGTATATCTCGAAACGGTTATTAACCTATTCAGACTTGTTATTAGTAAGAAGTTTTTTAGTTTAACTATTAATTTAATTTTTAGCCTATGACTTAAAGTTATTAAAAACTTTTAAAGTTTTGAAGTTAAAAGTTAACAACTTAATTTTAAACTATTTACTTGATTTATTAAAGAATAGTATATAATATTTATACGTGTTTTACGTATTTAGCAACGAATTATTTATATTATCATAGATTTTTTACGTAAATATTATATTTTTTTGTTATTAGATACCTTATATATGTTTTTATATTTTTTAATTTAGAGGCATAGATTATACTTCCAGTTATTAAGGTTTATAAAGTCCTGCTTAGGTACCTTTATATTATTTCTAATTAAAAATTAGATTAAAGGCTTTAAAACTATATAACTTAACTTGTTATATCATGTTATTAACTGGTTATTTTCTACAATTTTATTATTTAAAGTTAATATAGCTCCATAATTATAATTATATTTAGCTTGGAAAAATATATAATATAACTCTTTTTATAATATTCTTTAATTGTTAGCTGAAATGTAACTTTGTCGAAAAGCTTTGTATAAATTTCCTCCTCGATGAAAGTATATACTTCTTTTAATCGGCTTATAAATATAAATTATTTATCTAATTTAGGTATATAATAAACCTTTTTTATTATATAATTACGGCCTAAACGCATGTATTCAAGGTTTAAATCGCCAACTTCTTTAATTAGAAAGATGTTTACTTTATCTCATTTAATGTTTTTTTTTCCGTTTTATATTAAAAAAGAAATTCTTTCGTTACGATATGACGTATACCACCACTATCAGCTATAAGATAAATTATATTATTATTTCTTTTCATACTTTTTAACTTTAAATAAACTAGCCGTTTATTAGTTATATTTAAAAAGTTATATAAGGGGTTATTTGGACTTACATTAGTCTTGTCGTTATCTATATTCATATTTCTTTTAGGGGTTAGACAGGTAATATATTTCTAAAAAGAAATAGATAGGTTTTCGAAGTTGTTTAAAGATATATTTAAACGTTACTTACCCGAATTAATAGCTTTCGAAACTATTCCTTGGACTATATTAACCTGTTGGTTTTTATTATCGGTATTTATAAGCTAACCTATAAAAACGGACTTTCTAGTGTCCTTTTCTTCGCGTTTCGAAGGAATAAAGGTGAATTTACTTCCTTTCTTTCCTTCTGGCTTCCCTTTCTATCTCCTTTATCCTAGATTTTTCCCTACCTTATTAATAGGGTTCTTCCAGCTTAAAAAGGCCTTATCGAAGTAAAGGAAGTAACAGTTCTTCTTTATATAACCGATGATTTTGTAGTAAACGTAACGCTTTCTGTTGCTTTTTTCCTTCTAGTTTTTTTTAGCTTCCTTAAAGGCTAACAGCTACCTCTCATTTTTCTGGCCTCTAGCTTCGTCGATCAGCGACAAAAAGAATATTTCGGAAGTATAAACATCCGAATCCTTACGAAATAACTGCATTATATTTTGTACGAAAGCTTCGAAATCGTCTATTAACAAATTCAACATCCAGGCTATAACTATCTTATCGGGTAATTCCAAAACTTTCCTCTTTAATTTGTTAATTAAAAGCTTTACTTTAATCTTCCATTATATCGAAATTTTCGAAAACGGAATTAAAAAATTCCTTTAATAAAAGAAATTCAATCGTAAAACCATCAGGCCTATATTAGCTATACAAAACTTTCCAAACTTCTTTACAACTGGTAATATTCTTTATATAATATAAAAAACCAAGTTTATAAAGTAGCTATATAATAACTAAAACTTTGTTATTATCGGATTAGAATAAATCGTTTCCTATATTTATAATAAAAACGTAATTACGCCTTTTGCATATAAATGTACCCTTAATGCAAATGAACTATAATTCGATATTAACGCTGTTTTTAAAGAGGTAAAACTTGCTTAAATATCTATAATTATAATAGAAAATTCGAAAGACGAATTCGAATGGCATATAAATTAGAAACGACTTCGAAATAAGATAATTATTAGAAAAGTCTTTTAAACTCTTCCGGATAGGCAGGTAGGGATGGTCTGATAAAGCTAGGAATTTAATAGCAGGTAAAGGCAATTTCGGCAATCTTCAAAGTAAAGACATTGTATAAATCGATAAAGGTTTAAGTAAGTTATAAAATAGTGAAACAGTTATTATTAATAACAAAAACGATTAACAAGGTTTTATAACCTGTAAAATTATAACAGCTATAAGACTAAAAGTAAGGCTGCCTTAAAGAAAACAATAAAGGTATCCGGAAGGATTTAGTATGTTAAAGTATGCAGAGTAGACTCGTATAAAAATGGAGAAAATCTTAAGGTATGTTATTAATATATCTTTTTCGCTATATAAAAATTATAGATTTTTATAATAGCAAAGGAAAAACAAAGCTTTATATATTCGTAAATAACTACATTATTAAGCAGATTATGCATTTGTTAATTTATAGGTTTTATTGTTAATCGAATAATTAATAATAAAAAGGTATAAAAGGGCGCGTAACTAAAATATAAAATTTAGCTATAAATTTAGCCTTTTATTTAGCTTTTTCGAAAAGGGGTGTGAAGACCCACTTTTCCTAGAACGACCCTAGCATCAAATGTATGTATTTCGACGGTATTTCCGGATACAATTGTGAAAACAGTTAAATGAACCAAACCACGACTATAGATTTGTGGGATTTGTTTGATTTTTTGACACTGCTGAGCTCATAGAACCGCCCCCAAGGTATGCATGTGAGGCAACAAGTCGTGCCTCCGGGACCCTTTCCACCTACGTGGAGCCGGCCTTAACCACCATCTCATTGGCCAGCTCGGCGCCGGCGCCTATCGAAGTGCCGCACCGAAGCGCCGAGGAACCCTTTCACGACGTAGAATATTCCGAATGCAAATCGGACTCCGCGGTGAAAAGACGGAAGCATGATCATTACTGGTCCGAACTATGGCCTTGGACATGTTAAATATTCTGCTCCCCCGTCGGAACACCGTTTCTTACGCTGTCCAGTGTCCACTGCCCAGAACACGACAGCCTGCTCTAGTCCCCTTTGCGTCTCGTTCGAGTCTCCCCTTTCATTCCGTATTTGAACGAGATATTTGGGAGTCCATTTAGCAATTTACCCTAAACAGAAATACCATTTCATCGTGTGTGACATTCCACTCTCGAAGATGGGGTCGGTCGAAAAAGGAGGCATGCCAGAGAGCGCCGCTCAACTACCGGCGGTCTATAAGGATCCCGCTCCCGACGGAGGGTTTAGAGCGTGGCTTGTCGTGCTGGGTGTTTGGTGCTCATTATTCGTAAGTTTTGGGTGGCTCAACAGTAAGTCCTCCAGACACTTTCCTGACAGTCAAGCTCGGAGTTACTGACATCCCGTTCTAGGTATCGGGACATTTCAGGAGTACTACCAACATGAACTCCTGGCAGGCTATTCGCCGGGAACGGTTTCGTGGATTCCATCGCTGACGGTCTTCTTTATCATGGGCATGGTAAGCGATCTCTCGAGGCTACGAATTGGGGAACGTAACCAACTGTTCTTTCCTCATGCAGAGTCCCATTATAGGCCAGTTATACGACCGCTTTGGGCCGCGGTACCTGATGCTCGGCGGGACGGTCATCCACGTCTTCGGCCTGATGATGGCCTCGATCTCGTCGCAGTACTACCAGCTGCTGCTGTCGCAGGGCATCTGCAGCGCATTCGGGGCCTCGGTCGTCTTCCAGTGCTCGCTCAACGCCCTGCATGGCTGGTTCAGCAAGAGGCTCGGGGCCGCCTTCGGCATCGCGGCCACGGGTTCGAGCGTAGGCGGCGTCGTATTCCCCATCATGACGAGCCGCCTAATCCGGCGGGCCGGCTTCGGCTGGGCCATGCGCACCTGTGCCTTCCTCATCGTGGCCTTGCTCGTGGTTGCGAACCTCACCGTCGCCGCGAGGCACCCGCCCCGCCCCCGCGACGGGCCCGGCGGCCGCGGCGCGCAGCTCGTGAAGCCGTTCCGGGAGTTCAACTTCGTGCTCGTCGTCCTCGGCCTTTTCCTGTTCACCTTCGGCATGATCGCGCCCGTCAACTACCTCGCCGCGCAGGCCGTCTCCGCGGATGTTGATGCCAGGGTTGTGGAGTACCTTGTCGCCATCCTCAATGCTGGAAGGTTTGTCTATTCCGAGCGGCTATCTCCTTTCATGCAAGTTCTCGGCCGCGGTGTGATCTGACATGGTTTCTTAGTCTGTTCGGCCGTCTTACGTCGGGCTTCCTCGGCGACAAGGTCGGCCGCTATAATATCTTCGTCGTTGTCTGTTACGTGACTGGTATTCTCAACCTGGCGCTTTGGATTCCCGCATCCACCGCCGGCGCGTTCGCCGCGTACGCGGCCCTCTTCGGCTTCTTCTCCGGCGCCTACGTTTCGCTGCTCGCAGTCCTGGTTGTGCAGATCTCGCCCCTTGAGGAAGCTGGTTTCCGGACCGGCATCGCCTTGTTCCTGGCGGGCGTCGCCGGCTTGGTGACTAGTCCGATTTGTGGTGCCATCCTCGGTGACACGGGCTGGACGGGCGTCAAGATCTTCGCAGGTGTCTCCTGCCTTGCTGGGACTACCTGTGTCTTGCTGGCAAGGCTCCGCATCACAGGGTGGAGGGTGGCAAAGATTTTCTAGACATGTTGCTTCCTACTGGTTTAGCCTACCTGGGTATGGATATCGGTATTCGTTCTCCACTCCCTACTATGTCCCTTTCGTGTACATCTATCACATAAATCAACTTGCGCAGTATAACGGCTTGTAATCGATGGAGAGAGACTGCGCTAGCCTCTGTATATAGATTAGCGGAAGTTCGGAAGAACTACTGGGCAATCCCGTTACAGCTGTCAATCTGGCTGACGGCCCGACACCCGCCACTGAATTGCCAATTGGCGTGCAAAAAGCCTCGATTTCGTGCTTTCAGTGCGATCTAACTGACTTATCTACTGGCGTTCAATAGCCTCGATTCAGTACAATCAGGGTTATTAAGCTTATATCTACGTACATAGAAACTCTACTAGCCTTACTTGAGGCCAGTGAGGTCGATTTCCTCTCGAAATAGGTTATCGATATCCCTGAACTCCTTATCGTCGTCGAAAACGTACTCTCCTCGAGTAGTTTGTACCCTTCGCCGCTTTGTCACAGCCTTTTGAGAAGCTTAGTTAGCCCTATAAAGAATCGTCTGCAGGAATAAGGGGGCCTGTTTTGGGGAGCAATTGACTTCAAATATGGGTGCCAACGTTCCAGTGAGTTTATGCGCCACAGCCACCAGTTTCTGCTTTCGCCGTTTCGTTTAAGAAACGGAAATGGAGACAATCGTAGATCCCTGTTCATGACCTAATTCCGTTTTCACCACTTAATGCGACCCAAAAGATAGGTGTTTAATCAGCCTGAGCCAAAGATCCCAATGATAAAGCTTCACTTTCAACGTAGTAATTGGGCGTTCATGCCCTGGGCCATTATTTTCTAGAGAATCGTCTCGCTCGTAGTGAACAGAGGCGTGGGGTGCAAGCGCGATCTCTTGCAGAATCCACCGTCTTTAGAGCCAAGGCAGCTCAAAGAACGTATTAATCTTGGAAGAATTAGTAAGCTATTATTCTTACTATAAAATTATTTTATGACAATGCTATCGGCAGTTGACGTGATTTCTTGAAAGGAACGAAAGGGCTTTGATTTATGGCCTTAGGATTGCAAGGCGTGAGATTTAAGACCAGGCAGTGTCCCGCCATAGAGTAGGGCCTTACATTTTTCGGCACTCAGGGTCTGACACAAGGACAAGGAGCAAAGGCCTATATCTGGCTGCTCCCAACCCCAGTTGCAAATGAGTACCTTAGGACAACAACCTAGACTGAATTGCAACATACAGTTGCCCACAAATGCATTAAATAACAAGGTAAGCAGTTAAGCAAATGTCATAAAAAAATAGGGGTCGAAAGGGCTCCAATCAGATACTCCCATTTCGAATCAAAGTGTCCCCGCCCCACTTAGCTTCTGAATCACACACCTTTTTTTATATGGGCCTTTTCAAAACGCGTATAAGCCTTCGACAGTAATATAACAATAATGCGTTAAAGCTGTTTTAATAAACGATTCGTACGATATACGATATTTCAAAGCGTTTAAAGCGTTAATTAGCCTTAATCCGAAAGCCAAACATGGCAAACACCTTACAGCCGTATAGAAATATAACCTACTGGCTTATATAGCCGAAATTAGCTTCTTTAACGGTAAGCTAACTGTTACTTTCGATATTAATAAACGTACGATTAAACGGTACCGAACCCAATATAAGGTAACTAGGCGATTCCTTATAAAAGGCGTTAATTATTATCAAAAAAAAACCGTTAAAGTTATTTCTTTAAGCGCTTAACGTAAGTGTTATATATTATTACGCGTTACGTTAATTAATTAGTTACTTAAAAGTTATTAAAGGAATTAACCTATAAGTTTGATTTATATTTCGACGAAATGTAATAGTTTTTCGCCGATTATTACGATATATACATAATTAATTTTACGATTTTAAAGCATTTAAAAATTATTAATTAAAGAAATAAAGAGTTAAAAATTAAAGCGGCACAGGCGGATTCGGGTTAACGGACGTAATATTTTTATACCGTTATTAAATATACTTCGGATATGTTTATTTTCGTGGATAAATCGGGTGTTAATAAACGTAATATTAACCGTCGTTCCGGTTAGGTACTTAAAGGTTTTATTTTTTTTATACAGAAAGTTTTAAAACGTAACCGTTGTTTTAATATACTGCCGGCGTTTACGATTAACGGATTATTAAATACTTTTATATATTAAAAGCTTTACTTTATAATTAAAAAAAAGGTATTACCGTTAATAAACCCGTTTTTTGGGTTACGTTTCGTATTAATAATGGATAACGTTAACTTTTATTATTCGGACGAGATATATACGATATGCGAAAAAGCTGGGGTTAAATTGTAATATTTCTTTTTATATTTATTTAATTTTAACCTTATTAAAGCGTTTTTTGGTAACCTTAAAGTTTATATCTATCGTTACGTTAAATATACGGTTAACGATTTTTTTAACGACAAACGATTCGGGTGGTTTCTTGCAAATTGTTACGAACGGGTTAAGTAACGGAAAAAGAAATTAGGGGCCATTTTAAAAAAACGCGGGTAGGTTGGGTTTTAATTAATTAATGTATATACAATAAAAAAGCAACGTATTAAACGGTTGCTAAAGTTTTTCCCGTATTAAATATCCGTATTTCTTTAATATTCGTATTTTTTAAGCTTTTTTTTCTTTAGGTAGTATTATTTTAAGGCATTAATTATCCCGTTTATTATGTTTTTCCTTATTTTAATTACCTGTAACTTTAAGGCGGTAGCGACGGCAAGCTTTAGCTTTGGATAATAACTGTTTTGTTACGTACGTAAATATTAAAAGAAGGTTATTTGTGACGGCTGGGCTAGTTAACCAACTATTAAACCTAATCGTACGGGTTTATGTTGGCAGTGGTACTGTAGGAAACTAAGTAATAAAGAGTAAACTAGTTACGTCTGGTAATAGCAGATAATTAAGGGTAATTTAGGTAATTAAGTTGTATTATAAGCTGGTGTTATTTAAAACTATAAGAGGTAAATAAGTGTAGCTATATATTAGAACCATGTTGTGCTATTATCGTGGATAGCTAGGTTCGCCAGCTATCCTAATAATCCATGGATAGCTGGGCTCGCTAGTTATCCCAATTATCCGTGGATAGCTGAGCTCGTTAATTATCCCCATTATTTAATAACCTTTACGTGACCCCGCACGTAACTGTAATTGGAGAATCCTTATCTTAACCGTTTGTGAAGGCCAAGATATGTTGGGTTATAATACGATTTTTCCCCTTCCAGAATTTTCGTCCCGAAAATTAATCTGGTAAGTTCCTTATTTTTTCCTTTAACATAAAAACTAACCGTGCGCAGAAACGTTTTAAGCCTTTTGTTAAGGTTAAGGCCGCGTAACGTAATTTCTTCGTAGCTGCTATGTTTTTTTTTAATTTTCAAGATATGGTTCCTTGTTTTTTTTGCAAGCGCCGAAGTTTTGATTGCAAATTATCGGAAACAGACTTTTCCCGTTATTCCTTTTGTATTAAGTACAGTTAATCCAACTGCGACGTTCGTAGTTTCAGTCCCGAACAATTACAACGCGTGGCCGCTTAGTACCGAAAGCTGGAGTTAGAAGTAGAACAGGCGGTTAAAAAAGCGGAACGGGCGAACACGCGGTTAACCCGCTTGCATAAACAAAAAAGAATGTGGTATAAAAAAATAATGAAAGCCGTGACGCGGGGTATCGACAACCTTAAGGAATTGGAACGATTGGAACGAGAGGAAACGGGGGAGCAGGAGCCAGAAGCTTCTGTTCCGCCGGCGCAAACCTCTGTATCTATCGGCTGGTCAGGTGTCGATGCTATCGACTGGTCCACCGTCGAAAACGTGGACTGGGGCGCTTTTATGACTAGTTCCGGCGTCGTTGGTAAAAGTCCTTCAGAAGGCGCTGGGCGTTTATGAGGTTTTTCGCGGATTCCCAGGTATTTTCGGAATTTGAGTATTTTTTCTATTTGATAAGGTATTAGGTAAGTCCATCCTTTTTGCGCATATTTAAGATCTTTTTTACCTTATATATTGGTGCATTTTCTTCTGCCTTATTTTCGTATCTTGTATTAACTTTAATGGTGTTTGCTGTTAATTTAAGTAAGGAAACGTAAAAAACTAGATAAAGTCTAACCCTTGGTAATAGCTCCAATTCGTAATTGTTTTCTGAAATTTTCTTTGCGATTTTGTATGGGCCGATATATTTAAAATCGAACTTTTAATTTAGGCGTTTGGTTTTGATGTTTTTGGTAGCTAGGTAAACCATGTTTCCTTCCAAAAAAGTTGATCCCTTTAATTTTTTCTAGTTATAATATTTTTTTATTTGATTGCGTATAAATTCAAGTTCTATTTTTATTTCTGTATGTAACTGCCGGAACTGTTTTAACATTAAAATAACTTTGACGTTAATTAGGCCGTTATCGCGTATTTCTCTATAAATTTTTGGTATAAATTTAAAATTAGCGTTTGCTAGGGTTATTTTAATGCTTTTTTGATAGTTAATATTATAAGTTAACTGGATTATCGGTAATTTTTTAACTTAATTATTTTTTTCGTAATTGATATAATATCGTAAGTAAATTTCGAAAATTTAATTTAACCGTTTTGTTTACTTATTTGTTTAAGGTTTAAATGCGTTAAATAACTTATGATTTAGGCCAATTTGTACCATAAGGCCTTGCCAGAACTTAAAGGTAAATGTAATGCCTTTGTTTGAAATAATTTCTGTAAGTAACCTATGCATATTAAAGATATATCGGGAAAAAATATATGCCATTTATTTTGCGTTTATGTTTTCGAGGTATAGGAAAAAGTAAGAAAATTTCGTGAATCGGTCGACGATTACGAAAATGCTATCGTAATATATTCCTATCGCTGGGTTTTCGGATAAGGGAAGTTTAGTAATGAAATCTATAATAATCGAATCCTATGGCTGCTGTAAAACTGGAAATGGTTGTAATTTTCCATATGGTTTATGCCGTAAAGCTTTTGTTCTGGCGCAAACGTCGTATTATTTTTTAATTTTCTGTATTGCTGTTTTTATTTTAAGGAAATAATAGGTACGCTATAGCCGTTTTAGGGTTTTGTGGATTCCTGGATATTTATAAAGTGGGTATTGATGTATATCTTATATTAAATCCTGTTAACAGTTTTTTAAAACCTGTACTTTGTTTATTTTCTGCTTTTCAGGTAGGCTGTCGTTATATTGCTGGATTTTCTGGTGTACATCGGGGGGTACTGCCTTGATCGTTACAATTTGTCGTGATTTTAGGTATTTTTCTGGGGTAATATTAAAGATTCGGTAGCTGACCTTAATTAATTTTTCTTTTAAGTCGGATCGTTTACTAAGGGTATTTATTTTGCCGTTTTTAAAGCTTTTTTTAATGGATAATAACGAAATTATATTCCGTTAATTCCTTTGCGTAGCATAGTTATCGTCCTGTAAGTTTTCGTATAATAATAAAACGGGTGAAGTTCTTGTGATCGGTATAGACCTTGGTTTAATAGAGGTTTCCCTTAAATATATGCCTAAATTTTCGAAAGGCCTTAATAATAACCATGAACTTTTTGTCGGGAATGCTATAGTTAAGTTTTGTTTTTTTTAATTTGTAAAAATAAAAAGTAATCGGGTAAAGTATTTTTGATTATTTCGGTATCCGATTACTGCGTTTAATGTATAATCCGAAAAATCGGTTTTTAACTTAACCGGGCGTTTTGGGTCGTACATGATTAGTACTGGTTTATTAGTAATCGCAGCTTTAATTTGTTGGAAAACCTTTTTTGTTTTTGTTATTTACTGGAACTTGTTTTTTTTTTAGTAAAATTGGATAATGGTATCGTAATTTTATTAAAGTACTTAATGAACTTCCGGTAGTAGTTGGCGAATTTAATAAATGCTTATATTTTTGTAACAGTAATAAATGTAGGTTATTCGGTAACTGCTGCAATTTTTTGGGGATTTATTTTGATATGTTTTGGGGTAATAATATGTCCCAAATATTCCATTTCCTGTATGTAGAATTGATTTTTTTTTGCATTAATTAATAGATTAGCGTCCTGTAAAACTTAAAGAACTTAATGAACGTATTTTATATATGTTTTTTCCGATTTTGAAAAGATTAGAATGTCGTTTAGATAGTACATAACGAAGATGTCTAGGTATTTTCGAAGTACATGGTTAATTATTCGCTGAAAGGTTGCTGGTACGTTCGTAAGTTTTATTGGTGTAATTAAATATTCGTATAGTCCGTATTTCGTTTTGAAAGCCGTTTTTTATTCGTATCTTGGCTTAATTCGAATTAGGTTGTATCCGTTTTTAAGGTTTAAAGCGGTAAACTATTTGGTTCTTTGTAGTCGATCTTTTATTTCGATAATTAGTGGTAAGGGTATTTTATTTTTGACAGTGATGTTGTTAAGATATCGATAATCCATTATTAATCATAGTTTGCCATTTTTTTTGGTACGAAAAATATGGGATATCCGGTTGAAGATGTAGATCGTCGAATCCATCCTTTTTGGAGTTTATCTTCCAGGTACGTTCGTAAGGTATGAAACTTTGTTTCGTTTAAATTGTAAATGGGATAAAACTTAAGTAAGGTGCCTTTTTTAAGGATTATTTTATGGTCCTATTCGTTATGTTCTGATAGCTTCGTATTAAGTTTTTTTTGAAACAGTCGCTTGTATTTGCGATATTATGGTGGTACATTAGTTATGTTTTTTTTTCCGGTTTTTCGGGCTAGTGTTTTAAAATTTCGTTCATGTCGTAAAGCTGTGCCCGGATAGTAGTTATAATGCGTCGAATGCGTTTGTTATGCCCTTTTTTTTCTTGTGTTGTATTTTTTTGGGTAATGAGGTTTCTGTCGTATCCTTATGCTTACATTCGTCGCTTTTTTTTTTACTGTTCGAATGTGGAAATTTCGTTCGTTTTTGTTACTTGTCGATAAGGTATAAAACGAACTTTACCTAGCCAGTACTTTAATCGATTAAGGGGTTATATTGATATAACTATGGTTTTCCTAAGATTATGTCGTAATTTCTTAGCGGAACGATATCGAAGTTAACTGTTTGGATTTGTTTTTGGACAAAAATTTCGAGGTAATTAATTTCGCGTGCGATCTTTCCGTTGTCGTAGGTAAATGCCTAACCTTTGGCGTTTTCGGCGATATAAGGGTCCTTTTTATCTTTCCATAGTAGTTTAAGTTAATTTATTAACTTCGGGATAATGTAATTAATATCTAAAGTTCCGCAGTCCATTATTGCGGTATAGCAGTTTGTTTCGATTCGTATTTTTAAGGTAATAGGGTTATTGCTGGCTCCTGTCGTCGTGCATAGAGCTTTTTTAAGGGGTTTATGCTGATTTTTTTGGCTTCCGTTATCCTGTGGCTTTTTTACAGGTAGCGTTTGTTTTTTGGGTGTTTCAGCTGTTTTATCTTTGCTTGCAGTTTTTTGATGTGCTTTTTTTGGCGTCGTAGTGTTGCTTTTAATTCCAGGGTACGTACGTCGAACAACTTGTTGTATTATTTTAAGGCGATAATGTCTCCTTTAATTTGTTTAATCGCGTTTTTTTTTCGAGCGATTTAACTGTATCGTTTAACTGTCGGAACTGTTAATTTATTAATATTACGCGTTATATCGGGCTGTATTTTCTTGTCGGGATTATATTTTTTCCTTAAGCGTTTGGCGTTTTTTAGGGTTAATCGTAAACGTTAATTAGAATTGCAAGTCGTTGATAGTTTTTCGTGCTGCTTTTATGACTGTTTGATAAATTTATTCCTTTTGTGTTTTATAGTTACATACCTTAAAATGATATATTGGATCTTTTTCGGGGTAACTTTGTCCTTTAGGCTAACTTCCTTTTGCTGTAAGGATGTCGATGGTGTCCTGTAACGCTAATGTACGTAAATGTCGGTATTATCGTTGGTTTTTAAGGTCGCTTTCTGTTTGGTTACGGAAGTTAAATCCCTGATGTTATATGCGTGTAATGCGTCGTTATATGTAATTTTGTTATTTTTTATGTTTTAAATAGTGGGCTCGTTTGCAGTAAATAACATGTAGTTTCCCGTATCGGTCGGGTATACCTGGTAACAGGGTTCTATCTTAACCGTGGTACTTCTTAATCCATGCGTTTAATTCTAACTGTTCGTACCGTTTCTGTTTTTTTTTGGGGGGGGGATTTTAAACGTGGTTTAGGGGTAAACAATTTTTCCCATCCTTAATATTCCGCCAACCATCCTGTTATAACAAACCGGTATCGCTGAATAGCTGCTTGTAAAAAGGTTTTAACCGCTTTTAATCTCTATTAAACTTTTTCCTACTCGTTATTATTGCGTATACGGATTACGTTAACCTGTTTGTACTGCGTTCCTGGTACCGGGATTAATTTGCCGTTAAGTCCAATAAGTCGTCCTTCCGGTATTGAAATCTAACTCCCGTATCGTTATCGTTTAGATGCCTTATAATGTCGGGCCACGTATCCTTTTTTGTTGCAATTATAACATTGTACCTAGTTTATATCTTGTCGTTAAGTAATGCCAAGTTTCATAGATCCTAGAGCCGTTCCAAAGGAAGTAAAAGATATCTCGCGCCTTTTTCCTTAATTGGTTTTGGAATGTCCAACCCGTGAAATAAAGTGTTTTCGTCGTTTTTGTCGTTTCTTAAACTGTCGATTGTCGATTTTGATTGCTTCCGTAATATATTTGTCGAGTGTCGTAGGTTATGGGATTTTGATAATTTTATCCTTAACATTTTTTTTAAGACTTTTGTAAAACATATCGATTAAGGTATTATTTTTTTTATCCGTCCACCTTGCTCCTGCCATAAGGTTCCTAAACTCCACAACATACGTAGAAGCTGGTCCTTTCTGGCGTAATTGGAGAAGCTTCTCTGCTGCGACTCGTTTTTTGTCCGGATTTTCAAAGTTGCTCTTAAGCTTGTTTTCAAAGTTGACATAGCTGGAAAAGACTTTCTAAATGGCTTCTTCCTGATTAGACTTTCCGTTCTTTAGGAAGTCCCTTATGGTAGGTTCAAACCAGTTAAGGGCATGTCCTTTTAGACAAGTGGCAACAGCAAAAATTTAATCAGCTGGATCAGTAAGTCCTTCAAAACGAAGGTAAACCCGAACCTGGGTTAGGAAACTTTGAATATTCCCTTTCTTATTGTAGGGCTATGGTTTTTTGGATTTTATCTTGCGAGGACCCACTTGCTGGGCTGTTATTATTTCGTTAGTAAGTTATTAAACGGTAACTTTAAGCTTTTTAATCCTGTCTTAAAGCTGCTGAACCGTAAGTTCCGGAATAATAATTGCTTGTATACTGGTCGACATAATGGCGATTCGAATATTGCTTAAAGTCTGACTGTATTACTAAACAAAAGCTGGTAACGTGTAACGGCTGGGTTAGTTAACCAACTATTAAACCTAGTCGTACGGGTTTATATTAACAGTAGTATTATGGGAAATTAAGCAATAAAGAGTAAATTAATTACGTTTAATAATAGCAGATAACTAAAGGTAATCTGGGTAACCAAGTTATATTATAAACTAATGCTATTTAAAACTATGAAAGGTAAATAAGTATAGTTATATATTAAAACCATGTTATACCATTATTACGGATAGCTAAGCTCGCCAGCTATTCTAATAATCCATAGATAACTGGGCTCGCCAGCTATCCCAACTATCCGTAAATAACTAAGCTCGTCAGCTATCCCCACTATCCAACAACCTTCACGTAACCCCGCACGTAACTGTAGTTGGAGAATCCTTGTCTTGACCGTTTGTGGAGGCCAAGATGTGTTGGGTCATAACATTATCCGGTTAAGAAACCTGTAGGAAAGTTAAGTTGTTAGCAAAAGCGTTAATAAATAAGGATACAGATGGTAATATACGTTGCAATATTATTACAACTTTTTTGTTAAATGGCAGAATTTCTTAAAACGGGTTGTTTTTTTAATGGTTTGCCAGTTAAAAGAAATATATAGTTACTTAACGGATAAAAAAGATCTATATAAGAAAATACCTTGCTTTTTTATATATGCCGTTAATGAATAATATTAACTAAACGCAGGCGTTTTTTTTTGTCCTTTTATATAAATTTTAAAAACCTATAATTTCGTAGTAAAATTAATAGTTTTAAAGTTTATATAAGATAACGCAAGAAAACGCTTATTTTTAGTTATTATTCCTACGAAATAACTTACTTAATTACGAATTAAATAACATTTTAAGATCTTGGAAAACGTTCTTAAATTTAAACGTATTTCGTATATGCGAATTAATGTAAAAATTAAAAAACTTAAAAACCTTTTATTTAATCTTTTAAGATATAAATTATTCGTTAAAAAAATAACGTATTTGTTAAAAAGTGATATTGTTATTTCGTAAGGCGTTATATAAATGCTTAATTTCTTTTACGTTACCGCCGTAAGTTGTTACGAATCTTTTATATACGTCTTAAAGCAATTTATCGGTATCCATGTTTTCGGGAATAGAAAGCGACAAATTGCGAATAAGTAGGTCGAAAAAGTTATTATACGTTCGCGTTAAAAAGGATAATATGGAAAGTAACTGTTAATTGTAATATTCGTTTGTCGTAACCGTCGGATTCGAAAGGTTTTAAAGGGCTTAAGTAGTTAATTAATTTTGTTACGTAATATATCCCGTTAAAAGTTATTATCCGTTAACCCAAAACTTATTAATTATTATATTTAAAAAAAATTCCGAAATAATTATATATAATATTCGTATTATTATTATTACCGTTATTTCTACGTTTTAAAGGCCTAACTTCAAAAACTTCTTTTTCGCGTTATTTTTTAACGTTCCCGAATCCCGCGTTTGCCGCATTCCTTTTTTTATAAAGCTTATTATATAATCTAATAAAAAATATTTTATATGTAACGTCGGATCGGTTGATATCGTTACACCAGCAAACAAATTATTAAGATATTATATTGTAATAACGAATGCCGTTTTTAACTTAACATATTTAAGGATTAAAACCCTTATAATTGGGGCAATTTCTGCCTTTCTTATATTCGAACGTATTCGATAAAGTTTTACAGACCTTAAAACTTTTATCGAATTCGGCCTGTATACTGGAAATTTATCGTTAACGCGGGTTAATTGTTATAAAACGTAATTATTTAAAAGCGACGAACGTTAGCGTTATATAAAAAAGGTTTTTCGGCTTATTACGTTATTTAAAGGTTCGGAAATAAAGTCGGATAAAAGCCGGGGTTTCTTTAATCGAAAGTTAAAGTTATATATAAAATTTAAAAAAACGCCTTTTTTGCTGTTACGTTTCGTAATATTAGTAATAATTTTAATAAGTTTATTAACGTTAAAAATACCGTATAGTAATATCTTAAAAAGTTATAATATAACTTCGTAATTAAGTTTGCGGTATTACGTAAACTTTTTAATCTAAACGAACGTACGCCGAAAGTTATATTTATATTCGCCTTATAAATTTTTGTTAATATAATTAATAACGCGTTACCTAATAAGATTAAACGAATGCTTTTTAAATATCGTCGTATAATAACTATTAACATATCGTTTAAGTTATTACGAATTAATAATTCGAAAAGCGTTCCGTATTTTGTTAAGTTGCTTTTTCGGAGTTTTATTATTAACAATAACCTTAATAATATTAAGGAATTACGTACGTATATTTAAAGGTTTCGGTTTAAAAGCGTTAATAGGAATATCTTTATTTAAAACGTTTTCGGAAAGTTCGTTTCGAATGGCCTCGTTTTCGAAAAGTTCGGCTTAATTAAGTTTATTTTCGGAAGGTTCGTTTCGAATAACTTCGTTTTCGAAAGGTTCGTTTTCGAAAGGCTCGGTTTAAATAACTTTATTTTCGAAAGGTTAGGTTCGAATAATTTTATTTTCGGAAAGTTCGTTATCTGTAATTCCAAAAGCGTTTTTTATATTTTCTTCTGTATCCGTAATAACCTTAATTTCGGGTTTTTTAAAGTTTTTAATTTCGGAAATAACTATCGGTTACTTGCTTTTCTTTTTGTTTTTCGGAACGGTTTTCGCGGCAATTAATCGCTTATTAACAGCCGCTTTATAGGTATTATTAACCCGGGTATTAAAAAAAGTAACTGGGTTTTTTTCGATAGCTTTAATTATTTTTGTAAACGGTTTACGCGACTTTTTTGGAATTATCGCGGAATTAGCCCGAGGAAATATTTCGAAATATTCGTTTACGGTTTCGTCGATTCGAATTAACTTTAAAGAAAAACGCGTACGGCCAGATGGCTTAGGAAGGATTCGGCTAAACTGGCCGGGTTTTCGCAATACGGAACGTAAAACAAATGCTAAAGCTTTAAAGGAAGTTATTAATAATAAGATTACGTAAAAGAAACAATTGCAAAAGTTTCGTTTTTTGTTATTATGGCTATTATTATGTTGCTATCGAAAGCTTATACGCGTTGTGAAAAGGCCTATATAAAAAAAGGTGAATGATTCAGAAGCTAAGTGGGGCGGGGACACTTTGATTCGAAATGGGAGTACCCCCGCAGGCGCTAATCAAAAAGATTAGCGCACCCAACCGCCAACCTCTCGAAAATACCATACAATTTACATATACAGTCGGGGTGCAAAAGTCTCGGTTTAGTCTCCAAATCGCATGCTTTCTACAAGCACCTTTTACCTTTGATTATAAATATCTTCACGGTTTTTCTTTGGATTTAACGATAACTTAAATATTAAAATCTTTAATCACCTTTAAATATGATTATATTTTTATAAGTAAAAGTATCCTTTAATTGCATATTATGTAAGCAATATTAATCAAACGATAAAAAATTTTTATTTTTATTTTGAAATAATTCAAAATGAAATAATTTCATAATTTTTAAACAAAATAAATTTTATAAAATTGGCTTTATATAAAGATGTTCACTCCTTTTAACATATTTAAAACGATAATCAACCGGCGATATACTTGTGTAGTTATATAAGGTTAAATATTGTGTCGATTTTGTCTAGTTTTTAAGTATTAAAAATAATCGCTTTAGCATATATATACCAAATAAGCAAAATATGATAAATCTTACTTCCAACGTCGTATTTCGAAAACAGGTTATAAACTTAAATTATATATTATATTACGTAAGTTATATAAGTTTTTAATTTTTCTTAATTTTTACCTTACGTTTGAAATATTACTGAATTAGGTTAGCGTAGTTTATTTAAAAACCAAATAAGCCAAAGTATATATTACCTAAATGTTCATAAAAGTACAACTTTTATATTATTATTATCTTATAAAGTTATAAAGATATATAAGCTGGAAATGTATGAGTTTGTATGGAAAAACAACATCTACCGAGACTTTTGCACCCCCACTGTATATCAAGACGACAACGATTACCAGTAGCTTTTTGCAGATGAAGCTTTAAAAATATATTTCATAACAACCATAGCTATTAAATTAATAGGCTATGGGGTTTTTTTTTTGCTATTAATAAGCTTCTTTTAACGTTATATTATTAATTTTAATATCGGGTTTTGCGGACCTTATTTATTATCCTTAATTAAATTTATTGATTTCCTGGTCGAACTTAAACTGTATTATTAGCGGCTATTATTATTACTCAAAAACAAAGAAGAAATTGGAAAATTAAGATGGGAAAAAATTTACCGTACTCGAGATACATCGCTTTTAATGATAATGCAAAAAGATTATATTATCGTCATCGATATTGTTGAAGTACGAAGGCTTGAAGTCATCATGATTATTGGATTTTAGGTGCGTTTTGAGGTTAGTTGGAGCAGTGCGCCATTTATTCTGTTTATTCTGACCAGCGCCTGCCCCGGTGAGCCCATATGGGGCCCACTAGGCGCTATAAAAAGGGCTTCGATCAGGCTAGATGGCTGGGGAGGTTCTTTCCCTCCTTCGAGTCAGGGCTGTCAATATAGCCTCAATTTCTTCTGCGGGCAGGAAACGGATTCCTTGGGTGAAGTAAAAAATCCTCTAGATCCGAGTCTACTATGCGCCTTTCACGCAGCCAAGGGATGAAGTCGTGCGCCATAAACTCGGCTCTCCTGGGTACCGAGTGATACTGCCCCTTGACCCCCCAATAGTACCTTAAAGCCTTTGCCCAGTACTTCCCAGAGAACGAGGGTTTTTGATGCATAGCAGTAGGTTGGGGTCTGGCAAGGCCAAGCTCCTGAGGCACTCCCTCGCGTCGCATCTCGTGTGCTGCTAGAATCTGCTGCAGGGAGATGGGACGAAGGACCTTGAAAAGTTCCAGATAGTTGATCGCATCAGCGTGAGAATTGACGCTGATCGTCTCATCCAGGAATCCCTGGACCAGGAAGTAATTGTCACTGTCAGGGGCGTGTGCCACAGCTTTCCAGGCTTTGATGACACGAGGCTGCAAGGTAAATTTCCAGGTGGCTTTCCAGCTTAGAACTGCACAACCGCTGCCCTCGAACTGATATCTGAGAAGGGCTGCCGATCCTACTCGTCCATTCCAAATTTCCAACGTCTTAAGCTTCGGCATTTTCAAAGCCGTCGATGCTGCTGCTTCCAACATATCGTTAATCCTGTCTGGATCTTCTTGAGCATTTAACACTTGTGAAGTAAGCGTCAGCGAAGCCAAGTGAGGCCAATTCCATCCTGACTTTACAGCGTCAAGAAAATGAGCGGCATCAATAATAAACGATGCAGAAAGATGCTCAAGGTCCAGACTGGCCTTCGCGACTGCCTGACCGACCCGAAGGGCAGGCGCTCGCATACCGTCGCAGTGCGCGAAACATGACGGATACTGCTCATCAAAGTTCTCGAACAGTACAAGTTTCCGTAGGTTTCTAGGCGTGAGCGAATCAAAAAGCAAACAGTAAGCTTAATCTATCACTGCCTGATGGCCTTTGGACCAAGCCCTCCAAGGCTCGTAGTGGAATTCCTCGAGTCTAGGAAGACGGGAAAGCATATGTGTAAGCGTCGATTGTCTCCACCGCCGGCGGTTCTGCAGACGTAGGAGCATACCTGTTATGGCCGGAACTTCCGGCAAAGTCTGCCACCATTTGCTCTCCTGCTCTTTGTTGAAGAATACTCGAACCGGCGACTCGCTCAAGATTTCTGCAAAAACCTTGCCTAAAGCCAAGTCGGTCGGAGCTGAAGATGGTGTGCCGGCATTCCATCCGTGCTCAGGATCATCTCGTTGGCTAAATGTTACTTGGCTGTGCGGAAGGGTATCGGGTCCGAAGGTTAAATACTTGAACCAATGCTGCGAGTCGCTAGGCGAGTGAATACTGATATCCAGTTTCAAGTCGCCCTGTGGCTCCCATGCGCTGAGGGTCAAGAACAGGTCGTGCATTGCGGTAATAATAATGCAGTTGTCCGTTGTGTTGTGGTCGGGGCATTGGTCACATTATGGTTTACGCCTAGGGCTCCGCATTTGGAACAATCATACTCGTCAAGTTCCAGAGAGAGCCAGATGTATTTGACGAGAGCTCGGTTACGGCGAGTCATAGGACCAAGGTCGGGGATGCGCCATAGTGTTAGGTTGATCCGCTCGAAGTTGTGGCGCTCAATGACAGTCTGCCATTGACTTGATACTGTGGCCAACTGAGCCAAGCTACAGCCATCGCTTAACAAGAACCTCAAGGTCCGGAGCTGAAACTCTCTGGGAAGAGCTGCCCAAGACGCACTCTTAACTGTAGTTGAAGCCATTAGTGTCTGTTTGTGAAACACGAAGGTCAATAGAATAGACTGTCGCGTTGCTGCCGGTAGGTAGGAAAAAGTTGTGAGGTTAGAGGAGGGAGTGGCCGACGAACCAAGTTTCAAGTATAGTCTGATGAGCTTCTGGCGTGGGGAGGAGCAGTAGCAGATGGAAAATAGCAAAGAGGAAATGTGGAAGACGATGTGCGTTGTTGAACCCAGGGGAGAAACTGTTGGAAGAGGATATGGACTCTTTTATATTCGGGGCTTCCATTATCTCCGATGAGTCAATCCGGTAGTGAAGCAAAAGGTTTGCAAAGAAAACTTTAATTAAGAGTAAATGTGAAGAATCGCGTAGCTAATCTGAACGTTATTGGTGTATGTGCGTGTTGATTACTAACCTGTGTCTGTAAAGGATCAGTGTGATCCATGTGTGCATGTAGGAATACTATCTAACAGTAAAAGACAAAATACCTCAGACTTTTTCTGGGGGTGTGTAAATGTTAAGTACTTGCTCCCCTGGCACGATTTAGACCTTGAAACCATTCAAATTTGAGTGAATGGTTCATTGATTTGTATATCAAAATCCGATTCTATTGAACTACAAGCTACATCTAAATTTGTTCAATTGCTACCTGGTCAGGTCTTGGTCTCTACTTGTTCTTATGAACAGGCCTACTTATCCAGAACACCTGTAAGAAATTTTGCGACAGGATGGCGACTAAAGATGAGGCTACCCTGAAGAATGAGAAAACTTTTGCCAGCAAAGTGTATGTAGGAAGGCTCAATCAAGAATAGGGGAAATCTCAAGGTGTGTTTGAAGAATGTCAATTCAGCTATATCAAAAGCTATCTTCTTCTTGCAACAGCCAGGGAAAACCAGGGCTGTATATTTTCGTGAATAACCGTATGGTTAAGCAAACTATTCACTTATTAGTCGACCATATCACTTATTATTCGGAAAGTGAATAATAAGGGTTGTTTTATAAGGTGTTTGATCTGCCCGTACGGTTTTTGATCAGCCGGAAACGTCGAATTCCGACAACACCGCGTAAAGGTGCCTGACAATCGTTCTGGTGCCTTCCCTATGCTCACTTGAGATAGCTTCATAGGCATATCTAGGTGTCTATGTAGCGCTGGACGTCTTAGAACATCAGCATAAATTTAAGGAGTTAGCCACAAAGGTTCGGCTGCAAGAATAATTACTACCGTGATCCGACAACGAAGGCAAGGCGGGAGATACGGGGGAAGCAGCATCCGAAGGACCCTGCCGAGCATCGTGCATGGTACCAGAAGACATATGGGGTGGGCGGCCCTGGATCCGCTACTATCACGGCCGAACAGGCGGCAAATAGAGCCCGGAAGAATCGCAAGGTCGCAGAGGCAAAGACCAAGGAAGGCCGCACGAGGATCAACGAACTTTCAAGAACGAACTATGCTGCCTGGAAGGCGACCGGCAAACGGGTTAACTGTCCGTATTGTCAAAAAAACCATTGCCGTAGGCAGGGTCTTACTAGGCACAGCAGGGATGGGCACAAGAAACGGGCGGATTCCAAGGCCAAGGACGGTGCAAAGGTCGGGTTCAAAAAGGTGCTACAATGGCTTAATAAATGTATAGCTTAGAATGGTGTAAGGGTTGGGTTTGCAAAGGTACGATAATATCTGAATAAGGGTATTGCTTAAGCGGGTATAAAAGGTCCCGTAGGAGTTTAATCACTACCCATTTAGACCGACTCCCCAGAGAGGGCCGCATGTAGAGCCTCCGATTCTTGCAGCTCGAAATATACGTCGATTATCTTCCATGCCATCCCAGCGTGAGGGTCCCGTGGCGTACGCACAAGTGCCACAGAATGTATAGAGGCATGTGATACTGCACATAGCGCCTGTCTGGCAGCGATACTGGGAGATCATTTCGTCTTGCCAGGCATCACAGACCATCTGCAAATATTGACATGCGTCAAAGGGGGTGGCTGATTCGTTCGGACTTTCAATGAACTGTCAATGTTGGCGCAACAACAGCTCGAGCTTAGCGTAGACGAGACGGATAATATACACCGTTAGCCGCTGGGTCGGGATTACGGGATTGCAGCAGCGACGGTAAAAGTCCATTTTTGCCTTGGACTTCTGAAGAATCTCGTCGCGCAGCGACGACACAGCCATTTGAGCTGCTGGCGGACCCGAAAGTGCTCCGACCTTACCAAAGGCAGCGTCATGGGCGTCCAGCCCTTGCTGGGCGGGGGCAGCTCAACCATGTCTGGATATAGAACGCTGTCGTCCACATTGAGAGGCAGCCCAACGCTGTTTAGAGGGACATTGCTAGAACTGCTCATGCCGTAGTCTTCCAAGGCTCGTCCCTTCCTGTCTATAACGTGCCACCATATCCAGCGCCGCATTTCCGACTCGAAGGTTGTCAGCTTGAGCTTCTTGCCATCTCTATGAAGACCTATCGACTCTGCGCTTGGACGGCCAAGCAAGCCAATATCCAAACCCCTCTCCCAGGGTTATGGGAACACACAGCCTGCTGTAAGCTGTTAACCTTTCTGTATGGGTGTCAAAGACGCTGCCTGGGCATTGATAGTAACCAAATAGATAGCCAGAGCCTGGAGTAAGGTCGAGTTATTGTGGTTGAGAAGATCAGCTTCTGCGAAAGCCTGCTCTAATCCTGTTTTGAAACTCTTCAGCCCCGACTCCTTATCTGGACCCAGAAGCTTTTCGGCTTCATCAGGTTCGAGTGTGGCGGTCGACGCGAAGTAGATATAGAACCCCAGCGCTAACTTGTCTTTGGAGGCTCTACTAGGGTCATCTATCACGGTATAGACGGTGACCTCTGGAGGTTACCTATTAACCTAAAAGTTTCCTCAACGATGGTCTAGGAAAAATGGGTCCACACCCCCTATTCGAGAAGGTTGTGTCTAGGACTTCTGGGATTTCTTCTAGGATTTGCTTATCCCGCTTTCCATTATTAATGGAATGGGATAATAAATGGATAACCTACTTAATTACAGGGCTATTCACGAATATATAAAGCCCTGCTTTCCTTCGTTATTAGAGGAAGTTAGTAGCATTGACATAGTGAAATTGACACAGTAACGACATACCTCGAGATTTCCTCCACTCTTAATCAAGTCCACCCTGTACACTTTTACATACAAATCTTTCCTAAGTGACCTCATTGCTTCCTTCCGGGTAGCCTCACCTTCGGTCGCAGTGCTGTCGCATCATATTCTTATAGGTGGGCTTATCGAGCACATTGACGGCTGGGTCTACATTCTGCCCGAATATATGCCATAACCGCATGGGCCGTCTGCTTAGATGGGCGCACGGCAACGATATCATCGGTGAAATGCGCCGGATTCGACAGAACGCCCATGGCGTTGAAATTCTGTAGTAAAGGTGGAGCATCTCTAGGAGCCGCTAAATGCGGATTGGAGATCGGTTTTCCTTTCAGCCAAGTCAGCAGTGCCCGGGGCGTCGAGGGTCGAAACAACCTACCTCGCCTATAACGCGGGCCAAAAGAGCTTCGTCAAAGTACTGATCTTCGACCAGGGCTTGTCTCGGGGTGCCATCCCCATCGTGTGTTCGACTATTGATGGAATACGGTGTCGGGGCAGCCCACCATGGGCGGCGTTTCTCTACCATTAGTAGCTGTGAGGGCGAACCAGGAGTACGAGAAGCTGAGGTTATCGTTCTCTCGAGCTGCGAGATCCTAGTTGCAACGTCCGTTATCCTCGTCCTCGAAGCAAGGCGACTGCTTGAAGCATCGGATTTTTCTTCGGTGACAAGTCAGACTGCACCGCCGGAGCTTCTTGTGGGGTGCCGAAGACACCGCATCACCACCCAACTGTCCTTCCGGTTGATGACTAGATTCCACCTTGTGCCGAAGTTTTCATTTACAGTCTTGGAGGAATGCAGGCGCCGAGCTATCTTAAGTGCATACATAGCCTATGTATAGCCGGGTCATGTTCTTCAGGGGCTTCGGCGCGGCATTTCACTAAGTCCCGAAAGCCAGCTCATCCATAACTTCACCCTCTCCACCATAAGTCAAACACCCCCTTCACGCACCACCCCCTTCACGCCCCACCCCCTTCACGCCCCACCTTTTTCCGAAAGGTTATATATCAATAATTAATTAATGAAAATAAGTATTAAA
>QJOB01000482.1:0-13534 GCA_004155035.1 Monosporascus sp. 5C6A | reverse complement strand
GAGGGGGGGGGGTTGGAGCCGGGAAGAAAGCCGGACGTAGTTGGATAGAGAATAACTTTTATTTTGAGCCTCTTGAGGGGGTTGTATCTTCCGGTGTAAGTAAACAATGGGATAGATGGTGAGAAGTGCGGCGCCCATCATGAAGACACCGGAGAATACTTGCGGATGCCGGTAGTCTGTTCCGGCTGACTGTAGGTCATAAATGGCTCCGCCAATCGGGCTCCCTATCAGCATTCCCAACCCTACCCAATTCCGGTAGATGCCTGACCAAGTCTCTATCGCAGTAAAAGAAGGGCGGAAACAGGGTATAAATTCTCCTGGTAGAGCAACAAAACTAAGACGCCGGATATCGTGGCCCAGATGATCGACCATGCAATAGTGCCGGTGACGCTTTCGACGGGTATCCAAGAAAATAATAACGTGCAGCCCAACACGAGAGAAACTGAAATGACCTCAGTTGGGCTAAATATCGCAGCAGCAAAGCCTGCTAAAAGGCACCCAATCACAGAAGTTCCGTTAAGTATGGCAAGAAGATCAAGGCTCAGATTAGGGTTGATGGACGGAATCCTAGCTTCGGTGAATACCGGCAAGTATAGGAGGCGGATGTAGAAAGCCGTAGCACTGAAGAGCGAGGCAACACAGAGAGCGTCATGAAGGGTAGATTTTTGAAAACTGACGTGTCGAAGAAGCGGCGAACCATGGGTTGCTTTATGCCAATGGCCCCGAAACACTAGATAAGAGGTAAGGTACAGAGCCAGGACCACAGATCCTATGCACCGGACAGCTCAAGGGAAGCCGGTTTTGGGCACAAGGGCACGGAACGTTATAGGATAGATAATGCCGCCTGGGCTAACGAGTTAGACTTGGTGGGAACAGGAAGCACAGCTTGAGCAGGATACTGCGTGCCAATGCAGCTGCCGCATGCCATAAAGCCCATGGCTTTGCTGCGCGTAGCGGGATTTGGCAAGCAAGCTGCTGCGGCCGATACGCTTGGGGTAACACGATGCCGGCTCCAAGGCCCACGCAAACGCGCTGGCAGAACAGCTGGTGATACTCGGCGGAAAGGCGGAGCATCATAAGGCCGAAGACCTGCAAAAGGCTGCCGAGCAACAGCAGCATCTTATAGGATCCACGATCGTAGAGAGGACTGGTAACAAGGCCGGCAGAGAGGACGATGAAGGCGCATGTTGTGTAAATCCAGGATATGTTGGAGCTGGATTGTTCGCTGATAAGGGACAGCTCGTGGTACGCTTGGAAGACACCGGATGTCAGGAGAAATCCCCTTGAAAGCTTTAGGTTGGCATGGTAAAATGCCCACGAGAGGGAAAGCATGCACGCAAAACTTCAAGAGAGACCCATCACGTATTCATGAAAACCCTGAAAGTACTCAGGATTTGTAGCTTCTGATCAGGTTTCATGCGGGAGTGAGTTGGAATTGGTGGAGTCTCGTTAACGCTAGGGTTATCGTTCGCCGCAACCGGAGGCGCTGTTCTCTCCTGAAAGCTTAGGGAAGTTAAAGTCATCCTATCTGCAGTCTTGTCAGTGCCAGCCGTACGGCGAGATAATTCAGGTTGAAATAAGAAGGGATAGTTAGGAGAACGAAGTTGAGTGCGCCCGAGTGCGTGTCCGGGCCGGTTGAATCTAGGTACAAGGCGTAATTATCTTCCTCTGGACCGCAACGTGATGTCTAAGATCGAACATTCGGTTTGGCATGCAAGCTACCACCTGATACTTGGAGTAGTTTGAACCCGTACCTTGGACAAAGGCTGCCCTCTGTTGGTGTAGCAATGACGGTGGCGCGAGACAGAACCTGCAGGACTGGGCTGAATAGGAGAGCACATGATTAGTCTGCCCGCTCCGGGAGAGCTACAGTGAGCAGAGACTTCAATACTACGATAATTCTTGGAACACCACCAAGGCAGGTTCCTGCAAGATGAAAAGGTGATCGCCCTGAGAGACGTCCATTTGCCTTCCTTGACCTACTGTGTCTTCTTTTATTTCTTACGTGTTCATCTTACCATATATTTAGATAGTTCCATCTGTGGTTGCTACGGGCTTGCTGTAGCACCTAAGCCAGAACAATCTGTCTTCCTCGTTACCGACCTTCGATGACTGGAACGATTGACCAAGAGTGCTTGTACTTTTCTCAGCCGAATCGTTCACTCAGCCGCTTCGCCCTACCTTTATTCCATACCCCCAGATGACTCAGTCGCGAAGTAAGCAGCCACCTATATAACCCCTTTGCGCTCGGCGATATTCTCGTTACCATCGCTCCCATTTCGATCACCCCTTAGTCAGGGAGGCTCTACAGGATTTGCTTTGTCTTTGACACATGTACTTCGTGGCAATAACCTTGGCAAACGAAGCGACCATGTCCAATGGATTCATTGCCTTCGACCCCAATTTGGTCGACGAGAGTAGGGTCAGAATATCTTCGTCCTATGTACTGTATTCAGCGTCCCCATCATCCTCTCCACTGCCTTAAGGATTGCCATGAAGCCCTGGACTAGAATCGGACTCGGAGCCGCTGATTATTTCATTATCATATGCCTGGTGGTTCCATAACAATGATATGGCCCTCTAACAAACCGACTGATGACAGATCTAGGCGTTCAACCTGACTGCGAACCTCCTCGAAATCCAGGCAGTGGAGGAAGGGTTTGATTGCAATCTCCAATTTCTTACCAGAGTGCAAGTACTCACGATTAAGCGGTTGAGCTAGTACAACATCCTTTTTGCCAAAATTGCCCTTGGGCTGTTAAGATCTCCATCTGCTTTTTTATTCTGGTTCTTGTGCAAGACGTTCACAGACGCTCTGAATGGATCGTCTACGGTCTTATTGCCGTAGCTACTACCGCGAGTACCTGCGAAGGCACTCTGGGGTCTCCAGGCAAAACCACTCCGAAAGCTCTGGATGCCCGAAATACCTGGGGAGGTCGCAGGGATGAAGACTTGGTCGTTTCTACAATTTCTTTTACTGACGAGACCTTTCTCTTCAGATTGTCGAGGGAGATATCTTGAATAGTTATATTGGATTTAGCTACCAACAGCGTCACTGACCTGTTCTACACTCCATCGCCAATCTACTTCTCTGGGAGGTTGCAAATGAGTCTTGGGAGAAGACTTGCCGTTATCGGGTTGACTGGGTAGGGTCTGTTGTGCGTTGTTTCCCCTTCTCTCCTGGCCTTGGTTTCGGCCTCCCTGAGGAGCCAGTACTTACGGAAGCCACACCTATTGCAGACTCTATGCCTCTTCTATCATTCGGGTTGCCTTTGTGGCGACTTCTACGATACAGACTTTCACCTGGGCTTTGCACACCGTCTATCTCTGCGCCACTATAGAGCGCAACTTGGCAGAAGTCATCGATGATCCCCCGGCATCCTTCGCCGTTCTCCGCAGCGTGCATAAAAAGACTCATACTGTCATATCTCGAGGTACCCGCTACTCAACCAAACGCTACACCACCAGCGGCCAATCCAGTTTCAGGGACAAAAGCTTTCCAAAGGCGTCCAGGCGACCCCAGTTCAGTGACAATGAACCGGCTCACCAGGAGGATGGGATACCTCTAAAGGACTCGCCTCGTGTACAGAAGGACAGCAGGATGATTACACTACAGACGAGCATCGATATCCAGGCACGTGCCGTTGATGCCCAGGAACTACAACGGAGCCACCGGGAGCTGGTTCATTCATGGGACAACATGCCATCCAATGTATAAAAAGCACGGTAGAGGATGCCCGGAACTCGCTTGCGAGTCTCCTATTAAGAAGGGGTCGGTGGGGATTTAATGCGCCGCCGTTGGTGATAGGAGAGCCAGTCCTAGTTATGCTATTCGTTCAACTCTAGCGTATAACCTTGCTGCGCCTTGGGTACGTGACTAGCTTCCCCTAGGTTATTAGATTTGATATAATATCAGACGATACACGATAGCAAATTGTATCATCGTTTAATCCCGCGACGCATGGTTTGATTATAACAGGTGCTAAACATAGTTGCTCGACAATTCCCTCAGGGTTGGACCACAATTGGCTTTCCCCCCTTGCTCTGTGTGACCGCCTCCCCCCTCGCTAACGACATCGCCTTCTTCACTTCCCATTCCCAGGCGGTCAGATTGTTATCCTCCATACCCTCGACCTCCCCACCTACCTTCTTCTTCATACTTGCATAGCGTTCCGGCCGGACGAGAATAGCCAGACTGTACCGGTCAACATAGCGTTGCTGCCCGGGTGCATAATTGATACGATGCACGTTGCTGCGCAGTATCCCGCCGGTCCACTGCACCATTGCATCTCCCAGGTTCACGATCAGACATCCTGGCTGCGGACGGACCCAACGCCACGCGCTTTCATCTGTCGCGGGCTTGCCGGCAGCCAGGATCTGCAGGCCCCCGAGAATGTTGGCAAGCAGCGTGATTGTGCCGAAATCGGTGTGGTGGATCATGCTAGTTCTGAGGTCTTCTGCTTGCGGGCTGGCGAATGCTTTAATGAGTCTGATGACAGTCCCGGAGGGCTTGGAAGGCGTCTGCAAGTTTGAGAAAGTGTCTTGCGGTAGGGAGAGTTGGGTTGCAAGGGTGGAGTTGATCGTTGCGACTAAACTTTGGCCATGCTTGAGGAAGGAGGTGAAAAGGGGGAGGTGAGTTTGTACGAGAGGTGGGAGTGGCTGTAAGCGGGTGGTGCCCATCAGACCATCCTGGCCCAAGTTGAACCATTCAAAGCGGTCCGGCCTGTCAGTCTCAGTCTTGGCTTGACCGCGCGGCTTGAAGCTGCTCGAGGTGTAAGAAAGGGAGACAGCGTGAACCTGAAGGCAAAGGTTGAGTCACCCAAGAAAGCTTCTCGGAATATCATGCAGATATTGCTGCTTGACGTCCTCGGGAAGGTTCATGATCTCCTTGTCCACTTGGAACAGCTGGTCGATCTCTTCCATCATCATCTCTCCCAGCCTATCATCACGCAGGTCCAAAAGGAAAAAGCCAAGTTCCTGGCATGCGGCTAGCACACGTTCGGCGGTTTTCTGGTCCCCTGAGTGTAACGCTGCTAGTGAAATGGTGTGCATGGGCACCGTGGGGACATTGTCTGGGAAAGGCGGGATCTCTCTGAAGAGCTTCTCGGAAGCCATAGTATTAGCCGTTCTTGGGCGGATTTGCCAATGGTGGACTTGGTGAAGTTGTTCGAGTGTCTCCAACAAAGGAGCTATGCATGAAGAAGCCCAGCCGGGAGCTGAGGGGGCACAATCCTGATCTTTGGCTTTTGTATGTGAGAACTCCTACCCACATGGGAGGTAAGCATGCTCATTGGGCCGTTCGTAGGCGTTGAAGGAGCGCAGCTCACCACCCGCACGCACTAAGTAGCTTACGGGCAGCTGCTGATTGGCAATATGCATACCTAACGTATCCACCTAGGTGGGTGTCGGTAAGCATGTAAGGCGACATGCAGATTTACTTAAAGGTATGGGTCTTAGTGCACGTGTATAGACACGTGCGGTCTGTGCTACTTCCTGTACTTGGCACCCATTCCCTACATATCCATGGGTGCTTATAGGTATAAGGATAGCTAGTGTCAAGCCGCAAACCCTTGTGCACCGTTCAACCGCAAGTACTTGCTAGATGCACCGTCTCTCACTTACGTCTATTTCCGAAAAGCATCGTTTTGTCTACCCGTACTTGTTTGTCGGCATTCCGGCGCGGTCTCCGAGGTCAATTGGTTACTTTCTGTCGACGTAACTCAGTGGTGGAAAAGGGGCTGGCTTCATTTGTCGGCCAAGGATTACCTTAACCGGGGACGAGACGGGAGACACTCTCTGAAAATATCGACGCCTATTTGAAATTGCAGGTACACATCCAGACTGTCATGCCCTCCGACCTGTCCTCCCCTCCACGCCCGGGACACAACGCCTCTGTGGGAACTTACCCGCTATTGTAAACAGGAATTAAAACCCAGCCGCATTCACTCATGTGTGCCTACTTATTTCAGCGCACTTCCTAGACTACGTATTCAACCCAGCATTATTCTGGTATCTCTACGCGTCAGACAATCAGCTCAAATAGGTTATCGCAGAGGTGAACAACACTTTCGATGAGCGACGGATGTATTTATTTCCCGTCTCTGGAGGCCCTGGAATGTTAAAGGCCGGTTATGCCTTAAATAAGGACTTTCACGTGTCCCCATTTAATTCTAGAAAAGGTCCCTATGTGCTCTCCACGGTAAACCCAGCTGACGGGGAGGGCGTGTCGGTCACCACTACCCTGCGTTCTTTTAAAGGCCATCCCAAAATGATAGCTCGCTGGTGGTCGGACTCACCTGCAACAGATCCATCGGAGCTGCCGCCAGTCCAATCATGTCCTCGTCCGCTGGGGCTTGACAGTCCTAGTTACATGTGAGGCCCCCTTTTACCATGTCTCGGACAGGATACTAATCGGAACGCAAAGTCGCCAGAATCTGTTTTCAAGCAATCTGGCTAGCTCATACTCATAAACTCAAAGTCTGGTATCGTCCCGAACCGAGGGAGTCAGCCATTGCACGGTGACCAATTGTTGCCGAGGACTTTCTGGCGTCCATCTTTGTCCAGTATCTACAACATTTGGTTGATACGGCGCCGAACAAGTTCTGTTTATTGCTACCTCGCTCTGGAATTTCTCTGGAAGTATCGTGTCCACATAGTTACAGTCTTTTGGAGCTGCGAATTCTACGAGAAGCGAGCCCCGTTGGGGGCAACCCGAGTATACACACGCCGCAATTCTATCGCCAGATGATTACATATGATAAGTTGACCGACTTCTTGTTGTACACATTGCTTAATCCGCATGAGGAAAACCGCGCCGCCTGGTCCGACAATGCACAGAGCCTTGTTGTTACCATAGAGGATTTCGAATTAACTGTGAACAACCAGACCCCTAGACGAAGGTCCCATTTACATGAAACTCTTTCCGACTTGATTTCGGCCATCTTCAGACGCCTCCGTCACGTACGGCCGTTGAAGGGAGCATATGCTGCCTGGGCTTCCGACTACACGCGCGGATGCAAATCCCCGAGATCAGTCAAGAACTCCGTGGGCACAGGGCGAACAATGTTTTGGATAACTTTGTTCTTAATAATTACTGTCTGTTAGTACAGGTGCGGTACATGCTAGCATCATTAAGTCTCCAGTGGAGGACATGGCTGACGGGGGTCGTGGGGGGAGAATGACCGGATGAAGGACGATCTGATGCCCAGGCTTCCTAGGAGGAGGGGCAAGCCGATCAATACCCTGGGTCTTACGGGAGAGAAGCGAGATATTATATAAGAGTTGAGCTGGCAGAAGAACACCACGACGGTAAGTTGTCGTTTTGATGAAACTGCCTCCATATTACCAGGTCAGCAGACCTAGGAATAGCCGCCATGTGCTACGGGGTTTGATCAAACCGGTTGCGGTGGGATTCATGCAACCTGTGCTTTTCGAGGGGGGATCACAGGAACGCCGCGGCCAGCGCAGGCGGAGATGCTTACGCTTCTTGCAACGTGCCGCAGTGGGGTTGTGCGTAAGCCCGGGTCTGCACTCGGTGCTGAACACCATAAGCCCTGCAGTCAGCAGAACTGTAGGCTTTGCATGACAGGATGCAATAACAAGGATTACAAAGCGCGGTTGGTATGTTATTCCAAGCCCTCGGCATGTCTTCGGGGTCTTGCAGGCTTCGCAGATGTTTCGCCGGGGTAGCAGTATGCTGTGCGACCCCCTGGTCTGGCCGTTCCGGGGCATGTGGCTGCTCTCCGTGCCTGGCTGCTTGATTTAGAGCCCTCAGCCACTTTGTACATCGGGGAGTGCCCACACATCCCACATGTGCTACCTTGCAATAATGACTTGGTTATGGGATCTTGGAGGATAACCTAACCACACAATCCGGTGTGGGGTCTCCGGCTTTGCACGGTCCAATACCTGTGCATGATCAGGAGTTATTTGCTATGCATTGGAAGAGGGGATACCAGCCATCTACAGACTACAATGATCCAACGACCAGCCTCTCTACATGTCGACAGGGGCGTTTGCTTACTAGTAACCTACTTCTTCATCACACTTTGTTCATCCACGAACGCACGCAAGAAATCACATTGTCCACAATTGTCCTTTCCTATTCTTTCGCTTCAATTTTTTTCCCCTCCGTTCTACTTTATCACGCGCCTGTCCGACTTTCTAGAACTCAGATGGGAAAATGGCTGTGTCGGAGTACGGGAATCGCACGAATGATATCGTTGAGAAGTCATGGACATCTCATGACCAGGAGGGAGAATTGGGCGTAAAAGCTCCTCCGGCTCAGTGTAAGGGCGACAGTGACGACTACGACGAGGTTTACTCGTACCAAGAGCAGCGGGGAATCATTCGACGCGTGTAAGTGCGTAACTTGGAACGCTGGAACGTAATCTTCATTTGCACCTCTATACGGAAATCTCCGGTCAACACTACGAAATACTGTTCGCGCCAGGAGCTAACCCATCCTATAGAGACCGACGGCTTGTCAGCGTACTCGCTTGCCTCTACATCATCTCACTGGTAGACCGCATGAATATCTCAACCGCCGCCATCGCTGGTCTGAATACTGACCTCGAGCTCCAAGTGGGCACTCGCTACTCCGTCATAATCCTCACCTTTTTCGTGGCCTACACTGTTTTCCAGCCACTTGGCACTGTTCTTACCAGAGAAATCGGCCCCAGGTGGTTTCTAAGCTCAATCACCTTGGCTTGGGGTGTGGTTATGATCGGAAATGGTTTCGTGAACTCGTGGCAGAGCCTCGCTGGTCTGCGGGTCTTGATTGGGTAAGTCCACCGTGAGACTCGAAAGAGAAGATAAAAGCGACAAATAATAGCAGTGAATACTAATGCAATAGCAATTTTGCCGTGAAACGAGTGCTAATATTGAAATTAGTGTATTCGAAGCTGGCTACTTCCCCGGTGCAGTCTACCTGCTCAGCACCTGGTACACCCGATACGACATGCAAAAACGTTATATGGCTTTCTACGGCGTCGGCTGCGTAGCCAGTGCGCTTGGCGGTATCATGGCCTACGGCCTTTCTCAGATGGATGGGCTGGCTGGCTTGCGCGGCTGGAGATGGATCTTCATTATCGAAGGCATCATATCTTGCATTGTCGCTCTCATCTCGTGCATTTTCCTCGTGGGTTTCCCGGAAGAAGCTGACAAGTCGTGGAAGTTCCTGAGCCCACCGGAACGCGACTTCATACTACGCCGTGTCAATCGTGATCGAGGAGACGCAATAACAGAGCCTTTCTCGTTTGGTGCTTTTATTAAACCTGCTGCTGACTTTAAAATTTGGGTCTTTGCCTTTATATGCTTCTGCGTTACAACCGTTGGCTACTCGATCAACTACTT
This sequence comes from Monosporascus sp. 5C6A, assembly GCA_004155035.1. Taxonomy (NCBI): domain Eukaryota; kingdom Fungi; phylum Ascomycota; class Sordariomycetes; order Xylariales; genus Monosporascus; species Monosporascus sp. 5C6A. The sequence continues at coordinate 4,180 of QJOB01000482.1, read as the reverse complement.
TCTTCCCATCATCCTCCTCGGCATGGGTAAGCTTTCGCATTCCTTCCCTATGGCTTTCTTGGACCTGACTCCATCCCAAGGCTTTAGCGTCGCGGCGGCTCAGTGCCTCATTGTGCCACCGTGGATTTTCACCGCTTTGGTCATGTACGGTCAAGCGTGGCTAGGCGACCGGTATCGTCTTCGCGGCCCCATTATCGCCTTTAACGCGGTTCTGGCCATCATCGGGCTGGTACTGATGAGTTTCCACCCCGAATATCCCGTCCGCTACTTCGGGGTCTTCCTCGTCGTAGCCGGCTCGAGCGGGAATACCCCCCCTGTGTTGGCATATCAAGCTAATAACATCCGCGGGCACTGGAAACGAGCGTTCTGTAGCGCCACTTTGATAGCCTTCGGAGGGATCGGAGGGATTGCCGGCGCGCTGATTTTTAGGAGCCAGGATCAGCCCAAGTATCTTCCAGGAATCTACGCCTCCATTGCGTGCAATATTTGCATCTTGTTCTGCACTGCTGGCTTATCGGCTTGGTTCCGGTATTCGAACAAGAGAGCAAAAAACGGCCTGATTATAATAGAAGGGCTGCAGGGTTTCTATTATACAATTTGACTTAAGCGTTGAGGCCTTGGAATCACCGTGGACTGCAATACACAAACTGCAACCGCCAACACAATCCTCTCTTTTCTTTTCAATGCGCCAACCTTACTATTTGTCTGCCAGCAGTAGGCAGCTAGCTAGATAATGCCTCATAGAGCCCCTATCGGAACTAAAAGCTTGGTGGGGCAAGGAAAATACAGCGAGTCAAAAAGAAATGGGTGGATATGACAGAGTTTCAATACCTCTACTTAGCTCATCTAAGAGCTAGAGTGCTGGCGTCATGCAATTTTCGGTGTTGCCATTCTTCCCTCCCATAGGGAGGATATAAACTAGAGTGTCACCTCTCGCGTCACAGTTACCCAGCTCTTCTCCCTCCTAGAACGGATTAGCAAGTGAGGTATGGAATGCGATGGGAGCTCCTAGTTCGGTCTATCGCAGCGGCTCTCTCAAGCCCGGTTGCAGCACCTCTCAGATTGAACGTGACCGCCATCGGCGCGCAAGACGGCTCGTCGACCCTGGGGTGTTGGCAGCTGGATAACCTATTCGACCTTTCCGATCAACCAGGTACATCTGGGCCGCTGAATACAATGCTAAGCAACGGGTTGGATGTCGTACACCGTGATTCCTCCCAACCACGATGGCGGTCTGCATAATGCACCAAACAGTCAGCAAGTCACTCCTATATCATCTAAGATTCCGTATAAGTCAAAGACCCGGTCAACGCACCACCCCCTCAACGCCCCACTTTTCCCCATACAAAATCCACAAACCTCCTTATTTTTAACTTATTAACAAAACTAGATATTAAAAAACGGCAAGCAGTATTATTATTTATTACGCATAAATAAACTAATTTTTAATTTTTGTAAAAAAATTCAACTAATAATATATTATAATCAAAACAAAAATATAAATAAATAAGAAAATACAAAAAACATAACTTAAATTTTAAATATTTCTTTATATAAAATAAATAATAAAATAAAAATAAATGCATATAAAACTGCAACAACTACTTATTATAACAGCGGTTAAATTTATTCAGTAAAGCATTTATATTCGGACTTATATATTATAAAAAAAATTTATGTAATGTATATATTTTAATTATATTTAAAAAGATTTATATATTTTACGTATTAGCACTTTATAATAACTTAGCTATATATCTTTTAATTTTGTATCTTGTTAATTAAATAACTAGGCAACACTTTAAAACATAGATATAAAGTATATAATATACGGAATAACGTACCAGACAAGCGAGCTGTACAGATAAGCAAGCTGTACACTTTTTGGCATTCTACGACAACAAATTCAAATTAATTAACTACAACACATCAAATCAATTCAAATTAATCGGATTCTTTTTCGCTAGACGTATTTACAACCTCTTTACAAGTACGCGTATTATGTCCGGGCTTGCCGCAAATGCCACACTTCCGTTCCTTGGTTTTAACCCTTTTGCGACGACCCCCTCCAGCTGCTGTTAGCTGTATTTTTTCACCACCTCCTTTTTTTTGGGCCAGAAGAGCTTGTCTTTTTTGTATAGTAAGTATTCCTTCTTTTTAAAAACGTTTGTTTTTGGTTTTCCGACGTTTGCTTAAGGTATGGTTCGTTTCGCGCAATTGGGCGTTTTTTTCCCGAAAAAAAGTAACTTCGTACAAAAGTAACAAGTTACTTTTTGTTAAAAGATTAGCTAATTTAATAACCCTTGACGAACCATCTTGATTTTTAATTTTTTTTTGCAAGTAACGTCCTTATTTTGTTATTTTTTTAATATTCCTAGGGGTTTTCGCGGGTGGGGAACGAATGGAACCGGCAGAGGTTAGCGGGGAGACGGTCGGCGTAGGTACAACTGGAAAAACCTCCAATTCGGAAAAAACATTATTAGGATCGAATGAAACAAGCCCAGTTTTTGCGAATCCAGATTTGATATTGTCGGACGTTATGGTAGCTTGGAACGCGTCGTAAAAGCCGGCGAGGAAATCTTTTTTGGTAATATAGGTATGATGGCGTCGCATTAGGTTTTCGATATACCGCGAATAAGCGCGTTTTAAAACAGAAAAACAAGATACGTTAAAAGGTTAAAGCCGATGCAAAAAATGCGCGGGCATATAAAGCGTAATAATGTTGTAGTTGGCGCAGTATTTTTCGAATTTTATCGAATAATAACTTTCGTAGCCGTCGAAGATAAGGAAACGTTTCGAACTTTTCGTATATGTCCGAATATATTTATCAAAATACTGGATTTATTTTAAACCTAATTTATTTATTATCCAGTTATTATTACTTAATGCAATTCCTTAATTAGTTACTGGTAATAAGTTATTGCGGTACCAGGTTTTAAGGTGATTTTTTCCCGTTATAATAATAAATAACGGTACAGCCTAACTTTAAGAATTAACAGCTTAAATAACTGTAACCTATTTTTTATTTTTTTATTACGCTTATCTAAGTTTTCCATATTTTTCGGTACTGGTAATTACCATGCCCGTTGTTATAAAAAGCCCTATCAAAAATCCAGTTTCGTCGAAATTGTAAATATCCTTTTTTGCAATACCGTATTTCGCGATTGTAGCCCGAATAAGCTCGAATTACTTACAAAACGTTTCTGGATTTTCGCATAAAATTCGTTAATAATTAATCTTTCGATTTAAACGCGTTTAAAGTTTTTTTTGCCGTCTAACAAAGTTCGACGCCTATTTAATTCCAACGCGTTCTATAACACGTTAAGTAAACAATATATTGGCCATATTTTTAACGTGCTAAAGCCGGATAGGAAATGCTTACGTATTTAGGTTAAAGATTCGGTCGATAATCGATTTTTTTTCGGTCGGCGTTAATTTTCGCGAATTAGGAACGATATCGAATCGGACGCGTTTGCCGTTAATTCGCGTTCTTAAGGTAATAAATGGAACGTTATAAATAGAACTTAACTTTTTATAACTAAGCATTAGGTTTTTCTTTTTAACCTGAACGGCTAGGTTCATTTTCGTTTCTTTTATAAGCCGTTCCATATTGTAGTTGTTGAAAAATAAGTGATTAAAGTTGAACAGTAAGAATGGTAAAAAAAGTGTACAGCTCGCTTGTCTGTACAGCTCGCTTGTCTGAGGCGTTATATAAATTTAATAATATTAATATAACCTTAAAATGAATAAATATGAATACAAAAAATAATATAAATTAAACTCCTTTTTTAGCAATATTAAGTTATAATGTTTTTGAAATTATGTTATAACTATTTAATAATTTATATAAATATAAATATATCATATTTTTTGGAACAATAAGATATTTGAATAATAATAAAAAGTTTTATTATTTATCGTTTTATAAATTTCCGAAAAAGATAATGTTATAAGGATAATATATATAAGTAAGTTATATAAAAGCTTTAATATAATAAGTTTTAAAATATAAGTTATATTATATTTGCATTAATATTTTAAATTAATTTTCTTATAATAATTAATATTTATATTATACATATTTATTTCTTTAATTACATAAAGTTTATATTATTATAACCTTACAATAATTTCAATAATCCGTAAATATTGTAAATCATTAACTTTTTTATTTAAATTA
>QJOB01000481.1:0-13639 GCA_004155035.1 Monosporascus sp. 5C6A | reverse complement strand
CCAACGCGCGCACCGCTTGCAAGGCTTCGCGCGCGGGGCGGAAACTCGGCGCGTGATCCCCTGCCCGTGCATCCAGAACGGATTCCAACCGCAACAGCGCGGCGCCGCAGCCGACCACATCGTCGTGCAGCGTCTTGTAGAACGCAGGCGGCGTGGCCCGCCGTGCGGATTCAAACTGCTCCTGCGTGATTTTTCCGCGCGACAGCTCGTCTGCCTGTTCCGGATCGCGGCGGATGGCTTCGACCAGGCTGGTCGCGACTTCCCAATCGATCAGGCTATAGCCGCCCTTGCCCGCCTCCACCAGCGGCACCTCGCAAATGAGCTGGCTCGAACGCGTGGCAAGCCACGCCATGCGGCCCGTGCGCGCTTCAGGATCGTCGGCTTCCGGCAGCGGATAGAGGTGCTCCCAGAACTGCTCGCACAATCCGGCGATCAATTCGTAGCCCTCGCGCAGGCCGGCAAAGCCACACTCCTTCGACAACGCCTCGGCCAACCATGCGGCCAGGCGCAGATCCTTCGTGCGGTTCTGCAGCAGCGACGTGCTTTCGGCGATGACGGCGCGCCAATCCGCTTCCTTGATCTCCGTGACCCACTCACCTTGATCGAGTGACGGGTCATCAAACCGGCGCGCATCCTGGATGCTGTCGAATTCTGCAGAGAAGAGCATGTCTTCGCCGCACGGTTGTGCCCCGGGCAGCGGAGCGAGCAATTGGTCAAACGGAAGAGTGGCCATGATCGAAAACGAAACCGGAATGCAATACGAAAATCAGGGCTTGCCGACGCGGCAATCCGCCAGCGCCAGCGTCAGGCCAACGAAGTGCCGGTTCAAGCAGTCCAGCGTGATGTCCTTGCTGGGCTTGTACGCCGCAAGCTTGTGATCGGGAAACAGCGCCTTGAGCGCGTCACGCTGATCGTCCTGGAACGGCGCGCCCACCTTCAGGTCTTCCGTCACGGCCAGCGTGTTCAGGCTGTCGTCGGACAACGGATAGACCTGGCCCTTGAAAACCAGGCGGCGACCGTCGTATTTCTTTGACGCGGTCGGCGCGTCCTTGAAATATTCGGTCAGCACCTGGCGGTACGAAACCTGCAACGGGGTGTCGTCCTGGGCGAAGGCGGGCGTGACGAGCAACGCGACCCCAGCACAAGCGGCGGCGAGGCGGAGCAGAGCGTTCATATCAGCGTGCGTGAATGTGACGTCCGCACGCGCGGGGCGGACGGTGGAGATGCTACGCAGGCTTGGGGCGGTTGGGGGCATTGTTTCTAAATCTTCATGTGTGGACGGGCCCATCGTAATTGAGGTCAAGGCGAGGTTTAGTTGGTCATTCTTGTCGCTGGACTTGAGCGGCACGGTTGGGCCGGGCAAGTCTTCATACCAGTAGGGGCTCTGCGGCTGCAGCTTCGATGCATTTCCCGTCATCTCGACCACTCATCATCGTTCTCCGCTCTGCCTGAGCTTGCCTGAGGCAGAGCGCTCCCCGGATTTCCGATGTGAAGCGCCGAAGTCCGCTGTCTTTGCCTGCTGCGTTGCCCTGGAGTCCCTTTTCTTTGGCAGTACGACAGCGGAACATCGGCCTCAAAGAACGGCCGTCGGGGCACAACGGTCCACACTCCGCTCTAAAACAACCGGCCCATCGGACCTCCGAGAGCGGCCTTCCGCCTTCGTGCAACGAAACGTGCAGCATTGAGGCTCCCACGCCAGGGCTCAGACCGTCGGCCATGCCCGTCAGAGGTCGAAATATTGGACCTCTGGCAGTGGAATGCCGCTGTTTGACACTTGCATTGCGAGGTCCACGGCTGGAATGCGCAGTTCAGAGGCGCATGTCGGGGGCTCGGATGCGTAGGCGGCTTGTCGCTAAGGAGCTACGGTGCTTTTCGGTGGCCCGCCATCGCAACCGCGCCTCCAGAATCCTAGGTGCATAGGCACACGGCTAAACGGCTTTAGACAATGCCTCGTTCAATGCATCGTGCGTGCCCCAGCGCCGCAAGAACTCGAGATTATCTTCTGCAGACAAGCGACCCTGCGCCCGATACACCATCGCGGTCATTACAGCGCCCGTTTGTACCGGGTGATCTTCTGGCTCGCCCAGGCCCGAATCACTCCCCCATTCTTTAGGAAACCGGGGCCACGCACATGTCATCTGGCTCATCATGTGGCAAGACGCCTCCATGAAGCCAGGCTTCTGCTCCAAGATGTACTGACGCCAACTGGGCTTACCGCAGTACGTCGTATATTCCTGCGGCAGATAACGCGGAATCTGCTTGTAGTTCGACGGCGCGTTTGGCGGAATCTGGTCGACCGTAGGGCCCTCCTCCATGTAGCGACGAATGTATTCCCACATGCCAGCCGCTTGCAGATCCCTGAACGGCAAAGTCGGCCCGACAAAGATCGCGTCCTCATCGGAATCACTTCCGCCCCCGTGAGAGGGAGGGCGATATAGCGCTATCGCCTGAACAGTCTCCTTATCCCCCCGTCGAACACCCTCGGGTTTCAGCAATGCGACGACCTTGTCCCAGTCGATCACCACATTGCCGCCGCAATAGCGTGGTCGCAATACGTATATCTTTCTTTTCAGTCGATTAAATCGAATTCTTCCACGCGCCAGCGTGAAGAATGCAGTGCGCATTCCGCCGACGAAGAACCACAGGTATAACAAGAATCCGCATCCAATAGCCAATGGGAAGAAAAGAAGCCACCCCATCCACAACAGAACCTTGTCTCCATCCCCTAAAGATGTTTTCACAAAAAAGAAAATAACTCCATCCGATATCAATGGATAAATGGCGAAACCAAACCACCACCATATCATTAACAACGCTGGAATCACGACAAAAAAGTTTCCAATGCCTGCTCGCCACTGCAGATCCCATCCTGGATTGCATATTTCGAGGTACGCATCGTTTTGCGCAAAAATGCATCTACCCGGGAGGCTCACGCCCTCCGCATCGCTGGGCTCGTCAACACGCCATTGGCGCTGCCCGTCAACATTGAGGTACTTGCGACCTTGCTCAGAGGAGCGACTTTTTTTTCGCGCGTAGGCGTTTTCACGTACAAACATTTTTTCCCACCTAAATTCCAGACTGCGCGTTCGCCAACTTCTGAAGCGTGTCGCCTAGATTGTTGTGTATTGGCTTTTTTCCCTTCCGCTTCAAGCTCAGTGGGTTGTCGCGCAGCCAAGTAATCCAGTCGTCCTCTTTGAGAAGCAGAACTGCAATGACCGCCACGACAGTAAGAACCGCGCCGATCAGACCCAGTACAGCAGCTACCGCCAGCAACGAGGCGTTTCCTATTGCAAAAACGGCAACGCCAGTGCTTACAACGGTAAAAACCGTACCAGCCACGCTTGCGATCTGAGCCGCCATCACTGCATAGTTTCCTCGTTGCCCCGACGTCCAAGCATCAATCCCATCAAAAAATGCCGAGATGAGCGCAGCGGGCAGCAGGAATTTGAACGCCGTCAGCCTTAGTCCCTTGAGTTGAAGGGCTTGCAACTCATCGAATGTCGCCTGCATGCCAGGCGTTGCGAACAGGTTGCGACCTTCAACTCCCTTGAATACGGTCTCCTCATAAGCCTTAGCCCTCCAATCCGCCAAGCTTCCGATACCTTGCAGAATATTGCCGACCAACTCCGCCCCGGTTCGGGCATCCATTTTCGTCTGGAATTGGGTGCCCTTGATGATCGCAAAACTCACATCCAACAAACCCGCCAGCGCGGCAGCGCGCGCATTCGGAGCCGCTTTGAAGGCATCAGCCCGGTTTGCTGCATTGGAAAGGCCTCGTTCGGCGTTTCGCAGTCGGTCTCGGTTTGCTTGAGACAGCGTCCCGGCGTACTGGGCCGCTGTTCGGCCGAGTGTAGTTAGACCAAGCGATACGAGATACCTGGTCAGCTTAGCCTCGACCTGCGGGACTGGAAGACCTTGAACAGTCTTCATCATCTTCACACTCATGAGCGACGCGATATGCAGCGGCCAAGCAAACTTGCGCAGCGCGGCGCTCTCGCTGATATTCGGAAAAGCTTCCATAAAGCCCAGCGCCTTGTCCCCCAGCGAAACTCGGGCGGCAAATGGCTTCAACTTGTCCGTGATAGCGTCAGCAAGACTTGTCGTTGGTTCAGCATTTGGCAGAGCCTGTGCAGGAGGCGATTCCTGCGTCAGCCCCTTCATCTGCTGGCGATAAGGCACATTATTGAAAGACAGCGTCTTGCCGAGCACGTTGTCATCCCATAGATCTACTTTCGCGAGCCAGGCCTTGCCCGCCTTGTTGGACTCCGTTCCGCTCATGCAGTGCGCTAACTCCAAACTCAGAGCCGCGCCGCCCCCCGGCTGGTTCACTGCCGTGTCTTTCGGGCTATATAGCGCAATCGCTTGCTTGAGCGACGCCGAGTCGAGCCAGGCAACCTGGTCGCGCCCCAGGTTCTCGCGCAACGCCTGCACGTTGTTGTACTCACTGCCTTGGGCCGCAATAATCGTTGCAGCGGAAGTCGAATCAAACAACTCTTTGAACTCTGCATCGCCCGCTGCGGCTGCCCGATCTCGCTCGGCTTGCTGGTTGCGGGCAATCGCCGCTTCGCGAATGGCCTCCTCCCTAGCGCGTGTCGCCTTGTCTGCATAGAACACCCCTGCGGGGCGCCGCATCTTGTTCCAATTATCAATATGCTCGCTAGCTTTTTGGATCGCTCCTTTCTTTACAAGATCACGCAAGCCTTGTGCACCTATGGCCGTTTGGTACACCCATTCATTGCTGACACTGCTATCAAACCCTGGAGAGCTTCTCGCCTGCCATGCTGTGTAGACGGTCTGCGCCTCGCCTTGCAAGTGGCCCAACTCCTGTGTGATACCCATCGCATCATCACACGCAACTACCGCACCGTGGTTCTGCTGCAAGAACGCAGCCATTTGCTTCAGACGGGCTGCATGGGCCTTCTCATAAGTCGGGCCAGTCCGCATAACCGTAGTTGTTTCATCAAAACCTGAAGCGTAACCGTCCAGCGTCATCTTCGGAGTCGAAACCTCCTCCTGGTAATCGCCCCAGCCGCGTTCCTGCGGCGTACTGCCCATCAAGCCATACAGCAAAGGATCCAGCGCATCTATTAACTTGGGGTTCGCCAACGCAGCAAACTCGGCCACTTGCCCATTGAGCAGTCCTGGTTGCGTCGTGTCGGGCTGACTCGTGTTGCCGTTTGCCCAGCCTGCCACATCGAACGATTTCATGTACGCGGCAGGATTGGCAGAAATCACGTTTTTGAAATGCTCATAGTCAATCGGATCTGGGCTAAACAGATACCAGAGCTTCTTCACTCGCTTCGCATCTCGGATCCACACCATGCTGTTGTTCGCTTGCCTGGAGTCGCGCGCACAAGCGATCTTCGGTGCCGTTTTCCCGGGCACAAACACATCGAACTCGGTCAGATACCCTTGTGGATGCACCACATAGCCCTTCCATTCATCGTCGGTGCAGATGAGAGGGCCTCGGTCAACGTGAACGTACAGATAGCCCGCACGGAGCAAGCGTACGTTATAAACCGCCGTTCCGATCGCAACACCAGCAGGTTTGGCCTGTAGTTGCCCAGCGGGACTCAGTTGCTTGAGCAACGCCATGTTTGCCTTCTGAGCGCTGTAAGCAACTGCGTATCGCGTGAACAAGATAGGCAGCCCCTTGCGATCGCAGTTGCTGCACGGCGTTGCACAGACTTTTTCAGCGGCCATGGAAATGCTTCCTCATGCAAATTGCTCGTAGTCTTCAAACAGGCTGGCAAAGCCTGCTTCGGGATCGTTACGCAGCGCTTGCAAAACACGTGCAAGCACGTCGCGCCACCGTGGGCTGTCCCAATCAATCGGTAAACCGGCCGCGCTGTCCCGTGCGCTTTGCAGAATCGGTCGCCAGCTGCACCAGATGAAGTCCTGCAGATTGGAGTCCACCAACCCCAGCTCCTGTCCCTTGCTTAACAACCGGGTCATGCTTGCCGCGTCCGGCTGTTTTTGAGCCGAGACCCCTCGCCGTGCCAACCTTGCCCATATGCGATTCCCAATCGGCGACGAATGGGCTGTCTGCCACTGGTCCGCGTTCATCAGACGGTTAAGCGGGGGCACGACGGTTTGCGTATCAGACGAAACGTTTCTCTGCGCTTTGAACCAGGTCGGCGCGGGAGAGGCGCTATCTTCTCTTGCAGACAAATCTGGCATGGGGCCCCATGGTTGCGTCAATGACCACCACGCCTGCGTTTGTCCCAGCCACACGTTCTGCTGCTCTGTCGACAGCCTCGGCCAGACACGTTGCATGACACGCGGATCCTGATAGCGAAACAGTCTTGCCGTGTGACTTCGCGGTACGTATTGCAATCCCAGCTGAGCAAGATGCTGGGCAAGCCGCGTAGCCGACTCTGGACTAAACAGGACAGCGCAGAAGTACTGCCTCGCCAATCGTTGACCCGCCTCCTTGCTAGCCTCCTCAAGCCAACGAGCCAGCGCGTCTCGCACGCGCGCCTGGGGCAAATTGTCGGAATCTGCATCGAGCAACAAGTGGTCGGGGAACGGCACAAGGCAAGGCGCCTCGTCCTCTCGGCCCGCGTAAAAGCTATCGGGAACGGCTTCCCTCTCGCTGATCGTCTCGGGCCACTGTTGAGGGTTGGCCGGGATTCGTGTATTTCTCGCCAGAATGATCCTAAGGCGATGATTCAAAAGGGAATTTCCGATCAAGATCGGATTTTGCGGCGTCATGCAGCACGAATCCGTATCAGATCGCCAAGCGCATCGGCGTCGCCCATTACAGGGCAGGAACGCTACTGAATCAGCAAAGGTGGCTGGTTGGTGCGCTGAGAGGCAGCTGGAGTTGACGAGACAGTCTTTCTGAGAGAGCTAACGGAACACGTTGAATCCCATCTACCGGGCTTGCAGAAACGTGGCAACCGAAAAAAATGGAGAGGGGCTATAGAGGGGAGCTCTTCACGGATAGGTTCGGTTGCCTCGTGGGTCAAAGGTGCGTTTGCCGTTCGCCCCCACATGGAGAACCTTCAACGGCAACAAGTCCTCCAGGTCTTCTGGCGTCATGAATTGTGTCCATCAAAATAGTGATGGACACAATCATCTGCCGCCTCCCGACTGGGGGCTACGTTTGGCTAAATTCGCGCTTACGTTGTACGTTTGCGTACGCCTTAGTACGGCAGCATCTCCCATCAGTACATTCAACGCGATGCCATGCGCTACAATGCGCGCATGTCACGTGCAACCCTAAGCATCTCGCTTCGGGCTGTGTTGCTGCTTCTTATCGTGTTGCTGCAGCTGCTGAGCCCACTTCTGCACGGCCATTTCGGAATTCCGAAACAGACTGGCCTGCACGTGCACACCGCGCTTTCTGGCGCGGTTGATTCTCATTTTCAATCCCTCGGATCTTCCCATCATCGAGCCTCCGCGCATGAGGGGTATGCTCTTGATCGCGAGCTGGCTCTGACGAGCAGGGAACCCTTTGAGGTTGATGTAGAGCCCTCGATCGGTCCATCGGATCTCGCCGGATTTCTTTGGGCTGCTGCGGGGCCTGGGTTATCGGCACTCACCTTTCTTCTGCTGGCAGCGCTTGCCTGTTCAGCCATATCACGCCCAGTCTTTCGGCCAGCACCAATTCGCGCGCGCTGGCGCGATCGCATCAATCGAACGCCTCCAGCGCAGGCTCCCCCACCGGCCTGCTGATCCTAAGCAGGCGGACGGCACGCGCGTCACGGTGCAGCAGAACACTCGTTGAGTTGATCTGCAACAGCCCCATCACGCCCACCGTAGCGATCATGAATTCGTTAGGAGCATTGGCTTCTGACCCATCACGTTCGCTCGACGCCACAAGGCGGTAGCTGCATTGCTATCCGCTGGCCATCCACTGTTCCTACATTCTTGTTCGCGTCGCCTCGAAGCGCCACGCCGCAGTCGGTGTTCGTGCCGCTTCGGGAGGCGACGCAGTTGGAGGATGACGCCGACAGCGTTGCCTTCGTGGATTGGAGTCAGGCATGTTTCTCAAACGAATTGTGGTGGTTGGCGCATCGATTGCACTGACCGCATTTCCTGTGCGTTGGGCTACTGCTCAACCGGCGGCACAGGCAGTGTCTCTGTCGGCCGAACAGGCGCGCGCACTGGGTGTGCGCTTTAGCTCGGTCGCAGCTTCTGGGGGCTTGGAAGTCGGCACCCACGCACGTGTCGTGTTCAAGCCGGATGCGCAATATGTGGTGGCGGCTCCGTACGCGGGCGTGGTGCCTCGCGCGCTGGTGTCACTGGGGCAGACCGTCCGCCCGAGTCAACCGCTGGCGAGTTTCCTGAGCCCGCAGCTCTTTGAAGCGAGCCGCGCGCTCACGGAGGCCAACTCGCAGGCGCGTTTGGCGCAGCAATCGCTCGCCCGCGATAAGGCGCTCTTTGATGACGGCATCATCGCCGGAAGCCGCTGGCAGGCAACGCAGGCGCGGGCCGCTGAGGCCAACGCCATGGCCATGGCGCGCCGGGCCGAACTGGCTTCCGCAGGTATCGCATTCGCTGGCGCGGGCGGCGAAGCGCAACTGATCGCGAATCATGGCGGCGTGGTGTCGGAGGTCAACGCTGTTCCGGGGGCGCGAGTTGAAGCGGCCGCGCCGCTTTTCCGGATCGTTGACCCGGCTGCGCTGGAGCTGGACCTGCTGGTTGGCCGCGATGTGCCTGTGCCAACCATAGGCGACCGCATCGAGATCGTGGCGCGTGGTGCAAGCGGTACGGTCATTGGCGTTGCGCCTTCGGGTGACGGTACGGCAGGGGTGCGCGTGCGGGCGTCGCTGGAGCGCTGTGGCGATCTGCGTGCCGGCGAGAGCGTCAACGTCACGCTCAAGCTGCGCGGCGCTACCGGCGCGGGCGCCTCGGGGCTGGTGCGGGTTCCGGCGGCCGCGTTGGCCTACGTGTCCGGCGTTCCGGGCGTGTTTGTCGCCACCGACAAAGGCTTCCGCTTCCAGGAGGTCGCCGTTGCCAGTACGGATGACGCCGTCGCTGTCGTGCGCGCCAATCTGCCCACAGGGACACGCGTAGCGGTTGCGGGCGTCGGTGCACTCAAGGGCTTGCTGGCGGGAGAACAATGATGCTGTCCCGCCTGATTGAGTTTTCTTTGCGCCAGCGTGTACTGGTGCTGATCGCGGCCGGCGTGCTTGCTGCCGCTGGCGTCTGGGCTTACCTGAACCTGCCGATTGATGCGTTTCCCGATATCTCGCCGACGCAGGTCAAGGTCGTGCTCAAGGTGCCGGGCATGACGCAGGAAGAAGTCGAGCAGCGTGTCTCGACGCCCATCGAGCAGGAACTGCTCGGCCTTCCGCATAAGACGATCGTGCGCTCGGTGTCCAAATACGGCATCAGCGACGTGACGGTCGATTTTGAAGAGGGTGTGGACGTCTACTGGGCACGCCAGCAAGTGTCGGAGCGCCTGGCAGGTCTTGCCCGCGACCTGCCGTCGACAGCCGTGGGTGGCCTAGCGCCGATCACCACGCCGCTGGGCGAGATGTTCATGTTCACCGTGGAGGGCGACGGCTACTCGCTGGCGGAGCGGCGCCGAGTGCTGGACTGGGTCATCCGGCCGGCGTTGCGCACCGTTCCTGGCGTGGCCGATGTCAACGCATTGGGTGGCGAGGTCCGCAGCTATGAGGTAACGCCCGATCCGGCACGCTTGCGTGCACGGGGGGTGACGCTGGAGCAGCTGCGCCAGGCGCTGGATGCCAACAATCGCAACGATGGTGCGGGCCGGCTTGATCGCGGTGACGAGCACTGGGTGGTCCGCGTGGAAGGCGGCGTGCGCGGGCTCGACGATCTGCGAGCGATTGTCGTGGTGCCAGCGCAGAGTCCGGCGTCCAACCCTGCCGTCACCGTGGGCGATGTGGCCACCGTGCAGCTGGGTGAGGCGACCCGCAACGGCGCCGTCAGCAAGGATGGCAACGGTGAGGTAGTCGAAGGGCTGGTGCTGGGCCTGCGCGGCAGCGATGCCCGCAAGCTGGTCGAGGCGGTACAGGAACGGTTGGACACGCTTGGCCCTCAACTGCCCAAGGGCATGTCGGCACACGTGTTCTACAACCGTGGCGAGCTGGTGACACGCGCAGCCAACACGGTGGTGCGTGCGCTGATTGAAGCCAGCGTGTTGGTGGTCATCACGCTGTACCTGTTCCTGGGCGGTGTGCGGGCGGCGCTGGTGGTGGCGGCCACGCTGCCGCTGTCGATGCTGGCGACCTTCCTGCTGATGCGCTACGTGGGCCTGACCGCCAACCTGATGAGCCTGGGTGGACTGGCCATTGCTCTGGGCATGCTGGTGGATGCGGCGGTCGTTGTGGTGGAGAACATTGAGACCGCCATGGCGCGTGCCCAAGACCACAAGACCGATCCAGCGCTGCGCGGGGCCGTGATCCGTCACGCAGTGGCTACCGTTGCGGTGCCGATGCTCTCCGGCGTTTCCATCATCGCCATCGTGTTCCTGCCGCTGTTGTCATTGCAGGGGCTGGAGGGCAAGTTGTTCGGGCCGGTGGCGCTGACCATCATGCTGGCACTGGCCTCGTCTGTGGTGATCGCCTTTACGGTCGTGCCGGCGTTGGCCTCCATGCTGCTGCTCGCGCATGCGGATGAGGCGCCTTGGCTGATGCGCAAGGTGGCGGGTGGCTTTGCCCGCCTGCAGGCCTGGACCACGGCGCGCCGCCGCATCGTGTTTGGCGTGGCGGGGGCGGCGCTGGTCGTGGCCGTGGTGCTGTACATGTCAGTCGGCAAGACGTTCATGCCGACCATGGACGAAGGCGATCTGATTGTGCTGTTGCAAAAGGCGCCGTCTGTTTCCCTGGCAGCATCGCTGGACCTGGACCAACGCGTGCAGCAAACGCTGCTCAAAGAGGTGCCCGAGATCCGCTCCATCGTGGCGCGCACCGGCTCCGACGACCTGGGCCTGGACCCGATGGGTCTGAATGAGACCGACACCTTCCTGGTGCTCAAGCCCAAGGACCAGTGGCGCGGCAGCAAGGAGGACATCGCGACAGCCATTCGTCACGTGATGGAGCGCTTTCCCGGCGTGATCTATGGCTTCACGCAGCCGATCGAGATGCGCGTGTCGGAGATGCTGACCGGTACGCGCGGGGATATCGCCATCAAGCTCTTCGGCAGCGATCTCGCCGCTATTGACGCGGCCGCACAGGCCATTGCTGCCAAGGTGCGCTCCATCCGTGGCGCCGCCGAGGTGATCGCGCCCAGCAACAGTGGTGTGCAGTACCTGAAGGTCTCGCTGGATCGCGCGGCAGTCGGCCACGCTGGCTTTACCGGAGATGCCCTGCAAACGCAGTTGCGAGCCCTGATCGAAGGTGACCGGATTGGCGTAGTGCCCGAAGGCATTATGCGTACACCGCTGATCCTGCGCGGCGGAGCGGGCCTGCGCCAAGCGCCGGAGAACCTCACCGGCCTCCTGGTGACGGCGCCAGATGGCAAAACTTGGCCGCTCTCGTCTCTGGCCCGCATCGAACGCGTGGACGGGCCGGTGCGCATCAATCATGAAGACGGAGCCCGGTTTGCTGTGATCCAGGCCAACGTTGAAGGCCGGGATCTGGCCGGCTTTGTGCAGGAAGCACAGGGTGCGGTTGGCAGCATCAGCACGCTGCCGAAAGGACTGCGTGTTGTCTGGGGCGGCCAGTTCGAGAATCAGCAACGTGCGGCGGCGCGTCTAGCACTGGTCGTGCCGCTGGCCTTGGGCGCCATCTTTCTGCTGCTGATGCTCACGTTCCGCTCGGTGCGGCAGGCGGTGCTGGTCGTCGCGAACATTCCGTTTGCCCTCGTAGGCGGCATCGCCGCGCTGCGGATATCGGGCGAGTACCTGTCGGTGCCGGCCTCCGTCGGCTTTATCGCGCTGCTCGGGATCGCGGTGCTCAATGGTGTGGTGCTGGTCTCGCACTTCAACACCTTGCTGGAGTCGGGCTCAAGCATGGCGGAAACCGTGCGTGTGGGCGTGCAAGACCGCCTGCGGCCGGTGCTGATGACAGCCTGCATTACCGCACTGGGAATGATTCCGCTGCTATTGGCCAGCGGGCCAGGGTCGGAGATTCAACGCCCGCTGGCGATCGTAGTGTCGGGCGGGTTGCTTTCTTCGACGGCACTGACGCTGCTCCTGCTCCCCTTGCTGTTTGAACGCTTTGGTATGCCCCGGGCCCGGACGGCCGACGGGCAGGGAGATTTGCAATGAGGTTGAACATGTTTCGCTTCGCATTGGCCGGAGCCGGCGTGATGCTGCTTTGCGGCACCGCCGCGCAAGCGCAGAACACGCCGGGCTACCTACCCGCTGAGAGCTCGGTGCGTGAAGCGGTGGCGCAATCGCCCGAGGTGATGACGGCCGAAGCCCGGCGCGATGCCACGCTGGCCCGTGCCGAAGGCATTCGAGCGGGGACGGCCGAGACTGTGGTGAGAGCGATCGGACAGGGGCGTCAGGTCCGAGATCCATCTGAGCGACATGCCGAAGGGCAGATCGCCGTGGAGCGGCCGTTGAGGCTGTGGGGCAAGGCTCAAGCCGATGGCCAGCTTGCTGATGCGGCGGCCGAGGCTGGGCAACTTGCGGTGAAGGACGCACGCCACGAAGCATCGCGGCAGATCCTCTCGCTGTGGTTTGCTGCTGTGCGGGCAGGGCAAGCACGCCAGGCCGCTCAGGAGAATGCCCGGGCTGCGGCCGAGTTGGCGACGCTGACGGCCCGCCGGGTCCAGTTGGGTGACGCTTCGCGCTTGGACGGTGAACTGGCAGCAGCTGACCAGGCTCGCATGCAAGCCGCACTGGCGACGGCCGCTGCAGCCGAACAGGCCGCGCAGGCGGAACTGCAGGCCCGTTTTCCGGGGTTGCCCCGGCCCATGATGGCCGCTGACACCGCGCTGCCTGTGTTGCCGCAGGACCCACCGGAACGATTGCGCACGCAGTACATACAGGACAGCCACGAGTACCGGCTTGCCATGGCGGAAGAGGTGCAGGCACAGCAGATGGCCAAGCGTGCAGATCTGGAGCGCCGGCCCGATCCCACCGTCGGCATGTTCGTATCGGTGGAGCGTGGTGGTGCGGAACGCATCATGGGAGTGAGCGTGGCGATGCCGCTCGGCTCTGCGCATCGCCGTACTGCCGCAGCAGCGGCCGCGGCCGATGCGGAAGCTGCAGCTCGCCGCAGACTCGGTGCAGAACGACGCCTGGGTGCGGAATTCGACGTGCTCTATCGTGACTTGCAAGGCAAAGGGGGAGCCGCGCAGGCACAGATCGAAGCGGCTACGTTACAGAGATGCGCAGCCGATCGCGCCACCCGCGCGTTTCGCGCCGGCGAGTCCGGCTTGACCGAGCTGTTGGTGGCACGCCGCAGCCTTGCCGACGCAGTGTTGGCCGAGCGGCTCGCTCGGGTGAACGTACTGGAGGCGGACAGCCGGCTCCAGCTGGATCTGCATCGCATGTGGGATTTCGATGACTGATCTTGAGCAACACCTTACATGCCCCATGAATAGATAGCGATAACCATCAACGTGGGTGCGTTCGCAACGACCGAAGCAGCGGCGTACTCCACGTGTCCTAACGTAGATGAATCATGCGACATCCCGAAGACCTCGATCTCAAGATCGACCTGGATACCGAAGACAGTGCGACCAACCAGGCAGCCGCACGGCGCACCAC
>QJOB01000795.1:0-13410 GCA_004155035.1 Monosporascus sp. 5C6A | reverse complement strand
ATGCATGGCGGCACCGCAGGGGCCACGTCCACCGACAGCTACACGACCATCGGGTTCAGCGTCAAAGGGGGCGTGCCCGCTCAGAACAGCGTGATCACCCAGAAACCCACGAAGCCGGCGAACAACACGAGCATCGAGTAGGGCTTCTCTTCGTGCACATGTGCCTCTACCAGCAACTCCTCCGTGACGAGGTACAGCAACGCCGCCGCGGAAAACGCCAGGACGACAGCCACCGTCGATGCGGGCAGGGCGCTCAAGCTCCGATAGCCGACCAGTGCAGTCGTCAGGAGCGTCGCGGCAAGCGCCACGCACACCCAGAGCACACGTCGGCCTTGGATCGCCTCGGAAACCAGGGACATGCCCAGGAACAGCATTTCAGCGGACAGGCCAATGGCCAGCGCGAAGCCAACCTTCTCTCCAGCCGCAAAGCCGGCACCGATCGTCACGCCGTCCAGCGCCGCGTCGAGGAACACGGTGATGACCAGTCCGTAGTTGAGTTGCGCGGAATTGCTGCCTGGCGCAGTGTTCGCTGCGCGCGCCTCCAGCCAGGATCCCAGGCGCTGAACACCGAACATGAACAGCACGCCAAAGGCGAACATGCCCACCAGCGCTTGTGGAGATGCTGTCGACTGACGCATCTCTGGGAACACCTCGATGGTGATCGCAGCCAAGATGATGCCGGCTGCGACGTGCTGAACATTCGAGATCAGCGTCTTGCTGGGCTGCCAGAACGACGCCAGCCACCCTCCGAGCACCATGACGATGGCCGGAAGCGTGAGGAAGTAGTACACGCTGCCCATGACTTCATGGTACTGGCCCCCAGTACCTTGCCAAAGTACCCCGGATCGGGGACACTGTTTGCAACAGAAACCTTGGTCACTCGTGATCTTGGAACACCTCCAAGACCGCCGCAGTGATACTATCAACGACCCTCAGCTCCTGCTCGAGGCGGTACATGAGCACAGCGAACTAACTCAACATTTCAGAGGATCGTGAAGCCAATCAGCGTCATCCCACGAACATGCTCGCGCGACGGGGTTGCCCCCCAGCAGCGCGGCTGGGTGTGGGCGTTTCGCTTGTTGCTGGTCATGGTTCTGGTGTTTGACCAGGTCAGCGCACCGTTTCACCAGCATCACCATGACTTCGGCATTGATGCCGACGCTGGCTTGGCCGCTTTGCACAGCCCCTCCGGGGATTCCCTGGCCTTCGAATCGCATGCTGAGGACAGCCATGATGGGCTGCAAGCTGGCCACCCTGCCATCGCGCTGCGCTCGCAGGCCGCGTCGGAGCTGAGCGGCGTTCAATCGGTTTCCGATGCGCTGCTTTCTGTAGCGGCGTTCGTGGTGGCCTTCCCGGCCATCGAAGTGGATACGCCCGTCCCTGACTGGCCCGACCGCGGGCCACCGCAGTTCACCTCTTTCAAGAGCCTGCCCCCCGCAGGCCGTGCCCCTCCGCTCCACGCCTGAAAAGCCGCAAGCCGTTTTTCCCGGGCGCGCACCAGCGCGCGCTCAGTCCGTGGAGTTTTCATGTCATCGCAATTTCCCCTTCGCGCGCCGGTGCAGAGGCAGCGCGGTGCTGGCCTTGCCAGCCGCCGCAATGTCGTCTCGCAACCGAGCCTGGCGCTGTGCGCCCTCGCGCTCGCGCTCACCCTTTCAACAACCACCTCCCAAGCAGCCGACGCGCCGGCCTTCGGCGTGCTGCTGCAACAGTCACTGGCGCGGGCGCCCATCCTGCTTGAGCAGCAGGCCAATGCCGAAGCCGCGCGCCTGGACGCGGCGCAGAGCCGCAAGTGGCTCAATCCCAAGGTCGACGCACTTTCTGAAGACCTGAACGCGCCGAGCAACGGCGGTCAGAGCCCGCGTCAAATCACCTTCTCCATCAGTCAGCCGCTGGAACTGGGCGGCAAGCGAGCCTCTCGCATCGCCGTGTCCGACCGCGATTCCGATGTGGCCGAAGCCAGGCGCCGTGAAGCCGAAGTGCTGTGGGCTGCAAAGCTCGCCGTCGCCTACGGAACGGTCGAGGCGGCCCAAGGGCGGCAACGTGTGGCAGCAGATGAACTGAGCCGCGCCGGCGACGACTTGCGGGCCGCGCGCGCCCAAGTCGAAGCAGGCAAGGAAGCCAGTGTCCGCGTCGCGCAGGCAGAAGCCGGTGCCGCTGCCGCCCGTGGCGCCGAGCGCGCAGCCGCCGCCGACCTGACCCAGGCCCTGGAAGAGCTGTCTGCACTCGTTGGGTCCCAGGAGCGCTTCACCGGCATCGCCGGATCCCTGTTCAGCACGGCAGCCGACGCAGGCGCCGCAGCCGACGAATCTCCCACGCTGCGCGTCGCGCAAAGCGAGCGTGAGGCCTCCGAGGCCCGGCTGCAAGTGGAAGAGCGGCGCTGGATTCCAGACCTCAGCGTGACGGCCGGCGTGCGTCGCTATGCCAGGACGTCCCAGAACGGCTATGTGGTCGGCTTGTCCGCATCCATCCCGTTGTTCGACCGCAATCGAGACGGCGTCGCCGCCGCGCGCCAGCGCGTGCAGGCCGCCGACGCACGCGTCCTGGCTGCCCGGCTGGAGACAGCTGCAGCCCGTCGATCGGCGCAGGCGCAACTGCTGGCTGCGGAGGGGCAACTGGAAGCTGCTCTTGAGGGCGAGCGTGCGTCCGCCGAAGGCTATCGACTGGCCCGCATCGGCTACGACGCCGGACGCACGCCTCTTGTCGAGCTGCTGTTCGCTCGTCGCGCTTATTCCGAAGCTCAACGTTCAACCATCGACGCGCGATTGGCGCGCGTCCGTTCCCTGGCAGCGCTCGCGCAGGCGCAGGGCCGTCTCGCATTTGGAGAATCACAATGACAAGCAAATTCAAGCTGAACCAAGTGCTGATCGCGGCCTGCATCGCCGCCGGTGCAGGAGCACTGGGCTACGGCATTGCGAGCCGCAGCTCGAGCGGTGCAGAGCCGGCGCCAGCCGCCGCCGCACCGAAGCCGGCAGCGACCGCAAATGCGGCCAAGAAGGACGCGCCCGAGCTGAAGATCCCGGCGGACTACATCACCGCCGCCAACATCACTGTCGAGAACGCGTCTGGCTCTGACGTCCGCAATGAGCTTCTGCTCCCTGCGGTCGTGACGGCCGCACCGGGCGCGGAAGCCGCCGTGGTGAGCCGCGCAAACGGCACATTGGTCCGGGTCTTGCGCCGCCTCGGCGACACCGTCAAGGCAGGTGAGGTGCTCGCAAGTATCGAGAGCCTCGAAGCCGCCACCATGGTGAGCGACCGCCGCGTGGCGCAAGCCAAGGTCGACCTGGCGCGCAAGACGCTGGCCCGTGAGAAGAGCCTCTTCGACCAGGGCGTCACGCCTCGTCAAGCGCTGGAAGCCGCTCAAGCAGATGTGGACGTCGCTGAGGCTGAGGCTCAGCGGGCCGCTGCTGTCGCAGGCGCCGCGCGCGTCGGCAGCGACGGCCGATCGCTCAATATCGTGGCGCCCATCGCCGGCCGCATCACTTCCATCACTGCGCTTGCAGGCGCCCACGTGACGCCGGACCTTGAGCTGTTCCGTGTGGGAATGCCCGGTGCCGTGCAGATCGAGGCGCCTCTGACCGCGGACGATCTGCGTCGCGTGGCAGTGGGCGACTCGGCTACTGTTCTGACTCGCTCCGGCAAGCCGGTGCCGGTGACGGTTCGCGGCTTGACGCCAGGCGTCAGCGCCACCACGCGTGCGGCCACGGTCGTGCTCATTCCGACGGCGGGGCCGGATGCGCAATCGCTCCTCGCCGGCGAAGGTGTGCAGGTCCGCCTGCAGACCCGCGGTCAATCCACGCCGCAGGGCGTCGCCGTGCCCGAAGAGGCGGTGCAAAACATCGACGGTACGGATGTCGTGTTCCTCCGCACGCCTGAAGGCTTCCGCGTCCAGCAGGTCTACGTGGGTCTGCGCAGCGGTGGCCTGGCGCAGATCGTCACTGGCCTGAAGTCGGGCCAGCAGGTCGCCGTCCGCAATGCCTTCCTGCTGAAGGCCGAGGCGAAGAAGCTCGCGGGAGACGACGAATGATCCAAGCTCTTCTCCAGGGCGTGGTTCGAGCCCGTTGGATGGTGCTGTTTCTGACGGCGCTCGTCGCCGCCTTCGGCGCCTGGCAGCTCAACTTGCTGCCCATCGACGTCACGCCCGACATCACGAACAAGCAGGTACAGATCAACACGGTTGTCCCGACACTGACACCGGTCGAGGTTGAAAAACGAGTGACCTATCCGATCGAGACAGCGCTTGCCGGCCTGAACGGCGTGGAGAACATGCGCTCGTTCTCGCGCAATGGCTTCAGCCAGGTCACGGTGATCTTCAAGGAGAGCGCCAACCTGTACTTCATGCGCCAGCAGGTCACCGAACGCTTGAATCAGGCGCGGGCCAGCCTGCCCGAAGGTGCCGACCCCGTCCTCGGACCGGTATCCACTGGCCTCGGCGAGGTGGTGCACTACAGCGTCGAGTACAAGTACCCGCGCGGCGAGGGTGCGCCTGCACCGGCTGAAGGCAAGGCCGGCTGGCAGAAGGACGGCAGCTTCGTGACGGACGAGGGCGAACGCTTGCCCGATTCCGTCTCGCAGTTGGCCTACCTCCGCACGGTGCAGGACTGGATCGTCCGGCCACAGCTGCGCATGACGCCCGGCGTCGCTGACGTGGACTCGCTGGGCGGCTTCGTCAAGCAGTACGTCGTCGAGCCCGACCTGACGCGTCTTGCGGCCTACGGCCTGGACTGGAGTGAACTCGGTCGCGCGCTGGAAGACTCGAATCTATCCATCGGTGCCAACTACTTGCGTCGCTCAGGCGAGAACTACCTCGTCCGTGCCGATGGCCGACTGCGCTCCGTGGACCAGATCGCCAATACGGTTGTCGCGCAACGCAACGGCGTGCCGGTCACGGTGGGCCAGGTGGCCACGGTCAAGATCGGCGGTGAGATTCGCACCGGTGCAGCCAGCCGCGACGGCAATGAGGCGGTCGTCGGCAGCGCGCTGATGCTTGTCGGCGAAAACAGCCGGACGGTTGCCGCCGCCGTGGTCGAGAAGCTGGGAGAGATCAAGAAGACGCTGCCGGAAGGCGTCGTGCTGGAGCCCACGCTGGACCGCTCCCAGCTGGTGGTGGCCACCATCAAGACCGTCGCCAAGAACCTGACCGAGGGTGCGCTGCTGGTTGTCGCCATCCTGTTCGCCCTGCTGGGCAACTGGCGCGCGGCCGTCATCGCGGCGCTGGTGATTCCGCTGTCGCTGCTGATGAGCGCCATCGGCATGAACTCCTTCGGCATCTCGGGCAACCTGATGAGCCTCGGTGCGCTGGACTTCGGTCTGATCATCGACGGCGCCGTCATCGTGGTCGAGAACGCCTTGCGGCGCCTGGCCCATCGACAGGCACTGGAAGGCCGCTTGCTGACGCTCGGCGAGCGCCTGCAGGAGGTCATGGCTTCGTCCAAGGAAATGATCAAGCCGACCGTATACGGCCAGCTGGTGATCTTCCTGGTGTTCCTGCCGTGCCTGAGCTTCCAGGGCGTCGAGGGCAAGATGTTCTCGCCCATGGTGATCACGCTGATGCTGGCCCTCGCGTCCGCCTTCGTGCTGTCCACCACCTTCGTGCCGGCCATGCTGGCCGTCGTGATGACGAAGCACATCGAGGCGCGCGAAGTCAAGGTGATCCAGGCGACCAAGAACCGGTACCTGCCGGTGCTGCAGCGTACGGTGGCCAACCCGTGGCCATCGATCGTCACCGGCCTCGTCATAGTGGCGGCGGCAGCGGTCACCTTCCGATTCGTCGGCAAGGAGTTCATGCCCACGCTCGACGAACAGAACCTGAACCTCTCGTCAGTCCGCATTCCTTCGATGTCGATCGAGGACTCGGCCGCGCTGGACCTGCCCATCGAGCGGACCCTGTTGACCCTCCCTGAGGTCAAGACGGTCTACTCGAAGGCGGGTACGGCCAGCCTGGCGGCGGACCCGATGCCTCCGAACGCCTCCGACAACTACGTCATCCTGAAGCCCAAGAACGAGTGGCCCGAAGGCGTGACCACCAAGGAGCAGGTCGTCGAGCGCATCCGCGAGAAGATGTCGGCGATCGTGGGCAATGCCTACGACGCGACGCAACCGATCGAGATGCGGTTCAACGAGTTGATCGGCGGCGTCCGCAGCGATGTGGCCGTCAAGATCTACGGCGACGACCTCGACCAGTTGGCTGCGACCGGCCAGCGCATCGCCGCGTTGCTGAAGAAGATCCCGGGCGCGGTCGATACGCGCGTGGCGCAGACATCGGGGTTCCCAACCTTCGACATCGAGTTCGACCGCGTGGCGATTGCGCGCCACGGCCTCACGCTCAAGGAAGTTGCCGACACGGTGTCCGCCGCGCTGGCAGGCCGGCCGTCGGGTCAGATCTTCGAGGGTGACCGTCGCTTCGACCTGGTCGTGCGCCTGCCAGGCGATCAACGCAACAATCTGGACCAGCTGCGCGGATTGCCGGTGACGCTGCCCGCGGTCGACGGCAAGCCGCGTGCTTCGGTGCCGCTGGGTTCGCTGGTGCAGTTCAAGTTCACGCAAGGTCTGAACGAGGTCAGTCGTGACAACGGCAAGCGCCGCCTGTATGTCGAGGCGAACGTCAGCGGGCGGGACCTGGGCAGCTTTGTCGCCGAAGCGCAGAAGCGCATCGACGCCGAGATCAAGCTGCCAACCGGCGCGTGGATCGAATGGGGCGGCCAGTTCCAGAACCTGCAGGCTGCTTCCAAGCGGCTGGCCATCATCATCCCGGCGTGCCTGGTGCTCATCAGTGCGGTCCTCTACCTGGCCATCGGCAGCGCTGCGCTGACGGCGACGGTGTTGGCCACCATCCCGATGGCAGTGGCGGGCGGCGTGTTCACGCTGGCTATTCGCGACATTCCGTTCTCGATCTCCGCTGCTGTGGGATTCATCGCCGTGTCAGGTGTGGCGGTGCTCAACGGCCTCGTGATGATTTCGGCAATCCGTAAGCGGCTGGAAGACGGCATGGCGACTAGCGCGGCCGTGATCGAAGGCGCGATGGAGCGCGTGCGACCCGTCCTGATGACCGCTCTGGTCGCGTCCTTGGGCTTCATCCCGATGGCGTTCGGTACCGGCACTGGGGCCGAGGTACAGCGGCCGCTGGCAACGGTCGTGATCGGCGGCCTGATCACCGCGACGGTCCTGACGCTGCTGGTCCTGCCCGCGTTGTGCGGTCTCGTCCTGAAGCGGTCGGATCAGGCCAAGCCTGAGCCGGAACCCGAACCCCTGCCGCAAGCCTGAGCTTGATAGGGGAGGCGCGAGCGCTTCCCCGTCTCCCTGATTTTTCACCAGCAGTAAAGGAAATCATGTTCCAACGTCTTGCCCGGCCGCTGCTCGCGGTGGGCCTGCTCCTCTCCGCCGCGGCCGCCTGGGCGCACGGCATCTCCGAGGCCGACAAGCAGCGCATGCTGGATGGCGGCTACCTGCAGTACATCGGGCTGGGCGCCAGCCACATGCTGACCGGCTACGACCACCTGTTGTTCCTGTTCGGTGTGGTGTTCTTCCTCACGAAGTTCACCGATGTGGCCAAGTTCGTCACGGCGTTCACGCTGGGCCACTGCATCACGCTGATCTTCGCGACGTTCCTGAAGATCACCTGGAACTTCTGGCTCGTGGATGCACTGATCGCGATCAGCGTCATCTACAAGGGGTTCGACAACAACGGCGGCTTCCAGAAGTACTTCAACCGCCCGTCGCCCAACCTACTGCGTGTCGTCTTCGCCTTCGGGCTGCTGCACGGTTTCGGCCTGTCCACCCGCCTGCAGCAACTGCCGCTGGGCGACGACAACTTCAGCATGCTGATGCGGATCCTGAGCTTCAACGTCGGCGTTGAGATCGGGCAGATCGCCGCTCTCGTGGTCATGGTCGCCCTGCTGTCCCTGTGGCGCAAGCGTGAGTCGTTCCAGCGGTTCAGCACGTTCTCGAACAACGCACTGATGACGCTCGGCGCGCTGTTGCTGTTGATGCAACTGCACGGCTACCACCACGACTTCGATGCAGAGAACCTGCGCTTCCCCGAGGAGGAGCACAAGCACCTGCATGAAGACATGGACATCGACAAGAGCACCCGCACGGGACGCGAGAGCCTCTGATGGCCGCGTTCTTTGAGTTTTCCCCCACCCCCCACCAAAGGAGTTTTCCATGAAGAAACTGTTCGTCTCGATGGCCGCCATGGCCGCATTCAGCCTCTCCGCTCCCGCCTTTGCCGGCGGTGACGGCGACTGCCATTTCCACGGCAACACGCCAGCCAAGGCCGAGACCGTGTCGGGCTGCGCCGTGAAGCGCCAGCAGGCGCTCATCGCCGGCGGCAAGCTCGACAAGTCCTGGCAGAGCATCAAGCCCGGCACGCCCGAGCAGGTCGATGGCCAGAAGGGCAAGGAATGGAAGGTCACCTTCAAGGATCCGGCCGCTGCCGACAAGTCCAAGGCGAACCTCTACATGTTCTTCACGCCGCAGGGCAACTTCATCGCTGCCAACTTCACCGGCAACTGATCGGTCTTTGACCGTTGCGGCGCCAGCAGGCATTGCGCCTGCTGGCGTCTGTCCCCCTTTCGCGGAGCACCGCCATGTTGGATGTCCTTGCCAATCGGACGTACCGCCACCTTTTCTTCGCCCAGGTCATTGCGCTGGTCGGAACAGGGCTGGCCACCGTCGCACTGGGCCTGCTGGCCTTCGACTTGGCAGGTGCGGACGCGGGCGCAGTGCTCGGCACCGCGCTGGCCATCAAGATGGTGGCCTACATCGGCGTCGCACCCATCGCCTCGGCGTTTGCCGACAGGGTGCCGCGCCGCACCTTGCTGGTTGCGCTGGACCTCGTGCGCGCCGCCGTCGCGCTGGTGCTGCCCTTCGTCACGGAGATCTGGCAGGTCTACGTGCTGATCTTCGTGTTGCAGTCGGCCTCTGCGGGTTTCACGCCCACATTCCAGGCGACGATCCCTGATGTGCTGCCCAAGGAGGCGGACTACACCAAGGCCTTGTCGCTATCGCGCCTGGCCTATGACCTTGAGAGCCTGGCCAGTCCGGCGCTGGCTGCAGCACTGCTGACCGTGGTCAGCTTCCACAGCCTTTTCCTTGGGACGGTTGTGGGTTTCGTCGCCTCGGCCGTACTGGTTGTCTCTACCGTGCTCCCCAAGGCAAAGCAGCCGCCGCGGCGCAGCATCTACGAGCGCACCACGCGCGGCAGCCGCATCTACCTCTCCACACCGCGGCTGCGCGGCTTGCTAGCGTTGAACCTCGCTGTCGCGTCCGCCAGCGCCATGGTCATCGTCAACACGGTGGTGCTGGTGCAGAGCCAGCTGCAGCTCAACCAGCGTTTCACGGCCGGCGCACTGGCGGCCTTCGGCGGCGGCTCCATGCTGATTGCCCTTGGGCTACCCAAGCTCCTGGAGCGCTTGCCCGACCGGCGCGTCATGGTCTTTGGCGCGTCTGTCCTGACCATCGGCCTGCTGCTTGGACCCTTGGCGACGGGCAACTATGCGGCGCTCGTGGTGCTGTGGCTGCTGTTGGGCATGGGCTACTCCCTCGCTCAAACGCCGTCCGGCAGGCTGCTGCGCCGCTCGGCCAGCGAGCAGGACCGACCAGCGCTTTTCGCCGCGCAGTTCGCGCTTTCGCACGCCTGTTGGCTCATCACCTACCCGGTCGCCGGATGGCTGGGCGCCAAGGCCGGCCTGAACGCCAGCTTCATCGCTCTGGGCATTCTGGCGGGAGTGACCACGTTCGCGAGTCTCTGGCTTTGGCCCAAGGACGATCCGGTGGAGGTTCCTCATACCCACGGTGATCTGAAAGAAGGCGATGAGCACCTGCAGAGCCCGGCCGTGGACGACGCTCGGCAGCACTCACATGCATACGTGATCGACGACCAGCATCAGCGGTGGCCAAGGAGCTGAAGTCATGGACAGGCGCGCAGTACTGGCTTGGATGAGCTGCGTCACCGGGAGCTTGCTACTGCCCGGTTGCGCAAGCTTCCTGCGGGGCAGCTCCGTGGGACCGCAGTGCTACCGCGCGAGGAATGGCCCCGGGATCAAGGCGATATGCACGCCGGAAGCCGTCCCTGACGAAGAAGCCGAATCGCGAGCCAAGCGGTTCGAGCCGGTCGCCGGTCAGCTGACCATCTATCTCGTCCGCCACCGGTGGGGAGATGCCGCCAATAGGGTCAAGGTGGGCATTGCCGGGGAGCGGTTGGTGACGACCATCCCGGCTTCGCTGATTCGGATCGCCGTGCCGCCTGGAAAGCACCTCCTGGTCTTTAACTGGGCCAAAGGGCATGGAGTGCTACAGGTCCAGGGCGACGCCGGACAAGTGCTGTTCGTGGATCTGGTCGGCAGCCTGTGGATCTGGAACGAGTGGTACCGGTTGGAGATGGGCGACCCCTCGTTTCGAGACAGGGCGATGAAGAGTCGGCTCGTGGCTGACGTCAAGCTGGGCGTGCGCGAGTGACGCAAAAACTCCTGCTGGACGTTGGGACGCAAGTGGCGGAATCGGACTTCCCGCCAGAGTCCGCCGCGGCTCACTTTGAGGCGATCGGCAAGGGCATCAACGACGTGGATGTCATCGTGCAGGCCTTGCTGGAGAGGCTCCCTCCGTCCAAGCCTTGGCAGCGCCAGTTGCGCAGCCATCTGCGCGATGCGGACCGGCACGTGGAGATTCTCAGGCTGGAGATTTCACTGGAACACGACAGTTCGGAGATCCACGCGGCTGCGCTCAAGCTCAAACATGTCCTCGAGATCGCGAACTTTCATATCGCGGGTGGTCGCGCGGAAGGCTGGATAAGGAACGCGCTGGCGGTGGCCTACCGCAATGCGTCGCTTGTCAGTAAGTTGCTGGCGCCTTGACTTTTCAAGCTAGCAATATGTCGGCCAGTTAACGCCATTGCTCCGCTGACGACAGATTCGTAGTCGACCCACCCGGACTCTGTCCGGGGGGGTGCCAAAGTGCTCTTGAGGTTGACCGAGCTTGCTGCTTTGTCGGGAAAACGTTCAAGGACCCTCATGACTGATATGCAATGTCTGAACCTGCTTGCGCCGATAGCTATGGAGGAGCGAACTGTCAGTGCGCTTGTCTCCTCCGGCGTGTGCAGGACATATCTCTGTTCGCCCGTCTACGCCCATGGGTTCGAGCATTTCGACCTGGATGATGACGGAGGCCTTGCGGGCGGTATTGCAGCCTTGGCCAAGGCAATCGTGCCCGCCGAAAGAATGGAGGAGCTTCTCAAGCACCTGCAATTCGAACTGGCGCTCACCGGTGTGCGCTTCTGGATCAGTCCGGTTATCCGCCAAGGGGAGTTCGCGTGAATCACCGGAGCCTGGCATTGCACCGACCCGCCGTACTGCTGTCGGCAGCCGTCGGCGTATGCCGCCGACGAAGACGTACTCGCAGCTCCAGTCGAACTGGAAGGCGTCGCCCAGCTCGAAGCTCATCGGCACGAAGGCTGCACTACGCGGTGCGGCGTCTTGCTCGGCCCGCTAGGCTCGCACCCAGCGGGTCACACGGGCGTCGCTGCCGGCCGCTGGCTTCGATGGTCGTCGCGTCCAGCGTCAGCCCGCACCGGTCCAGGGCTTGGCGATCACAAGTGGCTTTGGGGAGCCCGCGATCAGACCGGTCGCGCCCTTTGGTTCCATCGCCGCTGATCCCTAACCTGGTCACGAGTCAGACCCCGATCGAAGATGCGCTGCGCCCTTTACGCCACGTCATTGGGGACGGCAACAAACTTGCCAGGGGCGACTCGAACTCGCTTCATGCTTAACCCTTCGCATCCGAGTACTTTGCCATGCTCGCGATTCAAACAAGAACGCGCCAGGCTGGGGTTGGTTCGGATCGTTGTAGCCAGCGGCGGCGTGCATAAAGGCGTACCGGCTGCGCACGCGCTGGCCGACTCCGCTCCGGTGGACGAGCCGTCGATCTTGATGATCTGGGCGTGTGCGGAGAACGAGAGTGCGGCAGCGCAGACAGTCAGCGCGCCAGTGATGAAAGAGGACGACGGCGGCCGCATCGGCACCTGGGTCACCATCACCGTCGCCGAACGAGGGCGAGCGGTTGCGCAAAGCCCAGATCACGGCAAAGGGCTCGCTGCGTGAGCGTCGAAGAGCGGCGGCTTCCGCTCAAACCCTAGGTTCAACGGCGAGCTGTGTTGCTTATCATTTCTCTCGACCACCACGGTGCACTGAAACAGAGCCGATGAGCTCACGAGGCGACGGGTGGAGACAAGCGCGGGGGCGAAGTTCTACAGCATTGAGGTTTGTTCTATGCCCGTTTTCATCGGAAGTTTGCCGCCCGAACCGCCAACCCCTGCGCGACCTGATTGCGCCAGGGTGATTGCCTCCACGTTTGGCAGTCGGGATGTGACGTCGCGCCCGCCGGCCCATGGCGAGCGTTGAGCGCACCGCCTATCCTCGATTTCCTCGTCTCCTAACACCGCAAAAGCTGCGGAAGCTGTTCACTCCGTCGAAAGACGAGGTGGAGTGGGTCGCTGCAAGTTCGCGCGGTGAAGACCGTCGGCTGTCGCTGACGGTGCAGTTGAAGTGCTTCCAGTACCTGCACTTCTTCCAGCCTGCAGAGAGCATTCCGCCAGAGGTGGTCGAGCATGTGGCCGTCTGCTTGGGCTTCGCGCCCCAGCAGCAGCTCCGGTATCCCGAGGCCAGCGGGAACGGGGCCTTGTATCGTGACCACGACAAGGTTCGCGCCTTCCTGAAGATCCGGCCGTACAGCGGGCCCAAGCCCCGGGCCGAGGCTGTTCGCATCGCGCGCAGAGCCAGCTCGGTCGTCAACACCGTGGTCGACGTCATCAACGCGCTGACCACGGAACTCGTGATCAAGGACTACGAACTGCCGAGCTTCAGCACGCTTCACAAGATTGCTGAGAAGGAGCACGAGGCTGCCGAGCAAGCCATCTTCGACGGGGTCGAGCGCAAACTCACCAACGACCAGCGGCGTTGGCTGGACGAGTTGTTGATCTCGGAGTTATCCAACTGGCAGACCCGGTACAACGAGCTGAAGCGGTCGGCCAAGAAGGCGTCGCGCCAGCACCTTGATGAACTGCTCGAGCAGCTTGGCTGGCTCGAATCGCTGCCGGACAGTGACTCGCTCCTCGAAGGCTTGACGCAGCCCAGGCTTAAGTACCTTTGCGACCTGGCCACGACTCGCGACGCCGGGGAAATGAAGGACTTCTCGCAGGCCAAGCGCCACACGATGACTCTGGCGCTGATCCGGCAGATGCGCGTGCGCGCCCGTGACGACATCGCGGAGATGTTCATCCGTCGGCTGACAGCCTGCCACAACGCCGCCCAGGAGGAGCTGAAAGAACTGCAGGCGCGCCAGCGCGAACTCAGCGAGGAGCTTGTGGCCGGGGTCTCCTCGTTTTCAGTGCAATAAGTGACGGTACGAAAAGCTAGCACT